>CM053573.1:136588348-136605838 GCA_028646485.1 Cryptoprocta ferox | reverse complement strand
GGATTCTGTGTCTCCCTCTCTCTGACCCTCCCATGCTCACGCTGTCTCTCTCTTTCTCTCTCAAAAATAAATAAAACATTTTAAAAAATTAGCAAAAGACTGAAAGATCAAGTTTTCTTGCAAAACTCTACACTAGCAATAAACAATTAGGAAACAAAATTATAGAGGTATAAATATAGACGTAGATAGATATATAAATGGCAATGCAGTGGGGGTGCAGCCTTCCTGCAAAATGAAAGCAGAAATGGCTTGCACATTAGCAATGATGATCTCAGCGGATGCTCCAACCGGCACCACACATTCCAGGGGACACAGATTTCCTTTTTCTCTTGCACATGTAAGTGTCTTGAACAGTGCATTAGTAATTAAACTCTGAGATACTTCCGTCTTTGCTCCCTTTACTTCCCCCTGTTTTGTAACCATTACCTGTATTAAATTTCTTAGGTTTGAAAATTCCTGAGTAGTTTCTGGGGACACTGACTTCATTTCCTTATACCTTGGAAAACCAAGATATTTACTGATTTCAGTGAGCTGTTTCTCTAGTATACCTTATCAAGCTGCTTTCATAGCCAGCCTTGACATGAAATCGTGTAAGAATAAGTTGCTTTCATGTTAAGCATATTTGTCTCATATGAAATACCAATCTGATCTTCTTATGTTAAAAAGACCTGACAAAGAAAGAGAATGTGAAGACCAGTCTTGGAGCAACACAGACTCATCAGATATGTTCTAGATTTATTAAAGTCAAATCTACTACAACGTGAACCTAAGTTATATGTGTGTAGGTTTAAATATATGTATAAATATACTTATATATGTAGATATTTCTTATACATGAATTTATCCATTTTATCTGCATATTAGTCTATACTTAGCACTTATTCTTTAAACATTTTAAATTATATTCATGTAAATTTTCCACATGAACCCTGCTTAAAAAGATAATATTATTTGACCCTAAGGGAAAGACTGTATCATCTTTCCTTATTTCTTTCTTTCGAAAGCCTAAAGTCACGATTTTTTTTTTTAGCAAATCGGCAGACTAGATTATTTCAACATTTCTATGTTGAGTCATTCAAATATATACATCAAGCCATTTTAGCTTCCTATTCAAACCCCCAGTTTTTAATTCTCTATGAGAATAGTTTCAGCTCTGAGGCCAAATAAAGATGTAAAACAGTCCTTTGTCAAGAATAAAAAGGAGATTACCTCATCAACCAGCTATGAAATAACAGAACTAATTTAACTCAGATAATGGGGACAGTTTTGGGAACAAGGTGGTAATGAACTTACAAAAGTCTAGAAAATACAATATTAAAAAAATTGTCACAGAAGTAGAGGTGGATGAAAAGGAATGCATCAATTTTATTTTTTAATTGCTTTTTATTGTCTGCTGAAGGCTTTACCTCCCAAAGGGGTATAAGTGAGGGTCCCTGACTTTCCTAATTTTTACTAACGTAGTGACATGTTCAACTAAGTTACACATTTGGAAACAACCGTGTATTTAAAGTACTTAGACATAAATTTAACAATGTAAAATTAAATTATAAGCATTGAATATAAAGTTCCATTTCTCATATGACTTATTTTTTAAACCACTATTAAGTTCCCAGAAAAGCTGTGGGGAAGGTACAGAGATCTCCCATGAACCCCCTACCCCTACACATACACCTCTCGTATTATCATTTCCCACAGAACAGCATGCTTGTTACAATCGATAAACCCACATCAACACCTCATAATCACCCAAAGTCCAGAGTTTACTTTAGGGTTCTTTCTTAGTGTTGTACATTCTATAGGTTTGGACAAATGTATAAGGGCGTGTATCTATGATTATAATATCATAAAGAGTGTATTCACTGCCTAAAAATCCTCTATGCTCTGCCTATTAATTCCTCTCCTATTCCGAACCCCAGCAACCACCAATCCTTTTACTGTCTCCATAGTTTTCCTTTCCCAGAATGTCATGTAGCCTTCTCAGACTGGCTTCTTTCTTTTAGTAATATGCATTCAATTTCTTCCATGTCTCCCATGACTGAATAGCTCATTTCTTTTTAGTGCTGCATAATATTCCATTGTCTGGATGTACCACGGTTTATACGCTCACCTGCTGAGGACATCTTGGTTGCTTCCAAGTTTTGACAATTATAAACAAAGCTGCTAGAAACACTCATGTGCAGGTTTTCACCTGAACACAGTCTACAAATCCTTTGGGTAAATATCAAGGAATATGATTGCTGGATTCATGGTAAAAGTATGTTCTGCTTTATAAAAAATTGCCAAACTGTCTTCCAAAATGGTTGTATAGTTTTGAATTCTACCAGCAAAGAATGAGAGTTCTTGTTCCTCTGCATGCTCACTACCATTTGGTGGTGTCAATATTCTGGCTTTTGCCCATTCTAATAGGTGTGCAGTAATATCTCATTCTTTTTTATTTTAATTTGCCTGACCACATATGATGTGGAACATATTTACAAATGCTTACTTGTCATCTGTATATCTTCTGTGGTGAGGTGCCTATTAAAGTCTTTAACCTAATAGAATTGGTTGTTTTTCTTATTAATTTTAAGAGTTCTTTGTTTTAGATAATAGTCCTTTATCAGATGTTGTTTTTTAAGGAATATTTTCTTCCAGTCTGTGGCTTGTCTTATTCTCCTTACATTGTCTTTTGCAGGGCAGTTTTTAATTTTAATAAAGTCTAGCTCATCAATTCTTTCTTTCAAAGAGTATGCCTTTCGTATGTCAAAAGGCATTGCCACAACTGAGATCATTCAGTTTTTCTCCTATGTTGTTTCCCAGGAAGTTTATTGTCTTGCATTTTACATTTAGGTCTATGATCTATTTTGAGCTAATTTTTGTGAAAGATATAGAGTCTGTGTCTATATTCACTTTGTGTGTGTGTGTGTGTGTGTGTGTGTGTGTGGCATGTCATTGCCTAGTTGTTCCAACAGCAATTATTGAAAACACTATTTTTGTTCCATTCTATTGTCTTTGCTCCTTTGTTGAAGATCCATTTGACTATATTTATGCAGGTCTATTTCTGGGCTCTCTATTTTGTTCCACTGATGTATTCACTTTTATTTTGCCAATACACTATCTTGATTACTGCAGCTTCATAGTAAGTCTTGAATTTGGGTAGTATCTCTCTTCAAACATTGTTTTTGTTTTGTTTTGTGGCTTTTGTGGGTCGTTTGCCTCCCCACATAAACTTCAGAATCAGTTTGTTGATATCCACAAAATAACTTGCTGGATTTTGATTAAGATAGTATTGACTATATAGACAAGTTGTGAAGAACTGACATTGTGACAATACTGAGTCTCCCTATCCATGAACTTGGAATATCTCTCCATTTATTATTTCTTCAATTTCTTTGGTTAGACTTTTGTAGTTTTCCTCATGTAGGTCTTGTACATATTTTGTTAGATTTATACCTAAGTATTTCATTTGGGGAGGTATGAATATAAATGATAATGTGTGTTTAATTTCAAATTCCACTTTTTAACCTTATATCCTGTAACCTTGATATCATTGCTTATTATTTCCAGTTCTTATTGCTGGTTCTTTCAGATTTCCTACGTGGATGATCATGTCATCTGTGAACATAGACAGTTTTTTTTCCTTCTCAATCTATATTCTTTTTATTTTCTTTACATGGTTTATTGGATTAGCTAGAATTTCCAATATAATGTTGAAAAGGAGTGGTGAGAGAGAAGATCCGTGTCTTAAATCTGATCTTAAGGGGAAGTTTTTCACCATTAAGTGATGATTTTGGAAGTAAGTTATTTTTTAATATACTTTATCAAGTTCAAAGCTCCATTTTTAATCTCCAAAATGGTCCACTTTACATGTAAGAGGCTTTTATTTTGCTTGGTCTTTACAACTTTTCAAAAATTTAAGAGTTCAGGATTCACATCATTTAAATTTTATTTGTTAATTTAATGACTTCTTCAGTTTAGAAGTTTACAAACTCACATTACCTTAATTATAGATCAGATTTAAACAGGAATAAAATTAATAAACTAACAGAAGTCATCATTTAATCTGGAAAAGCAATGGGCTTATAATTAATATCTTTTGTAGACCCTGTACTCCTATACATCTTTATCATAAGCATAACTTCAGGTCAAAATACTTTTGTTCACTCTTCAGTCAAGGACATTCGCTACTGCAGTCAAGATGGACTTGCAATAATATATTATCCTAGGAGTTAAGGTGGCGGTAGAGTGTGATGCTGAAAGGCTGGCTCCGGAGACAGTGGTCATGGTTTCAGACCCTTGTCCTACTACTTACTAGCTATGTGACTAAATAACTAGCTAAAGTTATTTAACTCTCTAAGTGAAATAATATCTACTCCAAAAGAATTAAATGAGTTAATATACATAGTTCTCAACACAATGTCTGCAGTATAGCAATACACTACCACAGTATTACCATTATTATTAAATGATGGGGACTATAGAAAAGTACCTGCATAAATAATTCAGGTAAACCACCAAATCACAGAATTTTTCAGACTTTACAACCTCACATTAATATGACCACTACAGAAATTACATCATCTCAAGGTGCTACAGTGATTGGCTAAAAAAGCCAACTTGTGTGGCTGTGGGAGATGAGAGAAACTATACATGCATTTAACCAGCTATGAGCTCAGTTATTTCTTCTGCCCTTGGTGGATACAAAGAAATGACAATTTTAAAGGTTAATTGATTTGTCTTAACCTGTTACCAGCAATAAATAAACAAACTAGACCAGGATCAGTTCATTTATGTGGATAATGTACAATCTCCCTTTGGGAAAGTTAATGAACTATTTAGGAAAGAGAAAGAAAATAAGAGAAGCACTGACCCCTGTACCCAAAGTGAAGTGTGCATCAAACATATTTTCCCTTGCTTAGTACTACAGTTTATCTGCCTCTATAGCTGGACATTTCTTTTATGAGGTACAATAGGAGGTTAATGGATCAAATGAGCAGATGGTAATATTCTGGAAAATAATGATAATACTTATACCACTGCCAGGGTCTCAACCCTGCTGAGTGATATGGTAACTCAGCAGTGGGGAATTGTTCCTGGGGGTACACACACAATCTGTAGTGTTGCTTCCATTAAGTGGCTGAATGATCAGCTGCTAAACACACACACACACACACACACACACACACACACACACACACCCCTCACTCAAGAACACATTTCGTACAATACACTACTAAAAACAATTATTCTAAAGAATGCCCAAGGACTGTTAATTCTTCAAGTTACCAAATGTCTAAAGAGTGTCACCTCCATGCTTAGTAATATCACATAGTACTTCTCAAAATATGTTATGCCAAAATATTAAAAGTTCATAAAATAATCTTGGACATTGTGTAGACAATTAAAAACATGTTGTATGTGTATTTGCAGTACATAAGAAAAATAAAAGTGCTCAGAAAAACCATAATTTCATAAACATTGCCTAAGATAAAGTGAAAGTAGGGATATAAGTTTTAAAAAAGTGCCTCAGGGGAGGATCAGACAGGTCACATAGATGCACTCCATCCTAAAACTCCAGTAAAATGATGGTAAATAAATGTTTTAAAAGAACAAACCTACAAGGACAAAGGAAGGAAAGCAGGGGCAAGAGCAATATAACTCTGATGGTTTGAAATCAGAAACACTAGGGAAACCTTGCGTACCCGGTCCTGGGAAACTGAGCCTGGTGGCAGCACACTGAGGAAGCTAAGAGACAACTCACTCTTCACTGCAGAACTCACACAGATCAGCGGTTGGTAGTATGGAAACTTCTAGAAGAAGAAATGACAGTGGGGAAAAAAAAAAACCTGAAGATTGCATTGTAATTTTGCTCAAGAAGAACTTTGATGTCCAGATTCTTTCTTATACTTGGCATAGCCAAGCAACTGCTAAGGACACACCTCTGCAAAAGACAGGAGGATTCAGGTCCAAAAATGAATGAATGAATGAATGAATGAATGAATGAATAGGTCTGTGAGAAGGAAGGCAGAGATAAGAGCAGAGATACTTTAGTAAAAACAGGGAATAAGTAAAGACACTTAGAAATAAGTATCTATTAATGATAGATCACAAAAGACTGGAAAATTCTTCGTTGATTTTGACCAACCTGACTAAAGGTAATGGTCTTGGAATAAACTAGTCCAGCCAACCCACATTTGAAAATTATCATCTGCATATAAGAATTTCCAACTATCTTTGGTACCACATCATTAAGTTTGAACAGACAGAAAATGATAATCAGATATTTTAGAAACAAAAGCAAAAAAGCACTAACACAAAAAACAATGAAAACTGAAAAACCATTGCAACAAAACAGAGATGATGGAGAAGAAAACTTCAAAAATATTAATATCCTCAGAGAGAATAGGAAATATTTCATTTCTGAATCAATAACTGGATGATACAAAAAGAACATTTAGAGAACTAAGTGTGACAATAATAATAAAGATGGTTGGGGCTATGTCACGAATCATAAAAGCAGTATGTGCATGACTAAAGTGGGGTAACATGTATGGCCTATTATACAAGTAGATGTGGGCCATAAAAATGGTACCATCTGCAGTATCATTGGTGCTGGAGAGTATACATCTATTGGGGCCACACTGGAAGGTTGCTTGAGGGAGGAGGGGTGTGCGTTGAGCCATCAGTAGTATCTACTGCTGTGATGGATAGAGGTGGGCTTAGGACTCTCTTTTTAGAGAAAATGGCAATAATAATAATAAAACACATAAAGAAAAATGTGGGAGTACCAATAAAGAGAAACAGAAAATATAGAAGAGTCACATATTCGGAGAAAAGAGGCATGGAAGGAGAAAACTGGAATGAATAATCAGTAAGTTTTGTGAAGGACTGAATAAGAGGTGTCAGGGGGCACTTCCGGATGGAGGCATCTAACAGAGTCAGTGGTGTGGCAGTGGAATTCTGGAAAGAAGTCAGATCTGGTGATAACCACTGAGTTATTCATATGGAATAGTATTCTACTTTCCTTCTTTCCCTCGTTTCCTTTTATCCAACAAATATTTATTGGACATGTAGATATAATAAGATGAATAAGATCTCTGCACTTACAACGCTTTCATTCTTATAGGATGATGGTAAGGCAATGCATGAGATTAAAAGAGGGAGACAGACAGAGAGACAGAGAGAGACACAGAGAGAGAATGTTTCAAAGAAAGAGGAATGTGATGTGGAAGACGATAATATCAGCATTTCTATAGTGTCAGACTTGGTTTTAAGCATTCCTTCCCCTTCTACTCACATGTGTCTGCAAACCTGCAACATGTGTATCACCTGGGAGTCTGTTAGAAATACAAACTTTCTGGGGGGGGGCCTTGGTGGCTCAGTCGGTTAAGTGTCCGACTCTTGATTTTGGCTCGGGTCATGATCTCATGGTTCCTGGGATCTAGCCCCGTGTTGGGCTCCAGGCTGACTGCGAGGAGCCTGCTTGGGATTCTCTCTCTCTCCCTCTCTCTCTGACCCTCCCCCACTTGTGCACACTCTCAAAATGAATAAAATCATAAAAAAAAGAAATGTGAACTTTCTGGTGCAATCTGAAATAAACGAATCAGAATCTACATTTTATAAAGGTTCCCATTTGATGGTACACATGTCATAGTATTAGAAACACTGCATTACACAGTTTTGTTTTATTTTTGAGAGAGAGAGCATGCGCTTGCCCCTGAGTGGGGGAAGGGCAGAGAGAGAAGGGGACAGAGGATCTGAAGCAGGCTCTGTGCTCACAGCAGTGAGCCCAATGGGGGGCTTGAACTCAACAACCATGAGATCATGACCTGAGCTGAAGTCGGGTGCTCAACCAACTGAGCCACCCACGTGCCCCATTACACAGTTTTTACTCAGTAAATCTACATAAACCCAGTGAGGTAAATATTATCACTGGTTTCATTCCAAAGATGAAAAAACTGAGGTATACGGGGGTTAAGGGATTTGCCCAAGGTCATTAGCTAGTAAAGGTCAAAGTTGGGAGTACTGGGTATCAATGCTCAGAATCACTATGCAACACTGTCTCTCAGTATTATCAGGGCACCAAATTTTGGCAAAACCTCATATTTTTTAAATTTTTTAAACATTTTCTTTATTTTTGAGAGACAGAGACAAAGTGTGAGCAGGGGAGGGGCAGAGAGACAGGGAGACACAGACTCTGAAGCAGGCTCCAGGCTCCAAGCTGTCAGCACAGAGCCCAACATGGGGCTCGAACCCATGAACCGTGAAATCATGACCTGAGCTGAAGTTGGCCGCTTTAACCGAGTGAGCCACCCAGGCGCCTCAAAACCTCTTATATTTATTCTAAATGTTATCGTAAGGAAAGATTTTTGAAGAAGAAACAAAAGGGTTTAAGAATCAAAGATTTAAGTTCACAAAGGACAAGATAACAAGATTCCAGTCCATTGAAGGTGTCCGTTAGGAAGTCAGTGATGCTGGAGGGGCGGGTGCAGGTGAAAGGCCCAGTGCAAAGCATGGGGGTGGCGCTGCTGCGGAAGTGAGGATGCCGGACTTCTCATTCAAAAGCAGCTCCCATAGAGTGCCACCGGTCTCCACTGCAATACAGGCAATGCACAAAGCCAGAGAATTGGTTCTACTGAACGGGAACCTCTTCCCTCACTTGGAGGATTAACGCCCTACCCCCCTAAGGTGCACTGCTCTTTCCAAGACAACCTTAGAGCTAAATTTTCTCTCTCCGGTTTGCATATACAAATGTCAAGCTGAACATCTAAGTTAAAGGGATTTTTATTGGTGGTGGAGTATTGCACGGATTAGATGAAAGAGGGAAATATAATCTGCTTCTGTCCACAAATCCACCTGAGTAAAAGTGTGGGGAAAAGAGGTTTTCAGCAACTTTGTGATCCATTTAAACCTCAAAACTCTTTATATGATAGCTACTCTCCACATTGCTGCCCTTCTCCGGCCTCCACGCTTGAGTATGTTTCCCACTGAAGTTGAAAGTCAGATGAACATGATAGTGAACAGTGTTTTGTTGTTGTGCCCCCTCATATGCTAATTTCCCAGGAGTGCGTGCAACATTACAGTTCTGGGCTCCTCAGGTTCATTTTGGAGACAAACCCTTTTTCTCCTTTACAAGTAAACCTGTTAATTTCTGAGGAAACTATTGGTGACATCAGGGTGCTACATGCCAAAAAAAAAAGTCTTTTAAAATTCTGCTTTTGGGGCGCCTGGGTGGCTCAGTCGGTTTGGCATCCGACTTCGGCTCAGGTCATGATCTCATGGCTCATGAGTTCAAACTGTGCTGACAGCTCAGAGCCTGGAGCCTGCTTCGATTTCTGTGTCTCCCTCTCTCTCTACCCCTCCCCTGCTCACACACTCTCTCTCTCTCTCTCCTTCAAAAATAAACAAATATTTAAAAAATAATAAAATAAAATAAAATGCTGCTTTCATATTGCAAACAGCAAAGTCACAAAGAAGTCCGCTAGAAGTTATGTCACTCACTGGCATAAGAAAACAGTAAAACACAGTATTTTGTGGGCAGTATGATATATTCTTAAAGCTCCATTGTTTTCCAGCTAACATACTTTTAATATCTATGGATGATGAGAAATTGAGATTTTAAGCAATTAATTGGTTTAACTGGATTAATTCAATACAAAAGACAAGTGTATCCTCAAATACTTCATTTCTTGTCCAATGCTGAAACTGTCAGTATATTCTCCCTCAGGACCTTTCATGTGGAAGAGGGGTGGGCAAAGTGTAGTCTATTGGCCAAATCCAGTGTGCCATCTGTTTTTGAAAATAAAGTTTTACTGGAATAAGGTTGTGCCTTAATGTTTTGTCTATGGCTGCATTTACACTGTAATGGCAGATCTGAGAAGGTGCAACGTAGACCATAGGGCTAATAATGCCTGAAAGATTCACTACAGACCCTTTACAGAAAAAGTCTACCAACTCCTGGGTAGGCAATACAGAGGGAAACATGGGGCAAAAGACAGAAAAGGGTACTGGCTATGAGATTTTGGTTTTTCTTTTTCTAAAATATGGACTAAACTTTGTAAGAAAATAGTTGTCTTTAATAAATCCCCACATTTACCTCCAATTCCTTCCAAAATCCTAGTGAAACATAAGTAGAGATATGCAAAAATAATCCATCCATAATAGCAGAGAAAAAGGAAGTATGCAATCAGCAAGCCAGAAACTTTGACAAATTTCTGCAAGATAGCAGTTAGATGGGTCTTACTGATGCAAAAGTTAGATCAGCCGAAACAGTCATATGAGGCTGCAGTGGAAGTGGGCATGGTGCTTCCTGGTCGAGCCCCCTCCCCCAGAGGCCCAGCAGATAGGGAGAGTGCAAGCAAACCCGGGGCAGGAATTAGGATGATTACTTAATGGACTTACTATTGTACAGCTCGGGTTAGTCTGCCCCTTCAATTTCCTATTCTGTTCAGTTGGCTGCAGCAATGAATCCCATTTTAAGCCTCAAGTAGGGCTTTCTTATGAGAAAGCCTGTCTGTCCAGGACCCATTAGTGTGTATGGTAGGACTAGAGAGAGAGATAAAACAAGTATAATGTCACTGGACCAGTGGGGCAGAATAGGAAAGGCAGCTGGGTCAGGAGGTGGAAATAAACTTAAGTGTGTTTCCCCATGTAGGGGATATGGGACGTTTATGACTGCTCTGAATCTCTCAAGCACTTTCTCTGCTTTTCACGGTCCCGTATATTGTGAATACTGCTTCCCGGGGTACAATTTTTAAAGCCCTTATTTTCTAGCCCACATTGCAACTAGAATGTAGATATACGACTAGTTCCCCAATCAGTTGTATCCATACAAGACTCTGATTTGGGTGTGACTTACACAAAGAAGTGGGTTGGGCACAGGACATGAACTTGGGCCCCAGAGTCCAGGTGACAGCTGCTCCCCAATCAGGCCACTCCTTCAGTGAGGTTCTTCCAATTGTCTGTTGGTTTGTTTCTGGGAGTTTCTCCTAAAAACTGGTCCTCTGACTCTCTCAACAATTAGGTGAGTTATTACCTCTTAATAAATCCCTTCTTAATTAAACTAACTGAGGTGGCCTCTGTCTTCTTCACCTAAGAATTCTGGCAAATAAAACCTTGAAATGAAATGTTCTCTAACTTTGTGCCAGTGGTAGCCCTGAGCCTGCCTATATGCTTCCTGTCCACATACCCCTAAAGCAACCTTGGTAGCAAGACAGGTTCCTACCCTTACACAGAATCAGCCTTCTCTTTCAGAGTATGAGACTTTGCTGCACAACTGCTAAAGAAATGTGGGCCACATATCACATCGTCAATGTAGTTCTTCATAGGTAAATATGAAGAGTCAACCAAGGTTCAATTGTTATTGGAGGAATATTCCCAACTTCAAAGAAGGAGATCAAAGTGGACAATAAAAACATGCACCCAGAGGGTACAGACATAATGTGCTTTCTAATGCTTTTTTAAAAATGCTATTTATTTTCCTCTTAGAAATTTAAAGAACGAGCCATCCATAATAAGACAAGCACTGTAAAAAAGGATCAATTAGACAGCAAGAAAGAGACCCTGGAAATGAATAAAATGACTGCAAAATAAAATGTAGACCAAAGAGGCTAAATAACAGAATGAGAACAGATACAGGACATATTTATAATAAGTAATATAAATTCGAGGAAAATCCCTAGAACATGGTCCAAGGGATAAGTAAATGGGAAATATTAGAGGAATGTTAAGATACACGGAGGGTAGATTCGGAATGTCCAAAACTAATCTAAAAATCATTCAAAGATAAGAGAACAAGGACAATGGAGGGAGAAAATAATCAAATAGAAGAAAGACTTTATCTTAAGTCTTCAGAACTGATGAAAAAAGTTTCAGGCATATACATTTTGATGATATTTCAGCATTCCACTGACAGAATATCTTAAACCTTCCCCAAAAGAAAAGTGTGTCTGCTGTCAAAGAATAAGAACGAAAATGGCACCAACATTCTTTCTCATCATCAACATTTCATGTTAGGAAACAAAAACAATAATAAGTATCAATTATAAGTGACATGGAAGAATTCTTCTTTCTAAAAACAAAAACAAAAGCAAAAAAAAAAAAAAAAAACTTGAAAATCTATTTTAGCTAAGCGAGGACTCCAAGAGAGAGAAATCATGGCATCTTAGACACAGTGGAACAACTTTAGAAGTAAAATGAAAAATAACAACAACAATAAAGAATCAAAGAATGGCAGTCAGGAAGCATGTGGGGGCTTGGGCAAAGAACTGTCTTCAAGAACAAGAGTCTCCATTCCATGGATGTAGTAATAAGTATGTGTTCTCCATCAACTACAAAAGCAAGACTATCAGAAACTAGTCAAAAAACCTTTAAAGGCAAGTCATTGTTCTAAATATGGAGCAAACAAATATGGGGGGGAGGTCATTTTGTGTAACCAATCATGTATAAGAATGAAGAATACACATCTGACACATCCTCTTGAGAATCAAACTTTCTTTTTTTTCATTTTGATTCTAAAATGAATACTAATATAATCAGAATGTTTTAAATTCTATTTATAAATTTTTCAAAGTTTTATATCAACTCAGGGTAAACACTGAAGAATTCATTATGATCATAAAATGAGATGTGAAAGACATAGTTCTGACATGTTTAAGGTTGTTAGGAAGAGGAGAAAGTTGCGGAGGGGGGAAGGAGAGAAGACAGGACAAGGAGACACTTCCTTATATTACTTAGTAGGACCGTCCAGAGTTTAGGATAAAGAAATAGAGGGTTAAGTATGTTAACTAAAACTGTTAAAACAATACTATTAATAAAAACAGGAAGTAGATGGAGTACAGGAGGGTATCAGAATTATAATTGCTAAAAGTCCCAATTTTTCTTATCAGGGAATCAACAGAAATTATACGTCTTCATCAGTTTAAGATGCTATGACAAAATATCATATACTGGGTGGCTTAAACAACAGAAGTTTCTCACAATGCTGGCGTCTGGGAAATTCAAGATCAAGGTGCCAGCAGAGTCAGTTCTTGGTCTTTTTTCCTGGTTTGAAGAAGGCTGCCTTCTCACCGCATCCTCACATAACAGAGAGAGGATGCTCTAGCGTCTTTTCCTCTTCTTACAAGGCACGATTCCCATCATGCAGAGGCTACCCTCATGACTTCATCTAAACTTAATTACCTCCCAAAGGCCCCAATTCTACCTCCAACATATGAATTTTTGGAAGACACAAACTGTCAGTACAAAACACTATACAAAAATGGTAAGTCAAATTGTATCAATTATACTTTAAAAAAGGTCAAAAACATATGAATTAATATATTTATTTTAAATGATTGGACTAACACCAAGAAGGCTCTGGAAATATTTAAAGACAACTGTCTTGCAGTATTATTTAAAGTACCCAAGATATGCAAACAGCCCAAGTGTCCATTGATAAACGAATGGATAAAGAATACAATGGAATATTAGTCATATAAAGAATGAAATCTTGCCATTTGCAGCATGGATGGACCAAAAGAGTTTAATGCTAAGTGGAAAAAGTCAGAGAAAGACAAATACTGTATAATTTCACTCATATGTAGAATATAAAAAACACATGAACAAAGAAAAAATAAAACAGAAAAACAGACTCTTAAATATGGAGAACAAACTGATAGTTACCAGAGGGGAGGCTGGTGGGGTGAAACAGATAAAGAGGATTAAGAGTACACTTACGATGATGGACACTGAGAAATGTATACAATTGTTGAATCATCACAGTGTACACCTGAAATTAATATAACCCTGTATGTTAATTATATTTGAATAAAAAATAAAAATAAAGACAATTGTCCCTAAGGACTCGCAGTAGAAAAGTCAATAGATTAAAACTTTTTGGCTTTTAATTTTTTTAACTTTCTGTGTTGTTGAAACATTTTTATAGAATGCACATACCTTATTTTATAATTTAAATAAAGCAGTGAAGTAAAATTAAGGCCCTATTTGTGAGGATAACCAAAACAAGATTTAGATATTTGAAACTGTAAAGATCAAAAAACATGATTAGGCTATATATCATTGAGATGTAAAAAAATTTTAATTTTGTTTTGTTTGGGCAGCCAACAATACAGTTGACTTTTAATCAATGCAGGGGATAAAGGTGCCGACCTCCTACCCTCAGTCAAAATTCATCTATAACTTCTGACTTCCCCAAAACTTAACAATTAATAGCCTACTGTTGACTGGAAGCCTTACCAATAACATATGTATTTTATATGCATTATATATTGTATATATATAATGACAGAGAGAGACAGAGCATGAGTGGGGGAGGGACATAAAGAGGAAGACACAGAATCCGAAACAGGCTCTAGGCTCTGAGCTGTCAGCACAGAGCCTGATGTGGGGCTCAAACTCAGAAACTCCCAGATCATGACCTGAGCAGAAGCTTAACTGACTGAGCCACCCAGGCACCCATTATTACACATTTATATCTTAGAAAAATACTGTGAAAGTTGACAAGTCTCAAGGTGTACTAACATGAAGAAAATTATTTCTGGGTATCTTGTTGTATAACAATCATATTCCATCTCTTCACAATAAAAACTAAGCTGCTTTTTGGAGGTGATGCTTCCCACATTCTAAGTCATTTTATCTAGAATCCCCACTTAATATCCTCAATCCATCGATATCACATCCTTCTTTCCAGCTACCAGGCCATTCCTGCCTTTATTTGCATCCTTACTCAGGTTAGAGTCCATACATGATTGTTACATTCACTAACTCGTAATTATTCCCAATCCCCCTGTGACTTTCTACTGTCTTTAAGGTGTCTCCTTTATTCCTCAAAGACTTGGGGGTCTTGGGTTCTCTCTTTTTCTTTATTCCTCCACTTCTGCCATCCGTCTCAATATTAGAGTCCATGTAAATGACCCATCTAATATGGCTCTTTTGATTCTTGACTTCCTCACCTCCAGTGACTGTTTTCTCAAATCACTTCAGTCATTGCATCCCCACAGTGAGATCCTGGACTTCCAACACTTGAAATTGCAGTCCCCAAAGTCATTAGTTCAATCTGTCCACTCTCTCTAACAATAGATTTAAAAGGGGAATGGATATAGGCTTTTTGTCCTTTTTCCCATTCCTGCTGGTTGAAATGGAACACCATCTTGGACCAGAAAATGGAAGTCAAATGATGGAGAAGACGGCATACCAAACAGAAGGGGTCTGCAAAAACACTATCAGTCTCAACTGAAGACCAAGTAATTTGAGAAATAAGTTTATATAAGCTTTTATCATTTTATGTCTAGGCCCACTGAAATTAGTTTCTAACTTGATGATATCACTAAAATTTCTTGATCACCAGCAGTTCAAGTGGTTACTCAACACGACTTGGCAACTTATCATTTTTCTAAGAAGTTATCTCTCTCACACTCCATAACCACCATTCACTGCCTTCAAATACCTGAACCTTCTTCTTCCCCATCTCCACACTAATTTCTTGCTTCATACTTCTTAAATACCATTAGTATTGCTATCAAAGCTACTGACTACATCCTTACTCATCTTTTCCTTTTTCTTTCCAGTAACTTTGAAGGAAGTGAGGCTCCTGCTAGCAAAGGCCAGTCCCTCTATAGGCGCCTAGATTCTACCTTCTGCCACCTCTACCTTTTTCCCCCTCCTAATTGCATTTTCAGCCTCTCCTTCTCCTTCCCCACTGCCCTCTTTCCTAGTTCTCCAAAATCAACATTTTAAATTGCTCCAATTGGTGTCAAACTAAAAAAACAACACCCTCCATGCCACCTCTCTTTCTAGCTACTGTTCTCTCTTCTTCTAGCTACTGTTCTCTCTTCTTCTATACGTGCTGCTCATCAGCATTCTCTGTACACACAATTACTACTTTCTCACCTTCTATTAATTAATCAACTTACTTCAAAAGCAGTGCAGCACTTCAAACCTGAGGACATTGCTCTTGATAAGAAAACATGCACTTGAAAATTCTTTAAATCATTTAAAATAACCCTTTTGTTAAGGCTGATATGAAAAAATGGAAGGTAACAAATAGTCTCCAATCAATGGACTTTTTTTTTTTTAATCTTAAACTCACTTGACCTTACATGACCATACTTTCTCTTGACTACTTTGACAACAAAGTATCCTGGCTTTTCTGCTATCTCTCTCGCCAGTCATTTTCCATTTCCTTTACCAGACCAGCTCCTTTATATTTGAAAGCTCCAAATGCTTTGCCTTCTCAGTAACCCTGCATTTTGATCCTCTTCCCTCACCCTCTCTTCCTCTTCCAATAAAAGTGAGGGAAACTTTTATTCTCCTTTCAGGTGTCATTTAAATATTATGGCCTCACACAAGGCTTGTATAAATTCCCAATCAAACAAATGTGTGCCATGTTTTCTTTTGAAGTCTCTGTCTTTGGTAATTTTTTACTCATTTTTGGTATTATTTAAGTCAAGGCTCACACTCTACCATAAACTCCAGAAGGGCAGGGTCCATGCCAGTGTATGCATCGCACTATTTGAGCATAATACATGGAAGAGGTTCTATAATTATCTCTTGAAAGACTAAATGAATAATTTAGGACTAGGAATATTTTTACTTACCTCTACTGTAATGCAAGTACAGAGAAAGGAGAAGGGGTATGCATTAGGTATCCTACTGTTTGATTCATTTTCCATTGTTTTCTGCATCAAAAATCAATGAACATTTTTTTTTTGTTAAGGGTGGCGGGAGAGTATATTGGAAATTTCTATACATCTTGCTCAATTTTATCTGTAAAACCAAAATTGCTCTAATCCATTAATTAAAAAAAAATAAGGCACCAAAACTTAGTAGTTAATAGCATGGGCTATATTCAAATCCCAGCACTGTAACTGGGCAAGTTCCTTAAACTCTCCCTCAGGATGATGTGTTTTATTTTATTTTGTTTTAACATTTTAGTCACTGCTGTGTCCATAGCACCTGGAACAATGCCTGGCATGTAGTTTGAACTCAGTAAGTACTCAATATATGAATGAATGTACTTTTTAAAGAGACCAACAAACATGTCTCAAACTGTAACTTTGCATACAACTTTGCAACAAAATGAAAGGTGTCTGTTTATACAACCCACATCATTTCTTCAAGTGCCACATGGACAGCCATAGACCTTGGTCTGTACCAAATCCTTATATGCTAAGATTTTCTTCAATTCATGTTTCTCAGCGTTTCAAATATTTTTTTCTCCCTAAATCCAACAACACAAGTTTCCCCATTCACCTAGTTTCAATAAAAAAAATACACCTTGTGAATAAAAATGGAAAGGTATACTTCATGTCTTCGTGGACAAAAATAAGCACTTCAATCTACTTGTTTGCTGTGATTGGTAAAACCACCACCTGCGATAAATACCAGCTGAGTATTAACCACTTAGACTAGTCTTCCACTTCCAGAAATCCTTGGTACCACCTCAACTTAAAATGTCTCAGCAAAACAATCTACTCACTGCTGTTCTCTAGTAATATCATGTGTATGACTCCC
>CM053573.1:136290629-136587848 GCA_028646485.1 Cryptoprocta ferox | reverse complement strand
AAAAAATAAATAAATAAATGTCCATTTACGGATGGATGGATAAGGAAACGTGATACACACACACACACATATTATTCAGCCTTAAGAAAGAGGGAAATCTGTAAGCAGTGTTGACCTTCCAGCAGATAGCTTACAGCTCATTGCAGATGATGGAGATGGGATAACAATGTGGCAATGGCAGCTGAAACTTCCCAAAGATTGGGAGGTCACGCACAAACTGGAGTAAATGGGTCAGGAAATGTGAATCATTATTGAAAAGCATGGTCTCTCTCACACTGTAATGAGCAGAAATTATTCCTGCTACCTAAATAAGAACATAATATTAATAGTGTCATGGATGAATTTTGAACTTAAAAAGAGATGGGTGGAATATCATATGTGCATTTAGCTAAATAGAAATGCTACATTCTGGAACAAAAAAAAAGAAAGAAAATAGCAGTGACTGGTTCATGCTCAGTAAGTATAGAACTTAGAATTAGGTGAGATGAAAAGCATGAGTCCTCTGGCTCAGCTCATGCTATGGTGCATCATTCAGAACATGAACATTTTAGAATTTATATATATATATATATATATATATATATATATATATATGCCTCCCCCGCTTTTTGTTTTGCCTATTCACAGACTTTAGGATGTCTAAGCTCTAGAATATAGTTACTACCAAAGTGTTCTAAAATTTCCCTTCACTTTACTTAGAACAAAAACTTTTTTTTTTCAAAATATGCTACATGATGCTCTATGTGGGGAGGATAGCTTAGCAGCCAGGATATTGTTACTGCCACTGCTACCACTACCCTTGCTTTCCAACTCAAACTTATTTGGGGGGAGGAGTAAAAGAAAGGAAGTAAAGAGGAACATGTAGAAAGTATCTTGATGCTAACTCTCTTCTCATAGTTCGACTAAAGACACTGAAATGGCAGGGAAAGATTGCATGCAAATCTTTCACCATGTAAAAAAAAATGGGAAATCTCACATTTGTCTGACACAAATGCTAATTTTTAGTCTCTGTGGCAGGGTCTATGATTGGCTCCATATGTTTCCACAATCACAGACACTGTAAGGTACTTCTAGCTCCTTCTCATTCACCCAGCTTGTCTTCAGCCCTGCCCCCACCCCCCATCACTAGCTTCCAATCTTCTGAATTTTCTGACATAGCCAAGGAATAAGATGAACAGATTTTCCAAACGCCCTTTCCTTCTTTTTCTCTCTAAAATCAATGTTGCTGTCATCTCTGCAGGCACTGTGGGGTAAGGAGAGACCTTAAATTTGTTCTGAGGGTATTTAAATTGACTGGAAATACATATTTGAATATGTGGTAACTTTCAGACCAACTTTCTACAGAACTTCCTTTCATTGTCTGACAAGGGGACATTAATGGTTGCTTCACAGTCTTAAACTTCCGAGCTAATACTTTTGATATTTAGGAATTCATATGGAATCATAGTAAATTCAACCAAAAATATCTAGGAAGCCAACCAATAAAAATTCTTTTCAAAATGGCTGTAATTTTCATCATAGGGTAAGAAAATGGTCAGATGGAAAATCACTTCCCAATACAATACAATCCTTGGGATTCTCTCTTTCCCACTCTCCCTGCCCCTTCCCCATTTTCTCTCTCTCAAAATAAACATTTAAAAAAATAATAAATAAATAAATGTCCATTTATGGATGAATGTATAAGAAAACGTAATACACGATATCATTTTTTCCAGAACAATCTATTCTCCCAGAATAGTTTACCAAAACACTATGGAAATTCATCTTTTGTTTAATGTTATATGTAAACAGGATACAGTTTGAACAATGAGAGAGAAAGAAAAAGTCTCAAAAAAATCTCTGTCACAGGGATAACCTATTTCAGGGCTCTCAATTCTATTTACAAAGTGTTTTAGGAGAGAAGTAGATGTTGCTGGAAGGGCTGCAAGCTTTTAAAAAAAGAAGCATTAAAATAATGTCACAGAGCCATTCTCCAAGCAAGAAAATTATCTTCTCATGAGGAAAAAGAACCCAAATAGTCTTTTCCATTTTTCATCTGATAGAGCTTGATTGAACTAACTCGAAATTCAGATTGAGAGTGTAGATGCTTCTGCTTGAAAAGTGAGTAGCCGGTAAATAAGGCTCATGGAGACTACAGAAAACTGTTGCCAGAAATAAGCTCACCCTACCTAGGACTATGCAGAAACTTTTTTTTTTTTTTTTTTTTTAATGCTCAGCAAGTTGAAATGACCTGAAGAGATAGGAAAGCTGTCTACTCAACTCTTCGGATAAAACACAAAAGTAAAGAAAGAAGAACTATCCACATCTACCCAGTCACAGTGTACAGGATGACTTTCCCCTTAACACGTCCATTTGTTTCTCCCAGAGTGATGAAAAGTGTGAAGTTCTGCTTACATTTGGTGTGACAGCCAAAGCAATGGGAACCATTCGCTGTTTTTAAATCCCATAAAAGAAGGTGATAGCCCCTGACCATAAACCTGTGCAGCTCTGGCAGGCTAATTTTTTCATGGAGACAGAAAATGTTCTTTTATCTTTATAAAAAAGACCATTTTAAAGACCATTTCATAGCTACAAATGATAAATGTGGAAAATGGGGAAAATATTGCACACTCATTCTTTTCTACAACTTATTAGTTTAATATACTGAAGATTATGAAAATTATTGCTTTTGTTTGCCAGTATATAATTAACAAATATCTCTCCTTCAAATGCATAATAGACACACAAATATATATACACACACAAACAAAATAGTTCTTCTCACAAACTTGGAATGACGTACGCCTTCTTGCCAAATTTCCCTTTGATTCTATTTTTTTTTTAATTTAAAAAAATTTTTTTAACATTTATTTATTTTTGAGAGACAGAACATGATCAGGGAGGGGCAGAGAGAGAGAGGGAGACACAGAATCTGAAGCAGGCTCCAGGCTCCGAGCAGTCAGCACAGAGCCTGACGCGGGGCTCGAACTCACACACTGCGAGATCATGACCTGAGCCGAAGTCGGATGCTCAAAAGACTGAGACGCCCAGGTGCCCCTGATTCTATTTTAAGCGTGCAAAATATGTCATTGGCAGGTTTCACATCACCTGCCAACACTCTTCCACTGTTAGTGTCTATCTGGAGCAAGGAGCTGAGAAGGATATTATAATCAACTGGTCATGACCTCTTCGGTAAGAGCTTACCTACCCCATTTTAGATGGCATTTCCTAAATGTTTTTTGCTTGAAGAGAATGGCAATACAGCCCTCAGAAGAAACACCATCAAATAACCCAAACTGGCAAGTGTTAGATCTATGGGCGTTTTGGGTATACAAGAGAAGAGATGTGGGAAAGCAGGTACATCCTGTTAAGATAATCCAATCTGTAGCGGCATCATTCAGTTAAATATTTATTAGCTCAATTCATCACAGTTGAAGCCTTTAGACACAGCATAGATATTTAGCACTGGCAAGCCCACCGTGATCACTGGAGGCAAGTGTTTGTTTATAGGGTCAATACTCACAAAGAAGTTACACTTTCTTTTCTACAGGTAATGAATCCAGGAACTATCTCCAGGCCTGACGGGCACTGTAACATCTTAAAGCAGCAACTCCAACAGGGCTCAGGAGTGGTCAGCAGGACTGTTTATTCCCTAGAGAGCTTACACTCTCATTAAAGAGCACACTATCAAGGATGTAGCCTTTTCACAATCAAGATGACTGTGTGCATAAAAAGGAGGGATGGGGCCCCTCCACTGCTGTGTCTTTTCTCTCTAGTGCTCCACAGGGTCCTCCGAGTAAAAGTCATAATGTTTTATGACTTCTTCTGGAGGCCCCGTGTCCAGAAACTGTTAAAGAAGGTTAACTGTCTGCTCTGGTCCCTGGAAGGGAATGAATAATAGCTAGGAGGGGAAGGTACAAAAAAAATCTCAGATTTTGTAACTTGATGACCCTACACTTTAAACTCATCAGCTGTTGGGGCGCCTGGGTGGCTCAGTCGGTTAAGTGCCGACTTCGGCTCAGGTCATGATTTTGCACTCCATGAGTTCGAGCCCCACATCGGTCTCTGTGCTGACAGCTCAGAGCCTGGACCCTGCTTCGGATTCTGAGTCTCCCTCTCTCCTCTGCTCCTCCCCCACTCATGCTGTCTCTCTCTGTCTCTCAAAAGTAAATAAACATTAAAAAATTGAAAAAAAAATTTAAATCATCAGCTGTTAACAAGTTCTAAGTTTGACTGTTGACATTCAGGAGAATTACAGACTCTTAGTATTTTATTTTGAATCATAAAGCCATTGAATATTATCATATCAAAAAACTAAGTAGTAACAGCAAGGATGGAATTCCTTAGGTCTAGAACTCTAATCCACATAACAAAGATAACCCAGACAGAGTAAAGACAGTTTGGCATTCCAACTCCATTTATCATTCCGTACAGTTTTTATAGGAGGGTTTCTATAGTGGTGGTGTGCCTCCCTGTTCATAGCTTAAAATCCAATAAAACATCACATGTTTTGAGAGCACTGTGGTTATATAGCCACCAACTTCAGTGTTTCGCTCTTGGTAGGTTTTAGATCAGTGGTAGTCACTATTATTTTATTAACTTCCATGCCAGGCCAGAAGGTAAGCTAGGTGTGTACAGAGCCACCTGAGATCTGCCCCAATAAGCTTCCTTAATCAGGTTTTGATGTCACACAAATTCATGCCAGATATTAAATTCAGTGCCTTTGAATTTAACCAACATTTTAGATTTTTTTTAAAGAGCATATCATACTTCTTCTTACTTCTAGAATACATCTAGAATAATTCCCTTCACTTGGTGAACTTCAACTTGTCTACCATTCAGGACTCAATCTAGAACCCACTTCTCCCAAAAAGCCTCTCCTTGCCACCCTCTTTTCATCACTCAGGGTTGATATTACTTTTTGTTTATCTCATCTCGGTCATACCTGTATCATAATGCCCACCACAGTCGTGATGTCATCCTTTGTCTTATGGTCTTCTCCCTTTGTCCTTAAAGTAGGGACCTCGAATTTATATCTATAGTGCCAGATGTGTAACGAGTGTTAAAGAAAAATGTAAGCTGAGTAAGTAAATGTCAGTGCCCTTTCAAACAATATAATCACATTCCTATTCAAGTTGGAACTTTCCTGAACATTTGCCTAATGTCTTCATCAAGATAAAGAATAAAAGAGGAAATCTACTGAGCATTTAATACCTGCCAGGCACCATGCTAAGGAACTTATTTATAGGATCTCATTAATTCTCTAAAAAATCCTATAGAGAAGGTTCTACCATGATGACTATTTTACTTTTATTTTTTTTTATTTTGAAAAAGAGAGACCATGTATGTGTGAGAGCAGGGGAGGAGCAGAGAGAGAGAGAGAAGAGAGTGAATCCCAAGCAGGCTTCATGCTGCCAGCACAGAGCCCAACACGAGCCTGATGTCACAAACTGTGAAATCATGACCTGAGCTGAAATCAAGAGTTGGTCTCTTAACCAACAGAGCCACCCAGGCACTCCCACAGTGACTCTTTTAAAGAAGAAGACATTAAGCCCCAGAAAGCAAAGGTAACTAAGAATGCAAAATCAGTAAATGGTAGAATCATGATTTATCTGTTCTGACCCCAAAGTTCTATATTTAGCCACTAAGTCACACTGCCTTCTATAAAGTACCCCAGTTTGTAATTCCACTCCTATTTAAAGTCAACAGCAGCAGGCATTAAAATACAAGCCTACATAGGCTCACACACATGCATGCCAACAAAATGCTAGAAAATAAATGAATATATGATGACAGTACTACAGATTTCAGCATAAAAAAAGCCTTAGAGGCAATCCCATTCAGGACTAGTTTCAGGACTCGTGAATTCTGTAGGCATCTCAAAATCTGCAGAAAGGTGGCAGATGGTAACTGGGAAGGTTTCTGATGATGCTAACTTGCCTTGATTTGATGGGAGGGGGGAAACCCATACACAGATGATCTAAAGGAACTCCAGATGGACTCCAGTGTTTTGGGTGAGGAGGCAGATTGATGGCAGATGAAAATTAACTCCGGAAAGAGAGAAATAATATGTGTCAGCAAAGCATCAAATCAACTTTCAGGTGCAGCATTCTGGATTTTTTTTTTAACCTAAGTATAAAAAGTCAGTTCACAGCATCCCACTGTCACAAGAGCATAACATGTGAATGCAAGGGAGTAAATATCACAGAAGGATAACTCTTTCCTTGTAACTTGCATCTGTCAACAGCTGGGCTCTAAACTGACCAAATGTTCTATGGAGAAAATAGATTGGAGACATTTTGGAGTTACTTTGATGATGTTCTTCACCGTGAAAAACCAATTTTCAAAAAGCAAACAGGATGCTGGCCAGAACGTGAAAAGGAAGAGAACTTAACACCGTGTTGGAGAATTACATCTGAGTTCACTGCCTGCACCTTGGACCCAGAAGTGAAACAGTCCTAGACTGGAAGTTAATAATCTTTTTCTATATAAAGAGCACTATTTGGGCCAGAATCCAAGGACCTTCAAAGATGTACAGTGGGAAGTGCGGTGATACATTTAAATTGTATGAGGTGACAAAAATAATATTTTTATTTTTGGTCATGGAAGACACTGAGAAGCACTATTTTAATATTAACACGGAAGGAGGAAGGGTGAATGCTGTTTTCTGTGCAATTTTCTTCTGTCTCCCTATGCAGTTTTACGAAGCAACTGCGAGGGTCACAGAGAGGTAATGGCAAGTAAACAAAATAAATAAAAGGAAATTTTTCTTCTCTGCGGATATAATCGGCTTGTGGCATTCAATGTCACTGAAGGTCAGACTGGCAAATACTGTGGCTGGAGTTAAAAAAAAAAGAAAAAGCTGCAGATTTGAAAATCACCAGTAACAATGGCAATGGGGTAGCTAAGTGAGTGGTGATCAAACCCCAAGCCAAAATATGTACAAATAACCTTAGATGTCTTGAAAGGTTTCATTTAGCCTTGATGGGCTGTCCCTAAATTGGAAGTCTGGCTGGGATGTGGATATTAGAGGTCAAGTACTGCTCCCTGCCTTTGTTAGCAGCGTCGGAGGCGGACTATATCACCTCCAGCATCAGAGAAGTGACAAGGCATGGGGCCTCTCCAACTTCCTGATAATTCAGAGATGTTCTTTGTTTATTGTTAACGGACTTCTATGTTATGTATGAAGAGTGGTCTTTCTTACTAATAAAAATTTAATACTTGGTAAAACCATTTAATCCATGAGTTGTTCAGGAGTAGCTGAGAATTCAAAGGGATGTTTTTAGAGGAAATTTGTGGGTCTTCTTTTACTTGTCACTGTATATCCATTTCTGATAAGATAGAGTTCATCCTTCCTCTTTTAGAAAGATGATTTTGCTACATATGTCCTATTTTTAGCACATGAAAGAGTACCATTTGCCATGGATTTGGGTTTTATATTAAGAGAAAATTACCTGCAAAGGTGCCCATGGCAGGTAGAATAATGCACCCCCCACAAAGATGTCCATGTCCTAATCTTAACACTTCTGGATGTATGGGGCGCTTGGGTGGCTCAGTCAGTTAAGAGTCCAACTTCGGCTCTGGTCATGATCTCGCCGTCCGTGAGTTCAAGCCCTGTTTCAGGCTCTCTGTTGATAGCTCAGAGCCTGGAGCCTGCTTCAGATTCTGTGTGTGTGTGTCTCTCTCTCTTGCCCCTTCCCAACTCATGCTCTGTCTCTCTCTCTCCCAAAAATAAAATAAAAAACATTAAAAAAATTAAGAAAAAATGTATGAACTGAATGTATGACCTCAAATGGCAAAGGGGACTTAGCAGATGCAATTACAGATCTTGAGATGGGAAAATTATCCTAGATAATTTAGAAAAGCTTCATGTAACCACAGGTTTCCTTAAAAGGCGGAAGTAGGAGTATCAGAATCAGAGAAGAATATTTGATGGCAGGAATGGAGGGGAGAGAGGGAGAGAGAGAGGAAGGGAGGAAGGGAGGGAAATGAGATTTAAAGAATCTATGCTGCTGCCTTTGCTGACAGAGGAAGGGGTCACACATCAAGGAATTCAAGCAGTCTCTAGATGCTGGAAAAAGCCAGGGAATGGATTCTCCCCAAGAGGTTCCAGAAGCAATGCAGCCCCACCAACATGTTGACTTTGCAACACTGATCTTCCAGAAATGTAAGATAATGCATTTGTGTTGTTTTAAACCACTCAATCTGTGGTAATTTGGTAGAGGGCTGATGGGAAACCAATACAGGCTCTGGCACCAAAAGTGGGCTGCTGCTCTAAAAATGTGGTGGTGGCTACAGAACGGGGCATGGGCAGAAGCTGGAAAATGTTGAGGGCCATCACAGAAAGAGCCTAGACTGCCTTAAACACACTGTAAGTAGAAATGTGGACATAAATGACTCTGCTGGTAAGGACTCAGATGAAAGTGGGGAGCACAGTGGAGAAAACCTCTGTTTTCTTAAAGAATATTTAAATCATCATAAACAGACTGTTGGCAGAAGTGTGGATTTAAAGGCATGGTTGGCAAGGGCTCTGAAAGAAATGAGAAATAGGTTATTAGAAGCTGGAGGAGAAAGGCTTCATGTTCTATGGTGGCAGAAAGCTTAGCTGAAATGTATCCTGCAAATGCAAAGTAGAACTTCTAAGGGATAATTTCTAAGGGATAATTTAGCTGCAGAAATTTCCATGCAAAGGTGCATGAAGGTATGGTCTGGTTTGTGTTTGCTGTGTATAGTAAAATGTAAGAGGAAAAAAAAGTACTGAGGAAAGAGCTCTTCAGCAACAAAGCAAACCAAAACCCCAGGGCTCGATGATTTGTTTTGGAAATCCAGTCAGGATGTCAGAATGGTGTGATTTTAGAACTTCTGAACTTCAGGACTATCAGACGGTAAGTCTGTGCTGTTTTAAGGCACTGGATTTGTGCAAATGTGTTACACCAGCAAAAGAAAACTAATACAAGGCTCATAATGAAAAGTCTCAGATGAATAAAGAATAGGTTTCTCTGGAGAGCAGAGCCTCTGAGACACAGGATTCAGTGGACGAATTTCCTTGAGACTAATACACACCAGTGCCTCATTTCTTCACAGAGACAATGGCGAGTTTAAACATTTCTAAGGTGCACATACAACTGCAGCATCGACAAGCCACCCTAAAACTTGGTGACTTATACACCATGGTGTGCCATCTGTTATAAGTCCAAGGGTTATTTGGGTGGTTCTCATGGGCTCACTCATGAATCTGATCAGGGAGAAGATCTGGAATTCTGGTTCGTCTACAATGGTCTTGGCTGGGATGAGGCGGCTCTTTTCTGCAAAGGATCTCATCCCCCAGCAGGCTAGTCTACTTTGTTCTCAGAGCAGTGACAAGGTTCCAGAAGAGAAAACAGAAGCATGCAAGGCCTCTTGAGGTCAAGACTCTGAACTGACATACCATTGCTTCTGCTGACCAGAGCAAGTCTCCCAGACAGCCCAGATTAAAGGGACGGGGATATAGACTCCACCCCTTACAGGGTAGAGCTGCAAAGCCCTCTCAAGATAGGTAACAGTAAGGGGCATAAAAATAAATAAATAAATAAATAAATAAATAAATAAATAAATAAATAAATAAGGAAGTATTTTTGCATCAATACACCACAACGTTTATGACAAAAACAATAGTATATGCCTGCAAGACATCCATTTTTGAAGTCGTTCGGCTAATAGCATGGTCTACAGTCTCAAGAGGGAGAAGGGAAAGGAGGCAGAAAGAGAAAGAGCAAGAATAATTCAATCATATGATCAAACTATTCACTGGTGGCCAGGCCAGAAAAGAAGACAAGAGCTTGACCATCACCCCTACAATGGAAATGAGTCACTGACACATGTTTTACTACTGCTGGGATGGTTTTTTCCTTGTCACAAATGCAAAATTGCTCTAATTATCAATAGCATCTGCTATTTTCAGAAATAATCTTCTGGCATATCAGTTATCATTATTAGGTTTAGTTCAATTCTATTTAATAATCTTCCTTTAAAAAAGAATTAACCTATACCAGTGAGGAGGCAGGCGGGGGAAAGGTGAAATAGGTGATGGGGATTGAGGAGTGCACTTATGAAGAGCACTGGGTAACGTACAGAATTTTTGAATCACTATATTGTACGCTTGAAAGTAACATAATATTATATGTTAACTAGCTGGAATTAAAACAAAAACTTAAAAAAATTAAAAAAAAAAGAATTAACCTATATAATCAACCCTTAAACAGAAAACAACATATATGTAATTAGCCTGAAAGTCAGATGAAATTGGACAGGGATTTAAAATAAGATTCATCAGGGGGCACCTGGGTGGCTCAGTCGGTTAAGCATCGACTTCGGCTCAGGTCATGATCTTGTGATCTGGGAGTTTGAGCCCCGCGTCCAGATCTGTGCTGACAGCTCAGAGCCTGGAACCTGCTTTGGATTCTGTATCTCCCTCTCTCTCTGCCTCTCCCCCACTCATGCTCTGTCTCTCAAAATTAAACAAACATTAAAAAATTTTTAAATAACAAAATTAGATCCATCACATCACATGTTTAAATTTCTAAAAACTATATTATGCACTAAAGCAGAAAAATAAAGACCCAAGTGACACCGCAAAATACTTTACCAGGTAAATGTGTGAAACACTCAAAACATTTCTAACCAAAGGAAAAACTTGAGTAGCTCCTACCTTCCCACTCTCACCATGATTTCATAAAGAATAATTCAGGATGTACTGGCTAGATCAAGAGCAATAGACAATATTGTAAAGATGCTTAAAAGATCTCCCCTAGTTTGGTAGTTGAGTGCTACCTAAATTGATTCCAATTTTATTTAGAACTTTATAGATGGAAACATGATGTTTTCAAACTATTACAGTAGTATTAGTACTACTAATTAAATTACAAAATTTACTAGTATTTATATACTAGTAAATATTGTCTTTGGGCTGCATTTAATAAGCAATATGAAAGACATTTTAATAAAAGCTACCAATTTAATCTTCATCACAACCCATAAGGTGGGTTTTGTTGTTCCATTTCAAAGCAATTGAATGATTTATGTGTGGTTATACCACAACTGAGCTGTAGGATTAGGATTCTATCTGAAATCAAAATAATAATATTTTTGCTTCCCTATACTGCCTATGTCTAAGTAAAAGTGGAAGGAAGTGACACATAGAAAGAACCCCAAGTATTGAAAGGAAAGGTATATGCTTAATGGTAATGCTTAGGCATTTTCCAGTGGTGTAGTCCTTAATGGGGTTCACCAAATCTTTCTGGATCCCTACTTTCCAGGTACATGTGGATGTGTGCCCCTTTTCTCTTGTGGTTGGATGGGGTCCAGGGACTAGTTCTGGGCACTGAGGTGAGAGAAGTGACATGTGAGTCGCTTTTCAGGCATAGTGTTCTATTTGGATGGAAGAGCAACTGATCCTTTTGTCTCTGGACAGCGGTCAGTGAGGTTAAACATGGTGGTGCTCCATCAGCCCGGGTTCCTGTGTGACAACAATGAGAGGCCCCTGCTACCCACGAAAGGCAAGTACTAGGACCCAGAAATAAATCTTTGCTGAGTGAAGCCCCTGAGATTTGAAGGTTGTTGATTACAGCAGTATAATATGGTACAACCTTACTGATACACATAATGTTCATTTCTCTCTAAGAGAAGACCCTTTGTATGTTTCACTACATCCATACACTATTCTGCCTGTGAAGAGTAACAAACTAACCTCGACATCACGATAAAACACAAGGACAGCTTCACCAGACATGTCCAGATAGAAGCAGAACTAACCAATGCAGGGATAAAATAAGAAGGCACTTACCAATTAAAAAACAAAAACAATGAACATGATGTTATTTCTTATATTATTAGCATTTTTTTAAATTTCCATTTTGTCACAGACCAATATATGATCTAGCCATGTGAATTCATGTGATCCCACTGACTAGATCACCCCCACTAGCTAGTCACCCCCTCTGACTCGATATGCAGATTCAACAACAGCCAACTATTTGATGAAATGCATATTATCAAATTGCTATAAACGATTCTAAAAGTTTACTTTCAATATTTTTATCTAAATCACTACGGACCAGTAATCAAATGTCTGTAGTGCTTTACCAGTTCAGGTAAATCTTAATGTAACACTGGTTAATACACCAAAACTTCCTTGGTTTGTCTTGAAAGTGAGCTTTGCATTTGCACAACTAGAACTCAGAGTTTCCATAACTGGTTAAGAAAAACCTGACAGAAGGGAAACTGAATAGTACTGGATACAAAAAGATGAACACTCCAGAGAGCATTAGCAGAACTTCGGTGATGAAATGAGCAATCTGGATGCTACAGACATCATAAATATTTCCCTTAGCCAAACTTAGTAAGCATTTCACTAATTCCTAATGGGAAAGAATTAATAGTTAATGTCAAAACACTTTGCATATTATTTATAGCTCACTGCATAGAAATCATTCTCAGAGATGAAATAAACTACTAATCGTTTTCACTCCCTAGGGTAGGTCTGGTGTGCTCAGGTAATCTTCGGTGGTCTTAAAAAACAATTGCAGTTACAGGAGAGCCAAACAAATTACACAGATAAATCTGAACACCCGACCCAAGAATGACAATTGTTTTGAGAATTCTAGTTCCCACTATGAGCAGACAGAGCAAAAACAACTTAGGTAGAAAGTGACTGGTTTATTCCTATCTGAGCATGTTATCCATTAGGATTTTTGTTCTAAAATCAGTGTGTATGTATACACATGCACATGCCCGCAACATATAACGTACACTCTTTACATCTATGTATATTCACAAAGTTTTCTCAACTTTGGCACTACTGACATTCTGGGAGCTCTTCTGTGCATTGTAGAATATTCACAAGTATTCCCAACTGTACCCACTAGATGCCAGTAGTATGGCCCCCATTTCAAACCAAAAATGTTTCCAGATATTGCCAAGTGTCTCAAGGGGTAACAAACTGTCCCTGGATGAGAATTAATGATATACACACACTACATATGTATCTGTCTCAGTCCTTCTGGGCTGTTCAAGCAAAATGCCATACACAGAATAGCTTATAAACAACAGAAGCTTATTTCTCACAGTTCTAGAGGCCAGGAGTTCAAGACCAAGGTGCCAAAATGGTCATGTTCTCTAATAAGGGTTCTCTTTGTGGTTCATAGCCAGCACCTTCTCACTGCGTCCTCGCATGGAGGAAGGGGGTAGGGAGCTCTTGGGGCCCCTTTCATAAGAGCAGTAATCCCATTCATTAAGTTTCCACCTTCACAACATAAACACCTTCCAAAGGTCCCACGTACTAACACCATCACGTTGGGCGGTTGGGATTTCAATTTGTGAACTGGGGGAGGACACAAACATTCAGTCCGCAGCAATATCATTTAACAAACCATGTGATTAATTTCTCGGGGAAACTTGCACAGATCCATTACAGTTCATTAACAAGCAAACAGACATATTCTTTTCATGAAAGCAGGACGGGACAGAATATTAAAGCATTATACTTAGTCGACATGTTCTGCAAGTGATTTAAAGGTATAAATCGTGTCCTGGTGGGGTTTTCAACACGCCATATCAGGCAATGGTCTCTGTGAAGCAACGTCCCAAATATCACTCAAAAATCAGTGCTAGGGAAAAAATACTTAAGTTATTCAATGCTGACGGGAAGGGAAAAATAATGTCGAGACATGTGGGCTGTGCATCTACATTCCAATATGTGGGAAGACATTCTTTAACTCTCCTCCCGGGACTGGAGGCGCTGCACCTTTAAACGGAGCCAGCTGCAGTAACCTATATAATTCTCATGGAATGTGTAGTGTTCTGGGATTCTGTCTAGTCAGGTCTCTGGCAGGGCTGTGGCAGCTTTGTTTGTGGGCAGGAGGCCTCCTCACATTTCTGTTACTTTATCCGTAAGAAAGTTGCCATGGAGACTGGCATGGAGATGGCAGTCAGCCAGCAGAGAGTTTTAAGTTGAAAAAGTGCATGCACCCTCGCGTGTGCGTGCACACACACGTACATACTCAAGTTCTTACTCATACATATTCCCAAAATAAACACATCTTTGTGAGTACATAATCAACTTTTTGAAAACACATTTAATGTCACTGCCTATTTGGGTAAACGGCTAAGCCATTGTTCCTTTTCTAACTTGCCCAAAGAAACACCACCAGATAAAGAGCAGTTAATGAACTAGGAAAATAGCACCTATTAAAAGTAATCCATCACAGCTTATGAACACCCAGCTAGTAGGCATCTGTTTGCTTGGAAAAAAGAGTCAGGGAGAGAAAAGTAAAATGATACAGTAAATGAAGAACTTATTCTTCATTTGGTGAAAACAAATGTGATTTAGCTAAATACTATGAAAAATGGTCCAACATTCTATTTTATTTGCACACACGATATATAAAAATAACATAAGGCTTTGCAGATTTGGTGTTCAATTTTAGAAGGGTGGCTAAATTGGGACTTTCTTTAGCAATCTGCACAGCTTCAGATCTTATCCAGTATTTGTCGTTTGGAGCACTTTCTACTCCAACCTTCAATTCAAGGTATTTTGTCAAAAGCAATGATAAAATCCTGAAGTATGTCTAAGCTGGTAAGAGAGAAATGCAGGAAAATCATAAATCCTTCACAATTCCCTAAAACAGCATCAGAAGTTTGTATTCTGTTAGTGCATAAATCATTTAGTGTTTATTTGTAAAGTATGCAGTGTGCTCTTAACAAAATCAAAGTTTCTATATGCTTTTATGCCAGCATAGACAATATGCAGGAAAGCATCTCTATAATTTAGATTATTGGGGTGAGGACCATGCAAACAAGTCTTCATATCAGAAGAGAAAAGGAGAGAAAAAGTTTGCAAGATGAAACTTTCCTTTCTGCTTCTTATGAAAGTACTATGGACTGTCCAAAGACTGGAAGCTTCCATGCATGATCAACTGACTCAGTCAGACGACACTAACTATCATGAACTTTAGGGTGTCTTTTTCCCTCTCTCCCCAAGGGACAAAATCCCTTGGAGATACTGCTACCTGGGCTTGTGTGTGCCCCTCAGAAGCTGACCTACAGCAGTCCACTTAAGGTAGCAGAAGCTTTGTTTTTGAGGTTTGGGGAACACTGCACATTGTCACTGCAAAGGTATTAAACCTAGTGTCCCAACGTTCCCTGGGTGACCAACTGGATTTTACATGGTCCTTTTACTGTTATATAAACATGACCTGCTGAAACCGGAAAGAAATTACGGAGTTAGTAGAGTTGCTGCGCACCATGTTAATACTATTCAAATCAGCTCGTGGTTGACGTTGTTAGCAACATCACAATAGGCCACCCCCATTTGATTCCCTAGTCTCCTTGCCTGAGGAATGACATAGCATAAGGTGAGAGTCTAATTTATCCAAACTGTCTCTTTCTATAACTCACAGTGATACCACATAATTTCCCCCACATATGTGACCATTACATGAAATTTTATCATTGTGTCAATGATGACCCAAAATACTGAAAGAAAACCAATGAAATCATTATTTTTTCAATTTTAAGGCAAAGTGTTTTAAGGAGATTGTATTTTTATTTTAGAGTTCAGAATAAACAGCCTTTATTCTGAAGATAATTCCGACTGTATTCACCTCTAGTAGGTTGACACGTGTATCTGTCTAAGCTCAATTTTCAGAGTCCTCAAAGGGATCTTAGTAAACCTGTTACAAGCTGAATTAAAAACCCCCCACCCCCAGGCCCAGCTTCTGCTAACGTTTGGCATTATTTTCAGCAGAAATGAAGGTAAGAATGTTCAATGAGGGCTGACGTTTAACTTTTCACAGATGAAGTGAGCACAGAGATTGGAAGTCTCCAATGACACAGGAGGCTTTGACGTTCCTTCAATTAAAAGACTTGCAAGTATAAAGCGTCTGAAGTTAGTTAAAAGGTATGCTGGGGAAAATGCAGAAAGGCAAAAAAAAGTAATTTTCTTTCAGTATTGCAATTGCATAGAGTATAATTTTCCTCCATTGAGATAAGGCAAAAAGCAAATGGATAGACACTTTATCACAAATCTAGTTTATACAAATAAAGGTAATTTCTTCCAGAAGGGCTGTTAAGACTGGCGCCATTTCCAACATCTATGGTTCTGTTGATAACCTTGGAGATCCCTGGGATCAGGATTTTGATTTTGTGCTTCATTATTCTGCTCACTCTCCCACCTGCCCCATTTTTAAACATTTCTCCAGATCTGCATCTCCAGAACCCAGACTGAAGTCTCTCTCAAGACCACATTCGATCATCTTTCTCTTTGTATTGAAACATACCTGCCCTACATTTCAAACCCCCAGAGCTTGGCCCTCCATCGTCTAAGATGGTGCCTAATTGTGTGATAATCTAATCTAGTCTAAATATATTCTAATGACTGAAAGTGAGTGGGTGACTTGCTGCCCAGGGCTCATACTATGTACCAGGCACAGCAGGGACAGTGCTAACGGTCCATAGTACTTTTCAGAGACCTACAAAAAAGTTTGTGTTTTTTTTTTATTAGAAGAAAAACAAAAATACTCAAGCCACAAAAAAAAAAAATGTATCATACAGTATTAGTATATCTGTCTTTCCCCCCAAAGAATGCTAAAATATAATTTTTAACATGGTTTCACGGATGAAGGGGCCCCTGAAAGTCATAATGTGGCACTGTTGCTATCCAGTGATTTATGCTATGGGTTGATTAGCAAGCCCCCTTTGTTAGTTTCTTTATGTTCTGGCTCTCCTCTTTCAGAAAGGAAAAAAAATAGTGTGAAGCAAAGATCTTATGAGATGATTTCTAATAACAATCTGAGATTAATCACACTGAAAAGTCTAATCCTCACAGAATCTGAGGGATGATTGTCAAGTCTACAATATATCCCTTAATCAGGATGATAATGATGATGAGAAGTTACATTTGCAATAGTAGGTATCTTCATAATCTTTACTGCACATACAATGAGAAAATGTGTCTTTTAAAATATCTCCCCAAATAGTGAGTAGTGTGGCTCCCTGCACCTTTATGACCAACTTCTCATAGTCACTCTTATAAAGTCCAGGATTATAATATTTTTTATTATTATTTTTGGATGGTGAGTAATGAGACTACATGAGGGCAATCTCATGTTTAAACATTTTTGGAAACCATGTTATATAAGAATGCTAAAGACATTTTGAAATTCAGCTCATTAATCTTTTCTCTTATGTGACAAATGATATACAGTTCTGAAATACAAAGCAAACTAATAATCAAAAGGTGAGGGAAATCAGGGACACAGGCAAATATGAATACTTACTTTTATCAATGAGAATAACTCATGAGTCTCCGCAAGCACCAGAAACTCAACTTCCTATGTAAAAGAAGAGAATGGTTTCCAGGGTTCAATAACCCCAGGAAGGAAGATATTCAAATGGCTTCGAAGACCACTGGATTCGAGAAACAGAATGCCTCCATGATTTATTATCTTTATTTTTTCTACTTCTCTATATCTAACAGGAACTCCAATTCACAAAGAAAGTCAATCATAGGGCTGGGATTTTTAAGTACTTCCTTTACTCACTCTGCTATACAGAATGTTGGTTACAGTGGAAACGGTGAGCGAATTCAGGGAATCACATAGAAAGTTAGACATTCCAGAAAGTGCACATCCCATTAGTTTTCTGGGACCAAACAGAAATATGTGATTGAAAACAGCCAACAGAGTATCAGGTATAATGCATTTTGAGACAGGCGTGTATATTCCCTCTTTTTGAAGTACAGCATTTTTTTCCATGTTTATGTGCTCAGTACTTAGTATTTGTCAACAGGGATTGATTGACCCATGATCAGAGGATGGGACCTTGGATATGAGTTATACACTGGATTTGAAAAGTACTGGAAATCTTACATTCACATGAATAGGAAATTAAAGAACAAAGATGTAGAATGTTAGATCCCCCCGGTTATTATTTTGGTATACACGTTTTCTAGAAATGGTCTTTCTCTGAGCTCCACGACCTAGGTCTGTATTTGGTAAGAATACAAAACCTTTAGTAATGAATTGGTTAATCAATGCCCAAATGTCTTCACCCAGGACTAAAAGAACATCTACTATTAACTTAATTATCATTATATTATATGGAACAATAAAGATATGTCAACCATATGAACAGGTTTCAATTTAAAGAAATTTTTAAGTTGTATTTTTAAAGGCAAGTGGCCAATCATTTCTTAAATAACCAATTAAGATTTTTAATTTTTAAAAGTCAGCTCTTGTGGGGCACCTGGGTGGCTAAGTCGGTTAAGCGTCCAACTTCTGCTCAGGTCATGATTTTGAGTTTGGGAGTTCAAACCCATGTCGGCCTCTGTGCTGACAGCTCAGAGCCTGGAGCCTGCTACGGATTCTGTGTCTCCCTCTCTCTGCCCTGCTCCCACCCACACTCTGTCTTTCTTTCTCAAAAATAAATAAACATTAAAAAAAAAAGTCAACTCTTGCATCCTGTTAACATAATCTGGTGTAAACTTCTTGTCAGCCAGTCTCAAAAACATCAGCAAAGTCAGTGGGACCCATATTGTATTGCATTAGGCAGTAGGAGCAAAGAGAAATCCTCAGTTACTCTGCTAGACACCAAAAGAACAGCCTCTCAGTTACTATCTACACTTCTGAGGGTCCGCTTTTGCATTTTCATTTAGTTGATTGGTTTAGTTTTTGTACTGAAATTTAAAAACAAATTTAATGCAAGAGAGCTCAGTGAGTAATAATATGTGGCAAAAGTATTTCTCACTGGCTAGTAGCAGAGACTCAAAGAATTAAACTGATAAAGACCATTTCAGTAAATGTTTATGGCAAAGCCTGCTTTTAAGTTTGACATCCTTAATACTATAATCTAAGTATGCTTTTATGTTTATCAAAGTAGAACACAATAGCTTCCACATCTGATCTGTCATCATACTATAGAAGTATTTGTATGCAGAAGGATGGAAATTTCTTTCTTTCTTTTTTTTTTTAATCAGTTTTCTCCCATAACAGCAAGGGTATAATTTAGATTACATAAGTAATGATTTTGCTTGATGTTAAATTACTGAGCATAAACCAGGACTAATTTTTCCCCCTAAATTGATGTATTTGGGCAAAAAAAGTGCCCTTTTGCTTTTTTTCTTTTGCAAAGATAGGAGGGGTTAAAAGTTAATGGCTGCAAGGAAGTGAAGATTGTAGCCCAGCTTCTACTGACAAGGCATTTTAAAAACTACTGTGATCCTTCTCAAAATACATTCACAAAGGGACCAGACCCTTGATGCTAATTCCCCCTCATTTCAGTGTGGATGGGTGTGGAATTATCTGTGTATTCACAGGCAGTCTGAAGCCAGAGCAATCCAGAGCAACTGCTAAGGGTCACAAATCAAAGCAGGAATAAGAGAGGATAATGGTCACTGCAGGCCTTTGCTTGGAGCCAGACCTCATCACAGAGCATAGTAAGTTTGACTTAAGTCTGCTCAAGAAATACTTCCTGTACATTCAACATCTTTATTTACAAACTAGAGAAGGAACAGCCCTAATGGGATAGTGAAATGGGGAATGGGCTGGTGTTCAGAAAGTAATTGCCAAATTGCCTCTGACAATTTCTTGTCATGATCTTGCGATTCGTGGGTTCGAGCCCCGCATTGGGCTCTGTGCTGACACCTCGGAGCCTAGAGCCTACTTTAGATTCTGTGTCTCACTCTCTCTCTCTGACCCTACCCATTCCCACTCTGTCTCTCTTAAAAGTAAATAAACACTTAGAAAAAAAAAGAAAAGAGTATCAATTAAATGAACATTTGAAAAAGTGATTAGTCTCATGGGTCACCAGGAAAAGGAAAATACAACCACAATGATGTACCTAAAAACATAAACTAAGTGGCTAAAACTAAAAAGAGTGACAATACCAAGCGCTGTCAAGTATACACTAAGTATACACATCCATATAACCCAGCAACTCCAGTCCTAGATGTATAGTCAACAGACATGCATAGATATGTGTATCAAGGGGCTTGTTCAAGAATATTAAGAGCAGCATTACTGGTAAAAGCCTTAAACTAGAAAAAGAACAAATATCCATCAAAAGTAAAAACATAAACATGACATACCATGGAATATCATACAGTAATAAAAATGAATGGGCTGATACTTAACAGGAAAATGTGCACAAATTTCATGAACAAAATGCTAAACAAAAGCCAGACACAAAAGAATATACTCTCTCCGATTCTATTTAGTTAAATATCAAAAATAGGTAGAACTGATCTATGTTGTTAGAAGTCAGGTAGTGACTACCTTTGGTGTTACTTCCAGGAAAGGGGCATGAGGAAGATATGGTGGGCTTCCAGTGCTAACCATGTTCTAGGTCTAGATCTGGGGTGGGACCTAACATAGGTATGTCCACTTTGTGAAAATATATCAAGTTATACATTTATTTGTACATTTCTTTGTATTTATGTTCCATTAAATAAAAATTATAAAGCTACCAATAAGTGTCATAGGCAGGTTGAAGAGGCATTGAAATGAAAGATAGTGGCAAAAAGATGCCTATAAAATAAGGAATGTGAGCTAGAATGCAGAGGTGTTGTCTGGACCAGTTCTATAATACTGGCCAAGAGCCCGCCCCTCCACTGGAGAATTGATAGCCTTTATTTTTAACTGTGCTCTATTTGTCATTTTCTCTGTGATCTTGGGATAGTAACTTGAACTCTCTAATACCTGATTTTCTCATCTACAACATGGAGGTATCTTGTAGCTTTATTAAAAAGATTAAATGAAAGAGGAAAAATGACCAGTAATGCAATTAGTACAATTCCTGGTACACAGTTGATAATCAAATCAACAAATATAGGTTCTTTTGTGACTTCCTTCTCTTATCCAGTTAGCTTCCATGAAAGACTGTTTGAAAGTAGAAAAACAAAGATCTCATTTTCTCCACTTATTAATAACATCATAGGAAATTATTTTTCACATCCATATCTGTGAACAAGGAGATCTGTTACGGCAACAGGGAAAGAAACATGGCATGGGTGTGGCCTCAGTTTCCTAAACTAACCAGATTACAGAGAAGGATGGCCAACATTCAAAATAAAGTCCAAAGACCAATGTGAAAATAAAGAACTGCATCTCAGGGTTGGAAAGGTAGGGTCGGATGGAGAGAGAGAAAGATAGGTTCTAGCAATGGAGAACAAGTAATAATTTAAATTTATTTTCCCTAGCCAAATCTTCTGAACCATCACCAGGGAGAAGATCTGTTTGCACACATAGAAAAAAGATCCACTGTTAATTTTGAAAAGAAAAAAAAACACAAAGAAAAGTTTATAATTCTAAAGTCATTTTGGACAAATATATAGTTAATCAACAGCAGAATGTATTGATTCCAAGATGGATCTGATTCTGAAATAACCTGCTCTAGAAAATGGTGTGGTATCCTTGGCTCTATTCACAATTACAACTCTTTTTTTTTCTTTTTTTGACATACAACAAAAGTTTTTGAGTGAAAGAAAATGCTGAAGTATAGCATTCTGACTTGTGGGAAAGTGGCTAACAAGAAATGGTAGGGGGGAGTCAATTCCCTTGAAAGAGAATGTGCTGACTAGGGAGCCAGTGGGCTACCAGGTCTCCCCACCTAGAAGGGCTGTAAAGGAAGACAAAAAACTGCCAACATGTTTGCATATAGGTTCACTGTTCAACACTCTGGGATATGACACTTCCTTGGAATAAGAAAGGACAATGGAAATAACTTAGCTTGGGGGAAATTAGAATGTGAGACAACTACTTGGCTCCAAAAAGCTCCCTGCACTTGAGAAAGTGGTCCTGGAATCCAGAAGAGCACAAATCAAGGGGGCAAAGCATGGCAGCCACCATGATACAGCAATGCAGGTATAGGTAATAGGTATCTAGAATTAATGACAGCCAGACCTTAAGACCACTTACTGTGTCCAAGGTGACAGTGGTTTACAATACTTGTCTTTGAGTTTTCAGTAAACACTGGGACAGAGCTAGAATTCGATCAAATGCACTGACAAGAATCAGCTGTAGAGTAACACCTTACCGCCTTGCACCATTCCAATTACACACAGTTCTGATTCCTTGCTTTCTGGCTCCCCCTCGCTGTCCAAATAACAAATCAATAATTTCCATAGCTGATTTGACTGGTTTTCCTCAATGTCCTCCTCTTTGGGTTGGTCTTTAAGTACAGAGAGATACAGCTGTATGTTCCTCACTCATGGGCCAAATACAGTATACTGAGTTCTTTCTCTTCATTCACTAACTCAGTGATTCAATTGGAAAAGTGTGACCAAACCTGCCTAGCCCAATTTGTGCCTTATAAGCCAGGTTGTTTATTGCTAATGTTCTGTTACTCCCTGGATATGTACAGATTTTTCCTCCTAATTTTGGTCACATTACTTTAATAGAATCTGAAGCTAGATTTAGTGGTGGTAACTACCATGACCACGGGTATGGCTTTTTGCTGTTATTGATTTTTTTCCTCTTATTTCTCTGTATAAATAAGGGTAGGAAGGCTATTATAAAATTTCTTCAGGTGGATTTTCATTTACAATTAAATGGTGACAACTATAAGGGCATTTATATTTCAATTAGTAAAAAAGAAACAAAACATGGATGGCACACAGGAAATCAGATACCCTATTGCTTAACGAAATGTGCCTTCTTCCTGCCTCCATTCATCCATCTCTGCCTTTCTCCCTCCCTCCCCTTCTCTCTCTCTCTCTCTCTCTCTCTCCTTCTCCCTCTCCCTTTCCCTCTCTGTCTCTCTCTCTCTCTCTCTCTGTCTCCTGTCTCTAACATATGGAACAAGCAATCTACATCTTCTGATGAGAAGTCACAGGTAGAAAAAATACCGTCCATGGAAAAGTCCTCCCAAATCTCTATTTCCATTACCAAACATTTACTTCACAGTGGTCCTACGGTATAACAGAAAAAAAAATACAGAATTTGAAGCCAGAGAACCTATGTAGCTACCCTAGGCCATGTTTACCTAACATCTCTTAATTGTTGTACCCTCTATGGTAATTTTAATAGGTCATAGAACAAAGCGGCTGTGAAAGAGGGCTCTTGAAGTCAGGTTACCTGAGTTATAAGACACTCATGAACTTGTACTTTCAGTGTGACCTTAGGAAGTTACTGATATCAGTTTCACCCTCTGGAGAATAGGGATGATAACAGTACCTACTATATGGGGTTATGGAAATTAAATAAGTCAGGTGCCTCATGTAAAGCAAGAGCCCAATCAATGATATTAGTAGAGTATTCATAAAAATAATTTACAAAATGAAAAGTGTTAACAAAATTTCCATTCTTTTAAAGTTTTTCATGGGAGACACGGAACAATCAAAGGCTGGGTATGTAAAAAGATAAAGAACATACTCGTGTCCCAGCACTAAAAATAATGGTTAAGCCGATGGTGACACAGGATATATTCATACAAAAGTAATTATCAAGATCCAAGTGCAGACTATGGGCCAAATTTGTCTTTCCAACAAGTCCATGTTGTAGGACATGAGATGAGGGTGACGTGTGAATACATATGGCAAGTTCTGAAGCTTGCATATGGGAGTGGGTCAGAGAGAACATTATTACAGTCGAACAGTAGAAAATGGGCTTCCGGAGGCTAGAAGGAAGCAGATGACGCTCTGCAGGGCAAAAATGTAGTGAGGAAAAAGGATGAATTCAGTGTGTTATCTTAGAATTATTAAACAGGCAGGGATATATATAGAAAAGATAGGCTCTAGGAGCCGCAGGAGCAAGGGAGCATTTGTGAAACAATCCCAGTGCTCCAATGTGCTTGGGTGCCTGAATTATCCCCTACAGATATGATGTAAATCAATTGATGTGTATGATTGCATGTATGTACACATGTATATCTCCATGTAGTCCTTGTTTTGTGCACCAAACCTCTCCTAGAGAATGTAAAATTAATATGCTATAGGCTCATATTTGCTAGATTAAAAACCGTGAGGACCGACTGGGTGGCTCAGTCGGTTGAGTGTCCGACTTTGGCTCGGGTCATGATCTCACGGTTCGTGGGTTCGGGCCCCACGTCGGGCTCTGTGCTGACAGCTAGCTTGGAGCCTGGAGCCTGCTTTGGATTCTGTGTCTCTTTCTCTCTCTGCCCCTCCCCTGTTCACGCTCTCTCTCTCTCAAAAATAAATAAAATGTAAAAAATAAAAATAAAAAATAACGATACTGTCATAGCAAATGACTTAAATATAGGTAAATCAAATATTTCCAAGCCAGACAAATTCTAGTGAGAGTAAAAATACAAATGGAAAAAAAAAATCAATTGAAGATCTCTCTTTTAGCTATTATGATCATACTATACATTTTAATTAGAATATCTAATATCAATCGTTAAGAAGGCATTAAGCACTACTGCATATACCTTTTATCAGTTCATTTATTTCTCTGATTTTTAAAACATTCCTCTGAGACATAGCCCATTATTACCCTATTAAGGAAACTAAGACAACGGTGAATAGTATTACACAGCTAAGAAATGGTAGAGCTGGAATGGGCAATTAGGTTCTAGAGCCCAAAGAATTCCTCTCCACCTTGCCACCTTGCCAAAGGTATAGATAATAATCATCTGTGAACTCTGCGAATGGTTAAAAACACAGACTCTTGAACCCCACACCCAGTAATGGTGACTTAAGTCTAGGATAGGGCCCAAGATTTCTAACAAGTTCCTAGGGATGTCGATGCTGTGGTCTATGGATCATACTTTGAGTAGCATCACTCTCTATTATGTTATTTCAATTGTTGGATAAAAGAAAATGAAATACCATAATATGAAAAAGTGAGCTCTCATTTTCAAAATGTTTACACTTCATTTCAAGGCAATATTCCCAAGAATTGATATGAATATTATAGATTTAGTTCAAAAGTATAAGCTTGTTCATCGAGCATGATAATAGAATATTTGAACCTATACCAATATTTAGGATTCACGCTGCTTTATTTTTTCTCTCAATTATCCCAGTATTTCCCCTCTACATCTTTTCTGTATTGAATAATAACTTATGGGCTTAGCATACTAATTGAAGCATATCAATATTGTAAGGCACTTAATTTAAATGACAGGAGACACTTGGAAACATATTGAAAGCCTCTTCTTATACTTTATTGCAACAGTCAGAATCCAGCATGATAAACAACAACAACAACAAAATTCACATAAATCATAACCATCTTCAATGTCTGTGCAGAGAGAAGAAAAGGAGTTACAGTAATCAGGCAGAAAAAAAATATCTGTTCAGTTCCCTCATGGGAAACGTTCAAAATGTTGTGGAAATAAATGAATAATGCAGACTTCTCATTCTAGTAAGCCACAGCAGACATATTGTTTCCCTAGTCTTCCTGCTAAGTGCAACCAGAAAACCTTCACATTACATGTAAAATAAACATAAGGAGATTTTGAAAAGCAGAGGGAAAAAGGCAAACCAGCCAGGAACCTCAGAAGCTCCAGCATGACACAGTGGTAAATTCTCCAGACTTACTTTCTGCTTCATATACCCTAGACTTGGTGACTCAGAAACACCAATGGGTACAGGAAAAACAAAACAAAAACCCAAAACCTGCTCTTTATACTAAACATACACACACACACACAAACACACACACACACACACAAACAAGAAAGGGATAGCCCAGTAGGACAAAGGCTTTTAGACAATAACCACTCACACCAAACAAGGAGAACTATGCCTACCGCTAATCTCAGCAGCAAAGGCTGAGCAGGGGACCAACATTTCTACCCTCTCCAGGCTGTGTGGAGGCATGTGGTTCCACCAGGGTGGTACTAAAGACTGAGTAGGAAGCTGAGACTTCCTTTCTAGCCAGGAGGCAATGAGGCCACATCTGTGTCGTATCAGTGGCAACGAAATGGTTGATGGGCTTGTAGCCCCATCAGTAGTAATAAGGTGTGCCAGCTCCCTGCTGGGACAGTGTCACTGGAGGCCAGGTGGAAATAGGACTTTCACCGCCACCCAGAGGTAAAGGCCACCCGTTTTTGCTGTGGTGTCCATGGAAGCTACAACAGAAGCAGTAACATATCACCCCCGACCCTCACAGGCAGGGCGGTATCAGCAGAAGCTGGGTGAGATGTTAGAACACCTATCTCACCCAGCAGTCGTGAGGAGCCTCTCATAGGGGGGTAAACAGAGGCTGAGTGGGGAACCTGGATTTTTAGCCCCACTTGAAAGGAATGAAGCCATGTTGGAGGAGTGCTAGAGGAAATCAGCTAAAACAAAAGGTATGAACCAGATCCTGAGTCTCATAACAAACTATGCGAAATAAATCACTTGTCATAATAAGAATCTTTCAAACCTCACCTTCGATGAAAAACCAATCAGTAGACACCAAGATGATAGGAATGTTAAAATTATCTGACAAAGTTTGTTTTTTAAAAATTTTTAATGTTTATTTTTGAGAGAGAGAGAGAGAGAGAGAGGGAGAGAGAGAGAGAGAGAGAGAGAGAGAGAGAATGAGTGAAGGAAGAGGCAAAGAGAGAGGGAGACATAGAATCCAAAGCAGGCTCCAGGCTGTCAGCACAGAGCCTGTAGCAGGGCTCGAACCCACGAACCATGAGTCCATGACATGAGCTGAAGCCGGACGCTTAATTGACTGAGCCACCCAGGTGCCCCTATCTGACAAAGATTTTAAAGCCGTCAACATAAAAATGAGTCTATGAGTAATTCTGAAAACACTGGAAACAATTCTTTAAAATCCCATCTAAGAAATAGAGAATATAAAAAAAATTGAAATACTGGAATTGAAACATGCAATAACTGAAATAAAAATCTCAATAGATATAGGCTCAACAACAGAATGGGAGGAGACAGTGGAAAAAAATCAGTGAATTCAAAAATAGAACAATAGAAACTATCCTTGAATAACAGAGAGAAACTAGATTGGAAAACAAAATGAATAGAGCCTCAGGGAACTGTGGTATTATTAAAAAAAAAAAAAAAAAAAAAAAAAAAAGATCTAACATTCACGCCATTGGAGTCCTGAAAGGAGAGGCGAAAAATCACGGAACTTAAAAAGCAGTCAAAAAAAAGAAAAGAAAAAAGAAAAAACAACTAAGACACCTCCCAAATCTGGCATAAAAGATACAAACATGTGGATTTAAGAAGTGAGCAAACCCCAAACAGGATAAATCGAGGCCTAGACAAACCATAGTCAAAATTATGAAAAATGAAAACCAAGAAATCTTGAAAGAAATGAGAGAAATGGCACTTTCCTGATAGCACAAAAAACCAACTAGAATGACAGTCGATTTCTCATCAGTGACAATGGAGGTCCAAAGGAAGTAGCACAATAATTTTTAAGTGTTTAAAGAAAAGAACTGCCAGCCTATAATTCAAAAGCCAGTGAAAATATCCTTCAGGAATGCACAGGAATTCAAGACATTCTCAAACAAAGTAAGTTAATCAGTAGACCTAACCTAAAAGAATGGTTAATAGAAGTTTCTAAACAGAAAGGGAATGAAGGAAGAATAAAAGATGGAGTCTTGGGACATGCAGTAAAACTACGAGTAAATAAAATGCATATTTCTTGAGTTTTGTAAATTATGTTTGATGGTTGAAGCAAAAATTATAATACTCTCTGATGTGGTGCTATATGTATAGAGAAAATACTTAGGAAAATTATATGATAAACGGGAGAGGATGAAGGGCAAGAAAAGGAGGTAGGTAAGGTTTCTATAATTCACTCAAGCTGGTGATTTATACCAAGAGATGAGTTATGTATATATAACGTAATACACAGAGTAATCACTAAAAAAGCTCTCCAAGACAATGCACTCAAAATCACTCCAGACAAATCAAAATTTTATTCCAAAAAATTTTCACATAGCCCACAAGAAGGCAGGAGAAGGAAACAGAAATAAAAAATAAAAAAGAGAACATACAGAAGACCAAAAAAAAAAAAAAGGCAGATTTAACGTAAATAGTCTAGGTATACTAATTAAAATACAGAGATTGGCAAAGTAGATTCAAAAACATGACCCAGCTATATGCTGCCTTTAAGAAATCCATTTTAAATATAATAGTATAGAAAGCTTCAAAGTAAAAGGATGAAAAAAGATATATTATGCAAAAATTAATCAAAAGGAAGCACAGTGGCTATTTAGCATCAGATGAATTAGACTTCAGAGCAACGAAAATTACAAGAGACACAGAATGACACTGAATAATTATAAAAGGTTCAATCCATCAGGATGACATAGCAACTCTAAATGCAGACAGGAGAGGTACATAATACATGAAGCAAAAAGTGATAGAACAGAAAAGACAGATCTAGATATATGGAGTTTCAACACTACTCTCTCAGAGATGGAGAATCAGCAAGAATATAGAAAAACTGAAAAACAGTATTACTAACAGGATCTAATCACATCTATGGAGAAGATTTTTAAGTTTCTATGGAACATATACTAAGATAGACTATATCCAGGGACATAAAATAAACCTAATCAAATTTAAAAGAATTGAAATAATACAAAGTGTATTCTGACCCCCAAATGAGTTAAACTAAAAATTAATAACAGAAAGATAACAGGAAAATCTCCAAATACTTGGAAGCTAAACAGCACACTTCTAAAGAACTCATGGGTCAAAGAAACCTCAAGAGAAATTAAAAAAAAAAATGAAGTTAATGAAAATGAAATTACAATAACAATAATAGTGGGATATAATTGAAATAGTAGTAAAAAAGAAATCCATAGCACTAAATTCACACATTGGAAAAGAGGAGGTGACATAAATAATAATCTAGGCTCCCATTTCAAGACTCTAGAAAAAAAAGCAAAATAAAGCCAAAGAAAAGAGGGAAAAAATCAGAAAGTTAACAGCAGAAATCACAGAAATTAAAAACAAAACAAAATGACAGAGAAAAGTCAATAAATGGAAAGTTAGTTCTTTGAAATTATAACATAAAATTGATAAATCTCTAGGAAGACTGGGAAGAAAAAAAGAGAGAAGACACAAATTACTAACAGCAGGAATAAAATGATAATTTTATCATTTTAAAATGATCCTAAATCATTTTAGGATCCTAAAGAAAGGATAATAAGAGACGACAAACAACCCTACACACATACATTTTAGACCTTAGGTGGCATGAAATCATCCCTTAAAAAACACAAACTACCACAACTTACCAAATATAAAATAGATCATTTGGATAACCCTATACCTATTAAGGAAAATAAGTTAATAATTTTAAAACTCCTCCCCAACAATATCTCCAGGCTTCTATATGGTATTTAGGAGGGAACTGCCACTGGGGATCTGCTGTCAGAGAAGCATAATTCCAAAGCAATAGCTTGTTTCACTTGATTATTGATCCAGACTCTTCCAGGAAATCACAAATGGCTCTTGATAACCCTTGGAACTATTTGGAGCTATCCATATACCTAACAAATGTTTCCATTTATTTATATTTTACGTCTAGATTTTTATTTCAGTTAAGGCTGGGTAAGGGATGGGCAATTCTATACTGAAAAGTCCACACATTCTGTCCTTGGTTAATGTATTATCAATGAAAACAAAAAATAAAGCAAGCATATCCACTTTCAACGTTCTTATTCAACACAGTACTGGAAGTTCTAACCAGTGCAAGAAAGCAAGAAAAGGAAATAAAAAGGATAGAGACCAGAAACTAAAAACAAAGAAAAGCAAAAAAAAACACAAAAAAAAACTATCTTTATTTTCACAATGTGATTGTTTACATAGAAAATCCCAAGGAATCTACAAAAAATTTCTAGAACTAATGAGTGGATTCAGCAAGATATAAGATAAACACACACTTGGGGCACCTGGCTGACTCAGTCAGTTACGTCAGACTTGATTTCAGCTCCAGTCATGATAGCACAGTTCACGAGATCAAGGCCCACGTCGGGCTCTGCGCTGACAGTGCGGAGCCCACTTGGGATTCTCTCTCTCCCTCTCTCTCTTCCACTCCCTCACCTCTCTCTCTCAAAATAAATAAACTTTAAAAAAGTATATACATACTTTTTTATACATATATACATGTATACTTTATATACATGTATATATGTATACTTTATATACATAAATCAATTGTATCTTCATATGCTAGCAATGAACACACAGACATTAGACTTAAAAATACATGATCATTTATAATCCCTCAAAAAGTCCTTTGAATTCTAACAAAATATGTACACGGTGTGGTGCTAAAAACTATTCAATGCTGATGAAAGAAATTTTAAAACTATAAATAATTGGAAACTCACACGATGTTAATGGATGGGAAGATTCAACGTAGTAAATATATCCATTCTCCTCAAACTGATATACAGACTTAGTGAAATGCTGGAGATTTTATAGCTAGATTTTTGTAGCTGTAAAATTTTGAGGACCAGATTTTTGTCTATGTGTATCTGGAAATATACAATATGTTCTTCTGATTGAAATATTTACCGCCCTTTCCTCCAAACATTCATTCAAATTCAAAAAAATAAAGTATATTTATATTCATATTATATTTATGTTCATAATATAATATGAATATAAATATATATTATATGTGAATGTATTATATACATATATATTAATATATATGTATATTATTAATATATATTATGTATATTATCATGTATATTATATATTATGTATAATTATATATTATGTATATTATATATATTATGTATAATTATATATATTATGTATAATATTATGTATATTATATATGTATAAATATGTATATTATTATTATGTATACATATATATTAATATATATGAATTATATATGAATATAAATAATTATATTATTTATTTTCAATAAAGTATATTGAAAGACATATATATATATGCCAAGGAATGAATGTTCTAAGCACAGAGAAAGTGCATGGGAAAAATAGACAAGGACCCTGCCATCAAGGACCCCCTTTTTTTTTTTTTTTCCTCCTTGCTTAAATGTGACTTTTAAGACCTGCTTCCTTTGGGCACAAGTGAACTCACTGAGGTATTTCTGCTTTATTATCTAGCCAATTTTGAAAGGCACTGGAGTTCAGTAGAGTTGAAGAATAAGTAGTAGGGCAATATCTACAGTCCATCTATATATTTAAAAAAGTAGATTCAGAGAAGACACTTTCACGAACACCACATCTCTGAATATTTAAATACACCCACATCAGGGATTTGTGTCGCTGTCTAAGATGCTAACCACAGAAGAATCCAAGAGCCTACTAACACTGGCATATTAGCTAATCGAACATATCTTGGTGGTTACCATAGTGAGAGTATCACAGGTTTGGCATCTAGAATCTGCTGGACCTGAAGCTCAGCTCATACCCCTTATTCTGATGATAATATTAAATTTCTCTCTCTTTCCTATTATTCATATTGGCAATTTTCCTAAAGTCTGAGAGTTCACAAATGGAAACCCCATGGTGACTCAGAAGTAGCCCCAAATTCACCTTTCCTTTATTTCATCTGAAAATATTGTTTTAAGAGCTTACATATCAATTATCTACATATCAGGCATTATCTAAGCATTTTATAGTCATCACTCATTTAATACTCACGATAAGACTGAGATAATCTTTGTGATGAATCCAATCTTACTGTCATCTTACAATAGGGAAAGTGAGGCAGAGGGAGATGGAGAGTGAGAGACTTGCCCAATGTCACATGATGAGTGACCGGTGGAGTCCAGACTCATGCCAAGGCAGCCCAGCCTCACAGGCTCTGAATGCCCTTCTAACTCATGGTCTCATCAGTACACAAACCTCATGCTGACTCCATTTTAGATCTGCCTCCAATGACTAATTTTTCTTTACTCAAATTTTATGTAGATCTCTGTTTGATCTCAGGCCATGTATAACCATATTTACAATCAGATAACAGAAACTGATATGGAATACAGCAGCCAATTTTTATTCCTCACATGGTCAATAAAGAACATTTAGTCACTTTGTCTCTAATTAGAAATATGGCGATAGAGGTCTTGGGACTGGAGCTGGGTTTAATTGGATGAAACAGTTTTAGAATATCAATTTAGCGACTATTTCTAAATGGGGAGCAGAAGCTGGGGTCCTTAACATTATCCCTTGAAACTTGCTGATAATGTTTCTTGTGTTCATTTGTACAACTGAATGTATACCAACATAAGGTCACTATCCCCCTTTGCAGGATTTTCATATTCATTATGGTTCCCTTCATTTGTGCTGTCTTAAATGCTAATGGAATTTAGTGGGGCAATGATAATAAAAAGACAGTAATTGCCAACATGTTCATGGCAAAGAAGTCATAATTCCAAGTTTGTAGATTTCTGATTTCATTAAAGAATGCATCCCAGCATTGAGAGCAACTTGTTGTGCTACTGGGGAGGGGGGTGGGGGAAGACAAAAATTGGTTAATAATTTGCTTGAAAAAAGAATTAAGATTAATCCAAGGCTGTTCCAGTGTCATTTTCCCTTACTTCTTGAGTGGTAGGGAAGGATTAAATTGGAGCTCCTACTTAACCAATAGTCTATTGTGGATTGCAGTCCACAGGGAGTACACTGTGAATCATAAAAATTATGAATCATTGCAGTGCTTGTGAGTTGTGATTCTAGAGTTAGCTTGCTTTCGTTTTAATTTTCCACATGGGCAATTTTTTAATAAGGAAGAAGGCAAGGATAGATGAAGAAAGCAGGAGAAGTGCACCCACATCTACATTTACATCTGAGATGAAAGGATCCCATGAAAATTCATCAATAATGACACAGTCACTATGACTGTGAAAGTAAGGGGAGACAAAGGTGACTGTATAAACCTAGCATTTAGTTGGACTGTGGAGGAAGATCATGTTTTTGGGTTTGGGGTTATATGATGAATCCATTTAATGGGTCTCCAGGAGATCTTCAGATGTCAATTGTATCAAGAAGTGTCCTATTTTTTTGAAAAATGATTTCTTACATTGATAGACTCTTGAATTGATGCCATCCAGGCCCCTTGAGTCAAAAATATCCAAATGGTCAATTAGGTTTAAAAGATCTATAGAAACAGTTAGCCTAATAGATCTTATTTACCTAACTCAAAGGAGAAATGTCCCTTTCAGAGAAGTGGTTATTTACCCACTATTTATTCAAAAAGTCATTCCATAAATAGCTATTGAGCACCCACTCTAAGCACCAGATATTCAGTTCAGGATAAGCACCAAGGGGCACGAAATACAGAAGGAGAAGGCAGAGTAAAAAAAAGAATGAATTTTGAAAAATGCTCTCCCCGAATTTAAGTTCTAGGCACAGAGAGTAAAATACAAGATTAGGCCATGTATGATCAAGTGTCAGATGAATGGCACACAGTAAATCAGATAATAATTAGCACAGGAGCAGGGAGGAACTTAGCATAAAGGTAACAAAGCTCCAACTTTTGGATCCCTCACTTGGAAGGATGTTCACTTCTTTAACTTAACATGCATAGGTAATTTTAAAATGTTTTCTTCTGAAAGAGGGCCCACGTGGTACAAGCTTCAGTCCCCACAAAGTCTAGATCTGCCTCTGTTCAAGGATTCAGGAAGGCAGAACGGTAAGTTTCTCAAGATCTTTCTTAACAAAGATGCCTACTTTGCATATCTGTATATACTATGTTGGCCATGGCTAGTGGTTATTTTTGTTTACTGGCCAGTTGGTAGCCTTTAGGATCCTTTAATTTTAATTTTTTGACATTTATTTATTTTTGAGAGACAGAGTGAGACAGAGCACAAACGAGGGAGAGGCAGGGAGAGAAGGAGACACAGAATCTGAAGCAGGCTCCAGGCTCTGAGCTGTCAGCACAGAGCCCCATGCAGGGTTCGAACCCACGAACTGTGAGATCACGACCTGAGCCGAAGTCAGACATTTAACTGACTGAGCCACCCAGGTGCCCCGGTATCCTTTAGGATCTTTAAAGAACTGCTTTGATTTACGAATCATCATCATCATCATCATCATCACCATCTCTCTTGGGGCACCTGGGTGGCTCAGTCAGTTAAGTGCCTGCCTTGGCTCAGGTTTTCGTGGGTTTGAGCCCCACATAGGCCTGGCTCCAAGGCCCTGAGCCTATTCGGGATTCTCTCTTCTCTCTTCTCTTCCTCTCTCTCTCTCTCTCTCTCTCTCTCTCTCTGCCACGCCTCTCTGCACACTGTCTCTCTCTCTCTCAAAAATAAACTTTTTAAAGACTGTTTAAAAAATATTCTCATTTTTCCCCCAAGAGTAACATGGGGCTGTCCTTCAACTCTGAACCTGAAGAGAGACCCAATGCACATCTCTTCCAGAAAAAAAATAAAAAATACCTGCAAAAGAACAGGTATTGGTCACCAAATCCAGAGCCCAACTCTTTCTGGAACCAGCAAATGAATTCAATAGGGATCCCAAAGCAAGTCTTGGCTTGGAGGTATGGTGTAGAGTTATACCTACCCAAATATTTATATGCCCTCAAATAAATTAGGAGTAGTCCCAGAACTGATGGCAGGGCTGAAGAAAGGGAGATAGCATTTCATCATGCCTATTTTGAAGTTTATAGGAATATAAAGATAAGGAATCTAACTGACCATTACAAGATATTAATATAAATTTCACATATAAATATATATTAATACACATAATCCTAGTAAATTTATTCTTTTGTCTTATGGCTTCTTGACTTTTTGTCTTTCTTAGAAGGACCTCACACACAATGACAATTTTTTTATTCTAGAATTTTACAGTTTAATTTATACCTAAGATGCTGATCCCCAAATGATTTTAGCCTAAGGTTTTAAATAGGTGTCCAACTTCATTCTTTCTCTAGGTGTCTAATAAATTTTACCAAAAGAATTTATTTAAAAATGTTTCCCAGTGATCTAATATGCAACCTTAAGGTATACTAAATTCCCAGATATATTTGGACCTGTTCCTAGACACTCTGTTTTATTCCATCTATAACACTGCAACATTTATCCATGCATGAGTATAAATTATTTTAAATATTACAGTTTTAAAGTGTGTTTTAATATTTGTTAGGATTATTAACTCACTACACTTTAGTATTCACAATTCTTTAATTTTCCTTGCTATTCGTGGATGCTGCTATTTTATTTGAAGTTCTGAGGTGTGATGCTTGCTTTGTTTTTATGGAACTAAATTTACTGATATGTTATATATTTTCATGGTCTTTAATCATTAATTCAAATCAGATATTTGCTTCAAAACCTATTATCCATCTCTGACTTTTCTTTCGGGCTTAAAAAAAATCATCTGTCTAATAAATTGCTTAGAAAATCTTTATGATTCACGCTGCTATAATATAGGTTTGGTTATAAAATTTCTGCCAATCAAATCCATCTCCCATGATAAGGTAGGCTCTCTCTTACTTAACGTGGAGAGCTTAAAATGAAGGTGTCATCCTTGTCCCTCAAAACCACTTTAATAATGGTCTCCTACTGTTACAGAACTCAACCAGCTTATTGAAGTCAGCTGTTTTCTTGAGAGCTCCATTACCTGTGGCTGTTTTCATTCACACACATTATTAAACAACAACAAGCCAAAGCAAAATTCTCTAAATTCAACCAAAGCAAATCTTTCAGTCAGTTGAAAAGAAGTGCTGTGATTTAAAAATAAAAAGAATTGCATCTCCTTATATTTTATAGGGGGTTCTAAAAACTAACTTGCCACTAGTTACATCCTATATTTGCTTAGAACAAAGATTAATATCAATAAAGTATTGTGATGTTTTTGCTGATCTTACAAAACAGATTAGCTTAGCTATTAACATTATGCATACATCTATTCTTGACTCAAAAAGGATTTGATGTGAATGTATTTTTAACAAAGGCTACTAAAAAATAAAAGTAAAATTAATGAAATGAAGGAAAAATTTTGCATTACTATTTGCTGACAAGCTCTTTTCTTATATTCTGTTCAAATCTGGGCAAACATATGAAAATTACATTTCCTGGCTTAGTTAAGCTGTAGCAGAATCAAAAAGCAACATGCTCAGCACAGGGTTAAACTATGCTATTTGTTTACCCTTCTCATTAATTTCTTAACTAACTCCCACAAACATCAAAAAGGGCCATTTGAAAACTGTGACTTGACATATAATAAACCCAATTAAAAAACACTCACACACAGAGATATATACACACACACTTACACATTTGTGCAGCTCCTAATGGTGCCAATAAATCAACTCAAAACTATAAAAAAGTAATTAGGAACAAAGAAATGACCTGTCATGATGTCGCTTTTTTTCTCAATATGATTCTAACTCGATTATACATGCATATCTAATTACTACATCTGATGACCTATGGTCATAGCTTGATTTCTGTATTACAAATGGCCTGACATTTAATTAGTTTGTGTGATTAAATTATGTAAATATCTACATGGCGACCAAATGATTAAAACTTTTTTGTACCTCCAGTTTCTCGGCACTTGAGTTAATTATATCTGCCTACATATACAGCATGTGGACAGACTCACACAAAAATCCTTCCAAGTGAAAAGAAAGTTACAGTTATTCAAATTCAGACTGAAAGCTATCTCATTGAGCACATCTTACAAGAGATGCAGTGGGATGGTGTAGGACTTCAATCACTGCCAAAACTTCAAACCTAAATTATATTAACAAGGACAGAGCTGGTCAACCAGTCTCTTCAGTTCTCATTCATTCTCATTCCATTCTCTTAGGAACTCATGGCCCCTGATATATATGTATGGGTGTGTTTGTATTATAAGAAATGATTCACTTTATATAAAAGGTTAAATTTCAGTAATTGCTATCTGGATATCAAGGTTATTTCTGGTTTTTATGCGTCCCAAGTCACCATGGACTCTTCACAGCCTGACACCTGAATTGCAACAGTTCTATTCTCAAAGCTGTGGTACAAGCACTAGCAAATTCAGGAGTTCCGAATCTCTGCAAAACCTGAAACTGCTGTGAGTCCCAAACAGACCTGATGAACAGTAATGAGAAAAGAATCCCCACTCTCATTCATATAATCAAATTGAACGAAGCAGGGAACAAATGCTTCCTCTTAAAACATGTCTTTATTAACAAAGGGAATCCTTTTGTCATGCTAGAAGCATGTTAAATACACCTGTGTCATCTATCTTTACCCCATCCATATGAAGGTAGGGAGCGCAAAAGTTCCTAATGATCCAGAGACAGTAATGAAAAACAAAGAAGTGACACTGAAATCTACCACCAATCCTGAAATTACATTTAGCCAATGCATTCAATGACTGCTACACCAGAGATTTTTTTTCCCATTACCGATAAGAACAAATTTAACTGATATGTCACTCTCGTACATACAAAAATACTTGGTGAGAAAAAGAAAACTTCACAAATTCGACTTTGTTCCAATAGGAAGTTATTTCCTAAACTGCTAGCTATGTGATGATTTATTAGGATTAACTGATTTATCTTACAAACAGCAAGTTACTTGATGAAACCTCCATGTCCTCCAGAAGGTAAAGGCAGATATAAAAGTATAAGTAGACTGAATTTCTTTTCTCCTAATTTTATAGCGTAAGTGCTTAGATTCTAAGGGCACCTGGTGGCTCAGCCAGTTGAGTGTTCTAGTCTTGATTTCAGCTCAGGTCATGATTCTAGGGTCATAGGATCAAGCCTCGCATTGGGCCCCATGCCTGGCCCCTGCACTGAGTGTGGAACCTGCTTAAGATTCTCTCTCACCCCTCTCTGGCCCTCCCCTGCTGCACATGCTCTCTCTCTCTCAAACTAAATAAATAAGCATTTTTGAAAAGTGCTAAAATGCTTCAAATAGCCAATATCTGTAAACAATGTATATAAGCAATCCAGAAATTAATTAATTAATCTGTAATCAAGGAAAGCCATGGCTGTAAAGGAGAGAATGATGAAAAATAGTGGGGCATTCATAAGAGAGAGGGGAAAAAATAAGACCAATAACTTTCAAGAATGACAAAGAGATAACAAAAGAAAAACAAGGTATGATTCAACTAAAGGTTATAGAATTAGAAGGTAGAAATGATTAAAAGTAATATATACTCAATGTGAACTCAATGATTTTAAAATGAAAAAAAAATTGGCCTCTAGCTCAAGATGGACGAATAAAGACCTACATATATGCCTCATGTCCCTCATGAAATACATATAAATAGTATAAATACGTAAGACAAAACAAACTTATAAAAACAATGGGAATGAGAATCGTCATCAGGCAAGAGACGTTAACAAACTTCAGAAAATTACAAAATACATGAGGCAGTAAAGTAGGGACCAGCTGGTAATCCTTTTCTATAAAGGGTCAGAGAGTATATATTTCAGCTTAAAGGACCATACCCTCTTTGTCATAAATACTCAATTCTGCTCTTAAAGCACAAAACACCCATTGACCATATCTAAAAGGATGGATGTAGTTGTGTTCCAATAAAACTTCACCAAAACAGACAGCTGGCCCGTGGCTGCAGTTTGCCAATCCCTACAACTATAAACACTTTTGCCCTCATGGTATTAGCTGCTCTGCTGATCAAAGATCCATTGCTTCTAGCTTAACAATTTTAAAAAAATGTGAAAATAAAGATAAGAAATTTTTAAAAGACCTCACTATGGAATAACAGTGCCAGTTACTCTTTCTTTAATACTCAGTACACATAAAAGTAGGCAACTCAGCTCTAATCCCTAAGGAGAACAATGCGAAGTTTTCTTCCCTAAAGAAATTGTGTGATTTCTATCAGTGGTTATTAATACCTTACATAAAGCCCTCTTCTGGCATTTGGACCATGCTTATCCTGAATTCAAGTCTGACCTCTTATGTACCCTGGGCATCAACTCAATCAGACTGCCCACACATGGAAGATGCCCATTGAGAAGCAGATGAAATTATTCTACAGAACTAAACCCATAACACTTAACATTGTGTTAAGCATCTGACTTTGGCTCAGGTCATGATCTCACAGTTTGTGAGTTTCAGCCCTGCATCGGGGTTTGTGCTGACAGCTCGGAGCCTGGAGCCCGCTTCCAATTCCATGTCTCCTCTCTCTGTCCTTTCTCCACTTACGATGCCTCTCTCTCATTAAAAAAAGAAAAAGTAAGCAAGGATCATCAGATGCAGAACAAATAAGAACAAATTGACTCCAAAGTAAACAACTATTACAAGAAATTAAAATTAACTTTAAAAAAAAAAAAAGGATTGGGACACCTGGGTAGCTCAGTCAGTTAAGCATCTGACTCTTGATTATGACTCAGGTCATGATCTCATAGGTCATGAGTTTGAGCCTCACGTCAGGCTCTGTGCCGACAGTGTGGAGCCTGCTTGGGATTCTGTTCCCCTCTCTCTCCCTCTCCCCCATTCGTGCTCACTCACTTTCTCTCTCTCTTTCTCTCTCTCTCTCTGAATACACAAAAAATATATAAATAAAAGTAAGGGATTCAAGGTACTCCTTGAAATCTGAGAAGACATTATACATCTAAAAAAACAAAAACAAAAATCAGGGACAATGAAAGAGTTCTCCAAGATTAAAAACAATTAAAAAATTCAATAGAATGGCAGAATGTAACATCAAATAACTACACAAGAAAATAATTAAAAGAGGAGAAATAAGGCCTGACATTGGTGAATGTTTACACATGCCAAGCATTATTGCAAACATGTTACGTATATTAACTCTCTTAACCCTCTACACATTACTAAAAGGTAGATTCTAATTTTTTTAATGTTTTATTTATTTGAGAGAGAAAGAGAGTGAGCAGGGGAGGAACAGAGAGAGAGGGAGACAAAGAATCCAAAGACAGGCTCCAGGCTCTGAGCTAGCTGTCAGCACAGAGCCCGATGTGGGGCTCAAACCCACGAACCGTGAGATCATGAGCCGAAGTTGGACGCTCAACCAACCGAGCCACCCAGGCACCCCTAAAAGATAGATTCTATCATTTTCAATTTACAGATAAGCAAACAACCACCTATTGGTTAAAATATAAGAAAGGTATATCCAATTCAAATGGAGTGAGTTTGCCCCTACATGAGACATGGAGAAGTAATCAGGAGCCCGATATCAAACTATTAGGAAGTTATTTAAGTAAGAATAGGAAAAAAAAAATATGAACAAGATGAAATTATCACAGATATAGAGAAAAATTCTTTGAAGTGTAGAAGGAAATGAATTTTCAGTTTTAAAGGCCTAAGAATCATTAAGAGAAGGATTTAAAAAAATGTCTTCGACTTGGAAAAATTCCCATTAAGTTGAAACTTCAAGGTTAATAAGGAAATCTTAAAAATGTCTATTTTTAAAAATTCCAAATAAAGGGTCCAATCCAGTAGGACAATCAAGGAAATTCTCAGGTTGACAGCTATGCAAGAGGCTTAGAGAACATCCAGTCCTGAATGAAGTGGGAGGACACAGTATTTTTGAAGTAATTCTCTAGGGAGGAAAGAGGAATTCAATAATGTAAAACATGAATGAAACTCCAGATTAATTTAAAGGTAAGCTAAATGAAAATCATTCTTTTTTATCAATATAAAAAGAAAAAAATTTACAAAGGCAATAGGAATTCTGGAAAAAAGAAAGGAAATTTTTTTTTAAATGTAAAAGTCATAATACAAATAAGATTTTTTTTTAATTTTAAAACATATATGGATTTTCCTGTAATTCTTTATGCCATTGATTTCAAGCAAAATGACATTATCATTAAAAACTATTCTCTGAGGGGCACCTGGGTGGCATAGTCAGTTGAGCATCCAACTCCGGCTCAGGTCATGATCTCGCAGTTCATGAGTTTAACACCCATGTCAGGCTCACTGCTATCAGCCTGTCAGCTCACAGTCTAGTTCGGATCTTCTGTTCCTCCTCTCTCTGTCCCTCCCCCACTTGCACCCTCCCAAAAATAAATAAATAATTTTTTGAAAAATGAATATTCTTTGAATGACTGTTATAGTTTGATGAGAATTGTTTTTTGATCCATTATGGTCAATTCTCATAAAAGTTCCCTCTATGCAGAGAATAATTACTCTGCACTTGTTGTATACAATATTCTTTTTATATTCATTAGGTCAAAATTGATAACTGTTACTTAAATCTCTATTGATTTCTAAAAGTAATTAAAATCCCCCACTATGATTATAAATTTGTCTATACTTACTTTTTTGTCAAATATATTTATTTTGGGACCCTATAGCATAACTTCACTGCATGAGCATCACTTATTTCTCTGGGATTTCAAATAAAAGTATGACATATCTGATAATTTGTTTAATGTTCTTGTCCATATATTCTATCATTTTGTCTTTCTATGCTTAAAAAGCTGTTTAACTTTTTCTGATCCATTTTTTTCATTCACTACTTTTCTATGTCCAATCTAATGTAATGTACACACTGAATTATTTCAGTTATTGTGCTGCTCAGACCTCAAATTTTCATTTGGTACCTATTCAAATCTCCTATTTTATTTTCCACAGTTCTAATTTCCTGTTTTATTTATAACTTTGGCTTTTGTTCTTTGAGCATAGTAAGCAGTCTGAGCCTGACAGTCTCAAATATCTAAAGTCTTTGTGAATCTTTCCATTCTCTGCAGTTTCTACTGGTTATTATTCATGGTGTCTTATTCCTTTGAGTGTCTCATTACCTTTGTGTCTTGGACATTTTACTTTTAAAATTATTCATAGGAATAATTTAAGGCATGAGATGATGACAAATCCATCCAAACAGGTTCTATTTTATTTTGCTTTGGAAAAGTGTTGAGAGTTCCACTAGTCTGGGATGAGTTTAATCAACAGATTCCCTGGATCACCTAGATAATGCAAATCCAGGCCACAAGCTGATTTCCAAAGTCTACCCATATCCTAGGATACAGCCTTTGGGGTCTCTGCTTGAAGTCGAAGTGGCTTTACAGGTGTCTCTATCTTTGGTGGTCCATAGGCATTTACTTATGAGCCCTCCTAGCCCCATGAGCCTGCCAAAGTAGTTTAGTTTGACAGGTCATTTTTGGATTAAAAAAAAAAATACCCATAGGCCAAAGCAGATTTATGTGCTAAGCTAATCCATCTGGGTTCTTGTCCTCTCCAAGACTTGGTCTAGAATGTCCTTAGTGTGTTCTTATTTCTTTGATGTTTTTAAAAATTTTGAAATATATTTTTATCTAACACTTTGGTTGTCCTGAGGATGATTGATCCAAATTGTTCTGACAACATTTCACTAAAGCTTAAAGTATTAGTATCTCATTGCTCATATTTCCTGTTAACCAGTAACTTGCCCTGTATACAGACAATTGCTATAATGTTCTATGCTCATGTCTCAGAGGAAGAATGCACAGCACAATGCCAAGAATAATAAAAGCCAAATTATTTTCTTGTGCATTTTAATAGCCTTGATCAGGACAATTATGCATTAGTTTTGGTCGATGACTATTTAAGATCAAAATCATTCACTCACAATTTGGCCATTGGTCCCTCGTGTGAGCCAAGGAAGTGAGTCAATGGGAAGGCTAGAGAGTGAGATACCAATCATGAGCCCGTTCACAAAACCTGCAAAACCTCCCCATTGGCTTAGTCGACCACCCATTTTCCAAGAACAGGAAGGTAATATAAAGAATCCAGAAAACTCTTAAGGGTTTAAAACCAAGTAGAAACCAAGAAAGCAGTAAGACTAGAGAGTCCCACCCTAAACATAAAGTCTCATCCCTAAGAGGGAATGACTCTAGGCAACAGCATGAAACATAGTCCCTGAGTTCCCACATGAACAAGGTTTGTCCCCTTGGCAGTTAAATGATGTCCATACATCTTCATATTTTAAAGAGGTGGTAAAGGATTTTCGATAGGCCTAATCAGTAGTGGGCTAAAAAATACCCATTCTTCATTACAACCCAGAGGAGAGAAAGTTACTGGCAGAAATCTGGATTGCACAGGTCTTGTTAGAATAAGAAAGAATATAGGGCAGTGAGTGGTCTGCAGTGATCAATGTCCAAGTGCCAGATGGGATAGTGTTCATCTCTGTTTGGGCCAAAATGGACAGATGTTAGCCTAAAATAAGATTCGCTCCTGGGGCGCCTGGGTGGCTCAGTCTGTTAAGCATCTGGCTCTTGACTTTGGCTCAGGTCATGATCTCACAGTTCATGGGTTCAATCCCCACAAGCACTCTTCTCTCTCTCAAAATCTCCAACATAAGTGATCCCTTCAAACTGAGAAATGTACACAGTGGTCCAGTCAAATGTAAAATCATCATCTTTTAAAATTAAAGTGAATTATATAAAACAACATATATCCTTGGCTCACACGTTATCTTTGACTTCTCTCTCATTCCACACTCCTGTGTTGTATTAGTTTCCTTAAGGCTGCCATAACAAAGTACCAACAAATCGGGTAGCTTAAACCACAGAAATTTATTGTCACTCAGTTCTGCAGGTTAGAAGTCTCAGATCAAGGTGTTGGCAAGGATTAGTGTTCCTTCCAAGGGGTGGAAGAGTCTGTTCCATGCCACCCCCTAGCTTCTAGGTTTGCTGTCAATCACTGGCATTCCTTGGCTTGTAGATTCACCATCAATTTGATCTCTGTCTTCATCTTCACATGGCATTCACCTGTGTCTCTTCACATAGTCTTCCCTCTGTGCAGATCTGTCTCTGTGTCCAAATTGCCCCTTTTTACAAGGGCACCAGTCAAACTGGATTAGGTCCCACCCTAATGACCTCATTTTATATTGATCACCTCTGTAAAGACCCTATTTCCAAATAAGGTCACATTCTGAAGTTCTGGGGACTAGACCTTAAACACATCTCTTTAGGGGACATAATTCAACCCATAACATATACCATCACTCACTTTCACCCCTACCCTAACTACCATCCCATTTCTGGTCCTCACATAAGAAAAGGGATGAGGACATCAATTTGACACATTCTGTGATGATGAAAAAAGCAGAAAACTTATGTTTGTTTTTATTTCTTTAAAGGTATACATGATGAACCCAAGACAAGTGGCTATAATCCTTCCATGATACCCATTCTCTGACTCCTGACCAAAATGTAAAAGTAAAAAATAGGTAGACATGGGATCTGCATACTGTTAAGATTGCCATATACTCTATAATTTAAGTTGAATAGAATCAATGGACTATTTTTCACTTCCCCCCCACCAAAAACACTTAAGCTACAGAAGACCAACAAATTTCCTTAGGTCTTGATTCCCGCTGCTATTTCTTTTGGTGAGAATAATAAAATAAAAATCTAGAGTGAACAAGATTGAATATATGGCTAACTGTAGCAGAATGGTGTTGGCTGCTAAAGATGATGAGGGCAGAAGAATGGGGAGAAGGAGAATTTGGGGAAGTTAGCGCAATAACCACCAAAAGGTTTCAATGGAATTAGAAAAGATGATTAACTGTTTCCTGAAAAACAAGACTTGGCTAAATTATTTTAGGCTAAACTCCCCTAGGCCACCAGCTGAATGTCCAGCATTTATATGAAGAGAAACTAACTCCTGAAAATGCTGCTTTTACATCACTCAGTTTCAACTATTAGCAATGCAATTTTGTCTATGTCCTCTTTCAAAGGGAAGAATCCTGACTTGTTTTTCCTTTCTGTAAGCCCTCTACGGTGGCTATCACATAATCTAGCACACAGTAGGGCTTTAATATACCACTCAAATAAATGTATATGCATACATATACATTTTTCATCATTTCAAATTTTGACCCTTAGGCAGTTCCGCATTCTACTTCTTGATTTAGTTCTACCTTTGAGACTATTTATTTTCCCTCTTTCCTAATTCAGTTTTCATTGTGTCTTTTAGTGAATTTAAAAGATTTTTTTATTGAAGAGGAAAAATGAATAAAACATTTTAGTATTTGAGAGCTAAAAATGACAAGGAACGAGGTTTGTTTTTAATGTGGAATTAACTGAAAAACACATATCTTACACACAGCAGGAAAAGTACACCACATTAAGCACCTCACCTATTTATTTATTTACTTATTTATTTAGAGTGAGCACACAAGCAGGGGAGAGTGGCAGAGGCAGAGAGAGAAAAGAATCTGAGGCAGGCTCTATACTCAGTGAGGAGCCCAATGTGGGGCTCAATCCCACAATCCTAGGATCATGATGTGAGCCAAAATCAAGAGTCAGATGCTTAACAGACTGAGCCACCCAGGCTCCCCAGCACTTTACTATTTTAATAGTACAAGGCTAAATAAAGCATTTGTAATCTTGAAGAACTGTACTTGTTTATAGGCATAGAGGCAAATAGATCAGCAAGTTTCTTTTTTTCACAAATGTCAGTTCAACCAACAACTTCTATTCCCGGAGCTTCTGAACCTATGTCTTTCTCAGAGCATCCTGGTAAACTGCTTCTGGAACAATAACCATAAGCCTATCTCCCAGGCTCCCAGACATCTTAGGCTAGATATTGGCAAACTATGGTCCATGGGCCAAATCTCGCAGTTGCTCCCTTTTTGCCAATCGTTTGACTGGAAAATAGCCACACTTTTCTGTTTATGGATTTTTCTAGGCTGCTTTAGTGCTATAATGGCATAGTAGTTGTGACAGGGACTGTATGGCCTGCAAAGCCTGAAATATATACTACATTTGCAGAAAAGGTCCACCAACACTGACCTCTGTGATAGACAATACCAGATGCACTATTTTTTTTTATCTTTGTAGACAAATCCAATCACCAAATGATTCTGTTTAAATGTTTTTTTTTTTTTTTTTTTTTTGCTTATCTAGATATGGACCTGCAAAACATCAGTTTTGGTGAAACCGTTTGGTTAGTATGGAGTTACCCCTCATTGGAGGAGGCTTATCATAACTGCCTTCTGAAACAAAATAATACATTTCTACCAAGACAAAAGTCTTTATTAGACTTTTTTTAGACTAAAGTCAAAAGACTTTATTAGAAGTCTCCAGTTCCATTCAAAGGAATCCTTTTTAGAAACACCTTTGCTTTGGGGGCACCTGGGTGGCTCAGTTGGTTAAGCATCAGACTTGATTTTGGCTCAGGTCATGATCTCACCATCGCGAGATCAAGCCCCGCACTGGGCATTGCACTGAGCATGGAGCCTGCTTGGGATTCATTTTCTCTTTCTCTTTCTCTCTCTCTCCGCAGCCCCACCAAATAAATAAATATTAAAAACATGCTTTTTATAGCCATGTCAATGCTTTCAGTTGCAAGAAAGTCTTATTACAATAGATTATTTCCCCCCACCTCAAGTTCAGAATCGGTTATAATCTTATGCCCCTGCTTCCTCTTCCCTCTTTTAGCTTGCCCTTTATCACGTTCTGTCAAAACTAAACATCCTCATTTTTCTTTTAAAGTACTCTCATATCTACTTCAGAATTAAAATTAGTTTAGTCTCTCAGTCTCCTATTAATGAGGATGGCTTTCTCCTGACTTTCTTCCTACATGTTTAGAGAAAAAGATTTTTTTTTACAGTTTTTAAAACTATAAGGTTAAAAACTCAGTCCAGCCAACTGCCCTAAAATAATATTTCATTTTAGGCTCCATGTAGAAGTTTGTGATGTGTTTGTCCACAGATCACTGCAAAAACGGTCTTCTTTTTTATAGAACCATAGCCAGCTGTGTTAGTAGGCTGGAGGATTTCAGACAGCTTCCATATGATGTAAATGTTTCTTTACTCTCCTCAACTTTGGTTTGGGAAATTAGTTTTGTAATAATTCTAAGGAAGAAAAAGTGGCAAGAATCTCCTTTCTCTCTTCTCGCTCCAGCAAAGTTAGATTGACCAAGGCCCATGTGTAGGGCTACGCTTGCAGAAGAGGGGGACATGGGGGGAGATGCAGTGAATGGTGTAGACGAAGGCAGCTCAGCCAGGGGACAGGAGACTGGACAAAGTGGGACAAGTGTCTCCTTGCTCTCAGAACAGAGAGGGTGACAATAGTTTGCAGACTCTGAGCTGCCGACTGTCGAGAGGGTAGTGTGAGAGTGATCTCTGGGCTCAGGGGAGCAGTGCAGCTCAGGAGACGGACGACAGGGACTTCTAAGCTCTGAGGGACAGGACTTCTGTGATAAATCTGGTGAACACCGCTGAGAAAACACTTAGTCCCTTTTCAACTTTTGTAGCACCGAAGAGGCCAGAAGACTTGTAAAGTCTTGTATAGCCTAAGCGGGAACCCCCAAGATGGCTGAGACTGACTTTTCTATCAGATTGGCAGGGGGTACCTGAGAGCAGAGGAAGTATGATTGAGGAAAGAAAAAAAAAGGAGGGGGTGTTTGGAGCTAGAACTCCAACCCCGAGCTATACTCGGAACCCCAAATGAGTTAAATTTCAAGGATAAATTGAACCAACGATGCAGTAATCTAATCTCATTTGGCAACAAAAACTACACAATCTAATAGATTTTTAGCTTAGCCATCTAGAGACTTAGATTCAAATACAGTACTCAATAAAAGTAATTACTTTTTTCAGATTTGTGATTGCCTCTTGTACTTAATCTCTTTGTTTCCATTACACATTTACTTGCTTTTTATCCTGAATTGTACTATTTTGTAGATTGTTTTGTTCAGTTTATAATTTGCCTCAAATCCTGCTTAAGAGCTGAATGTGCACACTAAATGAGGGATTGATTCAAGTTCCTTAGTGTCACATTTCTTTAGAATTAATTTTGTTCTAACTAATCTAATCCCATTATAATATAGAAAAAAAAATGTTATACCCCCAAAGTGTTTCATGTAGCTTTAGTTGAAATGCTTTTTCATTACAATTATTCCATGTAGCAGAAATAGAACAAAATTTGTTTTTAAACTAAAGTCACTTTTAAAAACCCAAATGGTTCAGTTATGTACATTGTCTAACCAAGATTACAATAACACCATAATTTATCAAATTTATTCATTTGTGTCCCTTGAAAGCATTTTAAATTTTTGAAATATTTCCGGAAGAATATATAACCTACAGCATGCATGAGAGCTAACAAATAATGTTATTTCTCGTTTCAGCTTTATTTTTTTGTAAAGAAGAAATAAAAAATTCCAAATATAACTAAGGCTTTACCATACTGATCTATTTCAATAATCCCCCTCTTTCCTTAAAGGAGGCATTATACCAAAACTGGTGCATAGCTTACTGATACATACATCTCTATACTTTAACTACTTATGTCTCTATCCACAACAATGTATAAAATTATCTAAACATAACAAATGGCATCTTAATGTATATGGTGTGCATTAAAAGTTATTTTTCTAATGGTTGAAATTATTTTTGAAAACCATTGATGCATTATTTTAAGAATTAAATACTGTAGAAAGCATTTTCTCAAGTGTTAGGTGCTGGTGTGTGTGTGTGTGTGTGTGTGTGTGTGTGTGTTTCAATTCAGCTTAAAACTTTGAGGTAATTGTAAATTCACTTATAATAAAAAATACACAGAGATGTCTGTTCTATCACCATAAGGATCCCTTGTGTTGCCCTTTTATAACCACATTCTCCTCTCTCCACACTGATACTCTAAACCCTAAACTCTGGAACTATTCATCTGTTCTCCATCTCTATCATTTTGTCATTTCAAAGATGTTATATACATGGAGTCATACAGTATGTAACCATTGAATCTGGAGGGGTTTTTGCACTCACCTTGACTCCCTACGGCTCTCTTGAGCATTCATTCATTCCTTCATTCATTCATTCTGTTGTTGGATGTATCACTTTGTATAGTTTCTTAGTGGTTTCTCCAGAATATACATATCTACATATATGGATACATGTAAAAAATCACAATCTCCTAGTATCAGCATTTTACTACTGGAAACCTTATATCCATTAAGGTCCCCTTACCCTTCTCACTTTTAAATATCACATTGTCTTTAATCACAGGTGGTAATTATAGTACCTCACTATAGGTAAGGATAGTATTGATTACTTCAAATATGACTTAGAAAACTCACAAGGAAAAGAACAATCTATTATATTGACCTATATTTCTGCTCTTTTCATTATCCTTCCTTCCTAGTGCCCCAAGATTTCTTTGTTTATCATGTCCTTTCTTTTTGAAAAGCCTCATTTGGTCATTCTTGAAGGGTAGGTCTGTTAGACAAAAATCCTCTTAATTTTCCCTCATCTTAGAATGTCTCTATCTTTATTTCTTCCTGAAAGATAGTTTCAATGTCTATAGAAATTGCAGTTGACAGTTCATTCCATTCAGCACTTGAAAATGTTGGGCTGTGTCCTTCTGGTCTCTGTGGCTTCAAATGAGAAAACAGCTGTCCTCTGAATTGGTGTTTCCGTATAGGTAATATGCTGTTTCTCTCACTGCTCTCAAGACTTTTCTTTGCACTTAGAAGCTTAATAATCATACGTCTTGGTATGAATTTCTCTGGGTTCATCTATCCTACTGGGTTTGTGCAACTTCTTGAATCTACAATGCTTATGTTTTGTCAAATATGGGAAGTTTCCAGCCATCACCTCTTCAAATATTCTTTCAACAGTACCCTCTTTTTCCTCTTGTTCTGAGACATCCGCATGAAGGTTGACTGTTTTTAATCATCCCACAGTTTCCTGAGTCTCTGTTCATTTTTTTTTTCAATTTTATTGATTTGCCCTCAAGGTCACTCATTCATTCATCATCTCCACTCTGCTAGTGAGCCCATATTTTGAATTTTTAATCTCAGTTTTGTTTTTCAGCTCTTTATTTTCCTTTTTTTTTTTTTTACCACTTCTATTTCTAATTGGAATTTTTGGATTTTTTTTTCTGTTTTTCTATCATTTGTTTCAAGAACATTTGTAATTCCTGGTTGAAGCATTTTTGTGATGGCTGCTTTCAAAATCCTTGTTAGATAATTCCAACAACTGATTCATATTGGTATTGGCATGAACTGACTGTCTTTTTTCATTCATGTTGAAATCCCGATAGGCCAGGTTGTTTTCTATTATATCCTGAATATTCTGGCTAAAAAGTAGAGAGACTCTAAATATTATTTAAATCTTTGATTTTAGTAGGCAGTCACTCTGTTTAGGCTTAGCACACAGGTCCTGGCCGATTTTTGTAGACTGTGAATACGATGATGGTACTATTTTCTGAGGCTTTGTGATTCTCTTTCAGTCTGATTGGATACTGCTGGGGTTCTCAGAGATCCCTGATGATGCATCCTGAGGGGCCAGAAGGTGTTTCCTCATACCAGAAATCCTGTAGGTGGTGAATGAGAGTACAGAGCCTATCCCGGGCTAGGCATCCACGGTGGGACCCCTATCAGTGTCAGCTGGCCACCCAAAGTCTCTGGACATGGAGAGGAATTTTCCATCCCAGACAGGACTGAGAATGATTCCCAAGACTAGGTACCCTCCATCAATGCTATGTGGCTGCCCTGTGTCTCTAGGTTGGGGAAGGCATTTTCCAGCACATGGGGAAGAAGATTTCTGGGTGGAGCATTTGTCATGGAAGGATCTCTTCTATTAAAACCAACCATCTGTCCTGTGTCTCCAGGTAGGGAAAGGAAGTCTCAGGCCCAGAGGGAAAACAAAGTACTTTCTCCTATTTATTCTTGTCATAGGACTCCCAGTAGACCCTGAGCTTGCCTAGTGTTGTCATTGGGTCTCCTTTGCAACCCAGAATAGGAATGAGACAACTGGACCACCTTCTATTGTCAGGTTGGGGATGAGGAGACATAAAGCCTGGGTTGTCTTCTACTGTTGTGTGAATGGCAAAAAGATGTCTTGCTGCTTGCTGCTGTTTTCATCTTCTAACCCTAGAGTTTCTAGTCATTTGGCTTCTTTCTACTTTTCAGACTTCTTTGGCTGCCTCTTGCATGATTTCCAGAGTTCACAGTAATATTTCAGGATGACCAGGAGCCATATTATCCAGATGAGAAGTCGGGTTTGCTTTTTACACTGTAAAAAATAATCTACTAATCATATTCTATCAAGGGAAGAGTTTTGAGAATATTATTTTTTAAATGGCAACTACTTCATAACGATATGATAAAAGCTGAAATTTATCAAACATTTCTTACTAAAAGATTATTTCAAAATAGGTATTCTCATACTTTCCTAGATGAAATCAATTAAAAAAAAAAACCTTTTTAATATCTGGAGGCCATTCTGTTAACCAATGCCTTTTATGTGATAACTAGAGGAGCCAACCGGGCTCATTGCAGCCTAATGCACTAGAGCCTCTCATGTTTGTACAACCATTTATCATGACAAATAATTAAAAGGAAAGCCTCTACTAAATTACATAATATATTGCCATTATGACGTCTACTTTGTTAAAAAGATTAGATATTCAGTCTCAGAACTATAGAAAAACATAGAAAAGCTTTACAACTTTTCTGTATATCTAAACCTATTCTGAAATAAAAGATTTCTTTATAATTTTGTTAGTCTTTTAATGTACCTTTTGCTGTAAGAATGAACCTGGATGATTTGGGGGAGTAGCAGCTACCTGTTCCTTTGGTCAGAGCCAACCATAAGTATTCAAGCTAATGCAAAACTATTTTTCAATCAGAACTGAGAACTCAAAGTTGAAACTTTGCTGTTGTGGTTGTTTTTAAGGAAACTAAGGCCATTTTCTCTCATTTGTCATCTTTTAAAGATACGGATAATGATAAAAATTGACTATTTTTTTAGCACTAGGGCAGGAAAAACTCATATGAGAAATCTTGAATTTTAAAGAGTTAATTATGACTTGATTAGAGTCTTGTAAGAGAGATGACCCCAGCACACACCCAAAAATGTCACCAGGAAATAGAGGAAATTAGGATTTCTACCTTAATGGAAAGATCTGCCAAGAAAGGTCTCTTCTTTATGTAAGCCTAACGATAAGGGAATCCTGCCACTACTGCCTCGCTTATAGGGAAATATAAAATAAAAATTACTGAGAAAGCAAAGAAAGTCTTATCTTGGTGGCCAGCTGACAGGCGTTAGGTCATGACAAGCACAAAAAACTGGCTACAAGGACCCAATATGTGCACTCATCCAAGGCACAAAATCAGCCTTCTCCATGGTGAATTGATGAACAGTGCCAGAAATAGGCATCTACACCGCTGAACACATTCTTCTTGCTAGATTATCTGGTAACCTAGGATGCAGGAAAAGCCACTTAGCACTTAAAACACAAACCACAACCTAGGCAGGTTCCCAAGAGTCAATGCTCAAACTGTACTTAGCTATAAATCCCTACCTCTTGTTGTGGATTACCTACCAACCATTAAGTCCCCTATGAAACATTCTTGAATGCCAAAGCAAAGTTTGCTTATTTTCGTTTGTGTTTATATTAAGAGCAATGGTTTATTTTTCCCCATTATTGTAGCAATGTTGATTCTTGAGGCACAAAGTTAGTACAAAAGAAGTTGTGGAGCTGGAACTTACCATGAGAACTCCTAGTGATTACAGAGAATGATATCCAAGCTCTGTGAATGACAATTTGGTGCAGAGCTGGACAATCCTTAGAGAGTTGTCTGTAATCAACTGATTTCCTCTGTGTTTCTACAAACTTTACACACTTCTTTTTTTCCAACCAGTCTGAACCTGAAGTGTAAGCATGTGATAATTGAGCATTCTTTATATACAACTTACAATGGTGCCTGATAAATGGGACTGGTCACTTACTAAATCATAATGATGAAGTTCATCCCTGGGAGGTTATCAATGAAGTGACAATGTGAACGTAACAATAGGATTTGAGAACCCAGGCTTCATTTAAAATCTTTAAAAATTCATTTCACTTTATACGTAACCCAATATACATTTCCATTATTTCCATTTTCCCTTACTTCCTTCTTTCCTTCCTTTCTTTCTCCATCATTATTTGCTTTTTCCCTCCCTTTTTCTTTTCCTTTATTCTTTCTTTCCCTTTTTTTCTTTCTGTCTTCCTTCCATCTCTCCCTCTTTCTTTCTTTCTTTCTTTCTCTCTTTCCTTCTTCCTTATTTCTTCCTTCCTTCTTATCTATCTATCTATCTTTTCCTAAGGAAGATTTTTGTGGTTACCCAATATATGTTTCAGAAAGTACATTTGGCTCAGAACCTTCTGATTATAAATGCAGGCTAAGAATTTATCCTACCAAGAAAAATGTTAAAAAATAACAGCATGCTAAATGGTTTTAATATATTATAATGAAAAATGGTAAGATAGAAAGAAGGAAAAGTTCAGCCATGAATGAATAAACAGATCACAGAGCTTGGAATAGAGACTCTTATTTGGCTATCACGGAAGGATACTTGATTTGAGAATCCATCAGAGCCAATCCATTTGCAATGTAAAGTCAAGTTACTCTATGGGAAATTATTCCGGTGTCCATGAACTAGACCCACTTAACACATTCAGTCAGGAAATTAGAATGTTCGTACACTTGGTTCTCTGCAACAGGCTAGGCTTTATTTGTGTAGAGTACTGTATAATATGCACTCGTATAAAGGGGAAAAGCCCATTCCCTGCCTTCTTAGAGATAGGAAATACTAAATCTATGGGCATTTTCCAATGCCTGAAGGTGGTAAGTTAGCTCCTTTAATTCAGACTTCCAAATACCAGTTGGGTTGTTATGAGTACAATGCTGCATTTCAGTGCGGAAAGACCATCTGCTACTCCTCTGGGTAATATACTCTCTACCCTCCAAGCTTGGAAACGAAGCTTTTTTCTCTTCCTCAAGCCTTCTTCCAGTCACACAGTTAATTGTGAGGCATTGGAATGGACACAATATCCAGTATTGTTAATACCGGGTACGGTGTGGTGCAGAACATGCTCACCATTGGCTGTTCAATATGCTTGAGCTTACAAGGCTCAGGGCAACGGAGAACATTCAGCTTTTGTGACTTTTGCGGAAGTGTTGGATGTGCATTTATGTGAGCATAATGTGATTATCTTCTTGAAGATTCAATGAGTTTCCTAACGAAGAGAGCAAAAAAGGAAAGAAAAAAAAAAATACACTTGAAAGTCATTCAATAGAAATGACTTCCAAAACAAAATGTCTGGTGGAAAGATACAACCACAATTCACTTGTTCAGTGTCGGGTTCCTGTGTCAAAGGAAAATGGAAAAAATATATAAATAATCTATAAAGCCAGATCAGCCCTAGAAAATGAGGTAAGAAATAGATGCCCGGAGCCTACTCCCATTCAGTATGACAAACTCCAGAAATGTTCACAATTGCCACAGTTTGTTAATTGCTACACAAGAGTTATCACATTAATGCAACTTGGATGCCAAGAAGGGTTTAAATGAAGTTAAATGAGTAAAGCACGCAGAATGCTTTTCTTTGTTCAGGCTTATGGGTAGTCAGTGAGTTGTATAATTGGGATCTCTAATGTTTCCAGCTCATTTAGTCTTTTACTATATTGTGTGAAGTCAACAAACATCTGCCAAAAAAAAAAATGTGCAACAGCCCAAATTCAAATATCCTCAATGCAGAGATCAAGTAATTTTTCCTCCCATTCAGAGTTTACTTTCTTCAAAACTAGACCTGTAGAAAATACGCTTGTTTTTGCTTATTTATGTTTATCTAATTGCCACAATAGCTAGCACTTTGCTAGTCAAAATATGTTCCATAGACCACTACAATCACCTAAGAGCTTGTTAGAAATGCAGAATACCAGGCCTATTCCATACTTACAGAATCAGAATCTGCATTTAACAAGATTCCTAGATGATCTGTACCCACATGAAAGCTTGAGAAGCACTGAGCTAAACAATAACTCACATGAAACCAGTAAAGGACAAAATATGTAAATATCTTACTGTTGAGTAGGTAGCATGAGTCTTTCTCCAACAAACATTCACCTGGAGTTGATAAGCTCCTAGAAACGCTCTTGTTTTATTGTCTTGTAGGGTTGCTAATTGAATGTGAACAAACTGACTACAGACGTATTAACATAGTTGCAAAATTGTAATAATAAAGAAGAAAATAGGTAATTTATGTCCCAAAGCCCTTTTGCTACTTTTTGTTGTTAGATGTAATCTTTTATTGATAGGGTGCCTAAAATTTTACATGGCGGTGTACTGGTATACGATTAACAACTGGCTGTCTGGTAGAGGGGATAGCTCAGATTCAAAACGTTTGGTGATTTCCGGCTTGAATAGTCCAGCTATGGCCAATTTAAAGCCACTAACATGGGGCCATGTGACTCAGATTTGGGAAGAAAGGTGCAAAATCAGCCGTTACTAGCGAGTCTGAGGCAGTTCTGGCTTTCTGCTACACATACACACAGAGTTGGCCCTTAGCTCTCCGTAGAACCTCAAGGCTTCAGAACCCAGTTGGAAACCTCAGGAAGGAAACTGGAGGAAAATCAAGGCAAGCAAGCATAAAACAGCTTTTCTTTCATTCTTGCAATTCCTTCCTTTAGTTTCAACACCTGGTCTGCTCGCCTCACCTGCCTTGCCCTTGGATCCTCTCCCTTGGTTCCCATCCTGTTACTGGCATCCTTCTGAGGTACTCAAGTCTCCTCCAGCGGCTCTGAACTGTGCCGGCGTGACCTACTGTTCATGATCAGAATCTAAAGTGTTACAGCCTGTAAATTTTTAACTAATGGTAAAGTATACAAGTTCACCAATGATTTCCTTTTCTGTATCTATTAAAGCATTTCAAACTCCTATTCAAAATCCATTCTACAAATATTTAGTGAACCTTTTCTTTTTTTAATGTTTATTTATTCTGAGAGAGAGAAAGGGAGCACACATACATGGGAGCAGGGGAGGGGCAGAGAGAGAAGGATAGAGAGAATTTCAAGCAGGCTCCATGCTATTAGTGCAGAGCCTGATGTGGGGCTCAGTCCCACCACCTGTGAGATCATGACCTGAACCAAAATCAAATCTGATGCTCAACTGACTGGGCCACCCAGACACCCGTAGTGAACCTTTTCTACTTCTAGCACTGTAATAAGTTCTTGAAGAGGAGAAAGGAGACTGAAAAACAGCTGGGACCCTGAAGGCTCGGGTGTGTTTTGCTCGTGAATTTCACTCATGAAGTGAGGCACAGGGGCTCAGCATCCTGGGTACCCCACTCTCGATTCTTCTATATGAAAGGGGAGAGGCTCCCCATTCCAGCCCCCTCCCTCAGGCCCAATAATCCGCTACTGACCTTCATCCAGGGGACAAAATACCTAAAGAAGATTCTCAATCTTAGATTCTTTGGGAATTGCTGCTTTGCAATGACCAAGCTAAGCAAAGCAAAACTAGCCCGGGGCTTTGTGATGAATGGGTGGCAGATGTGGCCTGGAGGGACAGATCTTCACAGAGGGGCTCAAAGGAGCTGCCTGCACCTTATTACCACCCTCTCCTCCCACAAATGCTTTCTAAAAGTCACACGTTCTCACATCAAGCAACCTATGGAATTCACCTAAGAAGTGAACAGCCGTTGGCTACAAGAGAAAGATGAAATTAGATACAAGGAGACCTACGCAGAGCGGATTGTACGGCCCTCAATTCTGAAGTTCCACGTATCTTAACATGTCAGTTCAGTTTTTACTTTGCTTTATATCCCTCAATTTTTTTTTCTGAAAATCAGTCTATTCTATAGGGCAACCACAACACATTTTTATGTTTTATTACATATTGATATTGCCTTCTGCTTATAGTTTTTGTCAATTGAAGAAAAATCGGGAAATGTTAATGTCAGATTGTTTAAATTTGGCAATTTTATTTTGTAAAAAATAAGAACGTGCCAACTAGCAGATTTGTATTTTGTCTGAATAAAATATGCTTTCAACTACCAAATGCCAATCATACGATCTCATATAGGAAAGTTATCTACACACATATTAACATTTAAAAAGTCATTTGCTTGAGAATGTAAATTTTAAGACATCTCCACAGATTCTAAATTCCTTTAGAACTACAACTGTACCATGGTACTTGTGATCTATACACAGAACACGAAAAAATAATTATCTTAATAACATAATCATGTACATAGAGGCAGCTCAAAAATACCACTGCATAAACAGTGACCTTGCATTTATAATAAGAATGCCATGCTTTTGCTGGTGACGACTAATGAACACTCAGCATAGGTTAATGGCATGGCCCAGCAGGCTATTCTGTAATAGCCATTTTAATTTATCTTAGAGGAAATAGGGATGAAAAGTGCCTACCAATATTTCCACCTTGAATCTTACCTCTCAGAATCTTAAATATTCTCTTTTGTTACCAGTATCTCTTCTTTAGACTTGTTTACTACTGAATCATTAATTATGTTATGATACACTGAAATAATTGGTAGATTTCTAAGTATTTAGTTAATATACTTTGAAGAACACTTGGGCAAGGTCCAGGAATGCACTTGAATTTCAATGCTTAAAATTACCCTCAGAACTGAGGGATATATTTTCATTCTAAAATAATGAGGCTTAATAACATAATCATTGGGCAAAACCCAAAACAAACACGTAGAAAAATATACAACAGCAAATTATATTTTTATGTATGGCTAATTTATTTTGAAAGAACTTTTTAAAAACCTCATTAAGTTGTTTTAATTTGAATGCCTAAAATTAACCTTAGGAGAGAAGAATATATTTTATTTATAAATGTGAAGGAGAATGGATATTGTAGCTGCTGGAGTAAAAGCAAGTTATAGGTCTGCAGAAAATACAAGAAACCATTAATTATGGTCTCAAAAGAATGTGACTTAATTTAATTTACCTAAATGTTGCATATTTGATGCTTGTGCTCTACAGAGATTTTTAACAGAAAAGAGTAATTTTATAAATAACAGAAGAAACTGGGGTGGTATGTACAAAATAAAACATTAAGGTAACATTATTTAATGAAGAATTCATTACCATGATTTGTGTTAGCAGAATTTTGAAGTCATTTCCTGCCCTCCATAGCATTGTGAATCTCAGTCTTGTATGACAAAGGTACCAGAGGGGTGTGTTCGGGCCCAAAGGCAGTGATGTAGGAATTTGAGGCACCATCCACTAACTAGGTAACTATACAAGATGCTAAACCAAAGGTGAATTATTTTGATTATGTATTCTAGAAACCTCCTTCATGTTAAACCATTTACAAATGAAAAACTAATGGGTATCGCCAACAGACACAGAGAAGTGGAAATCACTGCATCCTCTCCAACAATCATGAGTACTCTTTTTTTTCTTTTTTTTTTTTAATCAACACCTAAGTTCTCCCAGGGTGGCAGGATCCCAGCAGCCACAGAAGCTCTCAGACATGGAGGCGGCTTCGGCACTAAACCGTAGCTGCTCTCTGTCCCTGCAGTGATATTTTCACACTGGAAGCAAGTTAACCAGTGGCAGCTTCACATAAACTCTGAAAAATGCTCCATTTGACCAGGCACAGTGGAAAGAGGCTGTGGGTTAAATATGACCCTGGGATAAAGCAATGAGACAGCAAACCTAGCACTTTAGGAACCAGAATTTGCCAACATCAGAATAAAGGCCAGGTCTCTAGGGCCAATAACAGCATGTGGAGATGTGTTTATATTCTCTCCCCTTCCCAGTTGAAGGAGAATAAATAGTAAACTTTGAACTTCGAAGGTATTCCATTTCATACACATTAAAGTATTTGCTTCGCCTCCATCCCGATACTTTTTTCCCACATTTTATTACAACATTTCTCTTTCTTTACCTTCTGTCTAGATTTTAGGTCTCAGAAGCACTTCACATCTTTAAAAATCACCGAGGATTCCCACAGAGCTAGTGCATATGTGGATTACATGTGTCAATATTTGCCAGATTCAAAATTAAAACTCAATTTTTTTTTTAAAACACAAGTATGTACAAGCACACATTATACCAGCTGCCAGAGCAATGCCATCACACCTTCTGCAACCTCAGAGAGCTCCAGGGCACACTTGCAAGAGAATGAAAGGGAAAAACATAACAATCATCTGGTGTTACCAGGAACAAAGTATGGACCCTGTGGACAAGGGGACTTCTGGAAATCTCTGGAAAGCAAATTAAAAACTGCTGCTCAAAATAAACAGAAGGCAAACAATCAGAACTGTTTTGTTTTTTTTTTGTTTTGTGGGTCAATTTCTACTCTTCCTCTAAATACTGAAAAAGATGACAAAGTCGAACTTCACCACTTGATTTCATAATTATCGGGTCATGGTACTCAAGACCACATAGCATGGTAGACCAATCAAAACAGAACTTATACCAGCTATGGGTAAAGATGTGGGAAAATGGGAACATTTCACACCACTGGCAAGAACGTAAAATGGTACACTACCACAGGAAATCGGTTGGCAGTTTCTTAAAAAAAATTAAACACATTCCTACCATATTATATAGCTATTCTGCTCCTAGGACTTTACATAAGAAAAATGAAAGCATACAGAACTTGTACATGAAAATTATAGCACCTTATCTGTAACAGTCAAAAACTGGAAACAACCCAATGTCCATTAACAAGCACATTCGTAAGTAAATTATGGTATTTACTTACTTATACGATAGATATACTGCTCAATAATAAAAATGAATGAACTCTTGATATATACAACTGCATGGTTAAGTTTCATAATAACTCTGCTAAGTGAAAGAAGCCAGTCAAAAATACTACATTACGAGAATAAAAAGTCAGATCACCAGACAAGAATAAATCTTTGCAAAATGCATTTCAGATAAAGAATTTGTATCCATAACCTTAAAATTCAACAAGAAAAAAAATAAAATTCAATTTTAAAAAATGGGCAAAAGATATGAACAAACAACTCAGCAGAGAAGATATAGATGGAAAATAGGCAAATGAAAAGATGCTCAATGTCATATGTTATTAGGGAATCACAAACTAAAATGACAATGAGATACTACCATACACTTATTAGAATGGCCAACATCCAAAACACTAACAACACCAAATACAGGACAGGATGTGGACCAACAGGAAGTTTCATTCAATGCTGGTGGGAAAGCAAAATGGCACAGCTACTTTGGAAGATGGTTTCCTTACAAAACTAAACCTACTCTTACTATATGATCTAGTAATCAGGCTCCATGGTATTTACTCAGAGGAGCTGAAAACGTATGTCCACACAAACACCTGCGCATGAGTGGTCATAGCAATTTTATTCATAATCAATAAAATGTGGAAGCAATCAAGATGATCTAAAATAGGGAAATGAATAATAACACTGTGCGGTACATCTATACACAGTCAGAAAAAGAAGTGAGCTAGCAAGCCATGAAAAAACATGGAGGAATCTTAAATGTATATTGCTAAGTGAAAGAACTGTAAATGTATATTACTAAGTGAAAGAAGCCAATCTAAAGAGGGTACAGATTGTGTAATTCCAACTATATAACATTCTTTGAAAGGCAAAACCATGGAGACAGTAAAAATATCAGTGGTTGTCAGGGGAAGGGAGGGAGGCAGGAAGGTGGAGCACTGAGGATTTTCAGGGCAGTAAAATCATTATTCTGTATGATGCTGTGTGATGGTAGGTACATGTCACTATGCATTTCTCAAAAGCCATACAACATACAGCACAAAGGGTAAACCCTGATGTAAACTATGAGCTTCTGTTAATAATAACATCTCAGTTTTGGCTCATTAATGGTAACAAATGTGCCACACTAATGCAAGATGGCAAAAATAGAGGAAATTGGGAGGGGCAGGGTGGGGGCTGAGTGGGTATATGAAACTGTACTTCTTACTCATTTTTTTCTTAAACCTAAAACTTCTCAAAAATTCTATTAATGTTGTAAAAGTACAAAATACGGTTCCATATATTGTAGAAGTTCTAGAAAATAAAAAATAATGTACGTGGCAGAAAATGGAGCAGTGGTTGCCTGGGGATGAAGACGAAGAGAGGCTGGGTTTACAAAGGGGTGCAAGAAAACCTTTGAGGGTAATAGATATGCCCATTGTTTTGACTGTGATGATAATTTCTTGGGGCCATAGGTATGCCAAATGTATCAGATTTTATACTTTGAATATGTATAGCTTATTTATGTTAACTTGCTCTTCTAACCATTTCCCAGATGATGCTAATGCTGCTGGTCGGGGACCACACTTTGAGCACCACGCAGCGCCAGTGACACACAGATTAAAGAGACGGCAATTGTTCCCACCTTGGGCTGCACTTTGGAATCTCCTGGAGTGGAGTTTGTGGTGAAGCCTGGCTTGGGCATTTTTTAAAAGCTTCATGAGCGATTTTCACTTAGCTAAAATGGAAAGCAATTAGGATAGAGATACCTCAAAACAAACAAACAAACAAACAAACAAACAAACAAACTCTAGTTCTATCTGGTCATTTGTAACAGCAACCTACCAGGAATAACTAAAAAATAAGAGCAAATATGACTCCACCAATAGTGTACAGTTGGAAATTCCATTAGTTTTATTTGTATCATATATAGAATTTTTGGTACATCTTCTAAAAAGCAGAATTCATTAATTTACGGAGTATTGGTAGAAAAAGATGGGAATTATTTTGTTGGCTGGAAATACCTACAGTTTAATATTTAAATCCATCAGTAAAACATAATCTCTAAAAAATAAATAAATGATCTCCTGTCCTCTCCTTTCTGTGAGTTGCTACGTTTTATGAGGTCACCAAAAGATGACACAAGATGACAGCTGATCAATTTAGGATTTAATTATTTGGGGGATGGGCTGGGCAATTTTATAGTTCATTTGTACTAAATGAATTTTTTCCTTCCCATAAGACATCTTTAAAATTCAGTTCTATCACATGTCTTTTATGATCCATCTACTGGATTCCTCTAGTGTCCAACCTCCCATTCATAGATAAGAACCAGTGCAGAGAGAAACATAGGGCTGAGAGAAAGAGACTGCACCCCAAACCCTGGAACAACTCATTTATGCCTCCATCTCCCATCCATCGGCACAAACTGAGCGTGTTTGTGCATGAAGAATGCAAGCTGTAGTATCTACTATCCAAGTCACCCTCAAAACCTTTCCACCATATAACCCATTTTTAGTTCCTGAGGGATTATTCCTAACTTGCTGTTCTGAAAGTTAGTTCAGGCCACATCTCATAGAGAGAACCATGAGATCTTCAACCAGTGGCCTTAATATGGCAATGGAGACTTCCCTGGACAAACTTTTGGTTGGCTAACAATATCACCTTTGATATACTAAATAGAATTTTATCAGCCATCTGAATCCTAATCAGTTGTGCTTTACCCTAACTAAGAGCTATTGTTGTACCGAACTAAATTCCTCAGTTAATGCAACCCAGGCTTTCTCAAGTCAAACCTAAAGGCAAAGGTAATTTTAGAGTGTGTATATAATTGATTAAGCAAATATGTCACTAGTCCAACAAACAGGAAGCTCAACAGAAGGGCATTTTAAGACATTCGTGATTTAGAATCACATTTTGTTGTGATTCTAAATTTGGGTGCAAAAAAATTAAAAGTATATGGAATTCATATCAGCATTTATATTCTGGTGTCAAGGAGCTGTATTATTTTGTATGAACAAATTATTGGAGTCAATTTTCAATGAAAACACAAAGTTCCTTTCATGACCATTGAATTGATGTCTTTATAAAAAAAATAATAAAATTTAATGATCTCAACAGCCAGCTTGGGCGATCCTAGAACTCCATGCTTAAGTTCCAATGAGGCTCTAACTCATCCAGTCTTTTTCAAGTAGTTCCAACTAAATGCCACAGTGATGAGGCAGAGAGTGTATGGGAAGAGGCCTCCATGAACACAAGCCAAAATGATACCCAGAGATGGTACTATGAGCATATTCTCGATCTCATCTCCTCAAGAATATGGCAGGTTATTCAATCAGAGAGCTTTATTCCTACTTCTCTATGTCACACACTTCACAGTTTTAATCTATACAGCAGTACCCCACCAGAGCTTCAAAGTGACAGATTTCAGATGAGCTATGTACTATAATTGGCTATACAGAGCATAAGTGGTAAAGATGAGAAAAAGGACATGGTCAAAGGAATCCAGATTCTGGTCTATTCCTACCCTTTGGAACTGATTCCACTTCATCACCAAATATAGATGATAATGCCAGCTTCAATTCACTTCCTATGTTCATTACTCTGACCTTCTGGGATACAAATATTAAAAATCAGCCATGGACTTATATTATAAAGCAGTTATGGACTTCCACATCTGATGAGAATTAAAGTCACAAGATAAATTTGCCCCCACTCCAACAAAACAAGGAGCCAGACAATACACAAAAACAGTGGGTTTTCCCCAAAGCCTGTAAGAGAACTGAAGTCACACAATAATAACTTTTAATAAAACAAAAAACCCTATTGAACTAAGTCCAAACTATGACCAGCCTTTCCCTGAAGAGAAAGGAATCGTGTCTGCTTTCTTCCATAGTTGAGTAGTAGAAGAAAGAAGGCGCCATCTTACGTGTACCTAAGAAAACTACTAAGCTTTCTGCAAATTTTAAGGCCATGTGTCAACTGGTGTGACTGTTTCACATGGAAGCCTTGGAGGAAAGAGGAGACTTGACAGCCCCACCAAATCTGAGTATTCATGACAGAGGCTGGGGGCAGGGTAGGAGAACGGAGAGAACGATAGTGAAGTCTTATGGTGGCCCAAGAGAAGTGAGGGAAATGTTCCAGGCAAATTGGGCCTGACAACCCAGTGCCACAGTTGTCCACCACTGGAAAAGAAAAGGCAGAGCTGAGAGCCCCTTTGCACACATATATCCACTAGGACTGTTTAAATATGAGGGCATATGTAGGAGGACTTAAAGGCACACCACACTGACACTGACACTGGGCCCTCCAGCCCAGTGGCTGTCTGCCGCTGAAAGAGACTAATAAGAGATTCACTTGGGGTGAAGATGCACTGGGATATGCTGAAGTATGGAAATAGTGGAGAAAACCCCACAACTATACCCAGTTTTAGCCATATACTACTAAGGATTTAGAGGGACACAACTGGTCACACAACACACACACACACAAAGTGTACATACACATGACCTACATGATCTACGAAATTCTGACAGAACAGAATTGAAACAAACCTGTAGTGAATAACAAAGCCCAGACAGTTGAGCTGATGCCCAGACCCCCACCTCTAGCCACAACCGATGACTAACTCAACCGATGACTAAACTGACTCACCCCATCATTCACCCCCACGTGTACATATGCACACCACAGCTTGACAGAAGAGGAGACATGGGGCTGCTCTGGTCTTCAGTATTTTCTTTAGTTTCTACTTTTCAATGTTTATATACAATGTTCAGTTCAGAATGTAGTAGGAGAGTCATGAAAAGGCAAGAAAATGTCAACTATGACTGAGAAGAAAAAAAATAGTTAACAACCATACTGCAAATAGCTTATATGTTGGAATTATCAAATAGGAACTTTAAACGAACTATAATACAAATGTTCAGATATGTAGAGGAAAAGGTAGACAACATGCATGAGTAGATGGGAAGATTAAAAAATGAAAACTATAAAAATAAGCCTAATATAAATGTTAGAAATGAAAAATATAGTATAAAACCTGAAAAATTATTTAGATAGATTTAGCAGCAGACTGGACACAGCATAGGAAAAAAAAATCTGTGAATCTGAAAATTTTTCAAGAGAAGTTGTCTAATACAAAGAGAAAAAGAGTGAAAACTAAAACCAGAGTAGTTGAGACCCATGAGACAATATCAAACAATTTAACATGTGTGTAACTGGAGTCTCAGAAGGAGAAAAGGGAAAGAATGAAACAAAAAGAGATATTTTAAAATATAATAACGAAGAATTTTCCAAAACTAATGACAGATACAGAAACCTACGGATACAATAAGCTGAATGATCCCAGGCAGAATAAATATAAAGTAAATCACACAGAGGCAAAGAAACTCAGATGAAAGTCAATATTGGGAAAATCCAGAAAGTGGGCAGAGAAACATAGACATAATACATATAGACAACAATGGTAAGTAATAGCTGATTTCTCATTGGAAACTACTGAGGCAAGAAGATAATGAGAAGACATCTTTAAAATACTGAAAGAATGGGGCGCCTGGGTGGCTCAGTTGGTTAAGCATCTGACTTCGGCTCAGGTCATGATCTCACGGTTTGTGGGTTCGAGTCCCGCGTCCGGCTCTGGGCTGACAGCTAGCTCAGAGCCTGGAGACTGTCTGGATTCTGTGTCTCCCTCTCTCTCTGACCCTCCCCTGCTCATGCTTTCTCTCCCTCTCTCTCTCTCAAAAATAAATAATGAAAAAAACATTTAAAAATTTTAAAAAATAAAATAAAATAAAATATTGAAAGAAAAAAATGTTAACCTAGGATACTATATCCAGTGAAAATTCCTCTCAAAAATGAAGGACATGGGAATAGAAAATGGTGCAACCACTAGGAAAAATGGTATGAAGGTTCCTCAAAAAATGAAAATAGAAATACCATAAAATCTAATATTCCATTTCTGAGTAGTTATCTGATGGAAACAAAAACACTAACTCAAAAAGGTATTTTCATCCCTATGTTCACTGTAGCATATTTAGAGTAGCCAAGACAAGGAATCTAATTGTCATCAGTGGATGAATGGATAAAGAAAATGGAGTATTATTCAGCTCTAAAAGAAGGAAATCCTGTCGTGCTATAACATGGGTGGACCTTGAGAGGATATGCTAAGCGAAATAAGTCAGACATAGAAAGACAAATACCATATGCTCTCACTTATGTGAGAATTCTTTTTTTTTTTTTAAATGAACTCACAAATACACAGAACAGATTGGTACTTGCTAGAGGTGGGGGTGGGGGCAAAATGAGTGATGATGGACAAAAGGGATAAACTTTCAGTTATAAAATAAGTCTGAGAAGGCAATATATAGTATGATAACTATAGTTAATCATACTGTATGGTATATTTGTAAGTTGCTAGGAGAAGAAATCTGAAAAGTTCTTATCGAAAGAAAAAAAACTGTAATTATGTGTAGTGATGGATGTTAACTAGACATATATACAAGATATATATCATATGATATATATCAAAACATTATATTGTATACCTGAAACTAACATGACAATAATATTTCAATTAAAATTAAAAAATAAACCAGTATTTTTTACCAACAAAAGTAAACAATCTACTCAAGCATCATCTTTCCTAATGAGTTCTAATTTAAACATTCTGGTTGCCTTTTCCCATGTCATCAATAATACCTTCAAAAAAGTAAAGGAGAGGGGTGCCCAGGTGACATAGTCAGTTAAGTGTCTGACTCTTGACCTCAGATCAGGTCATGATCTCATGGTTCATGAGTTCAAGCCCTACATCAAGCTCTGTGCTGATGATGTGGAGACTGCTTGGGATTCTCTCTCTTCCCCTCTCTCTCTCTCTGCCTCCCCCCAGATTGTGCACACTTTCTCTTTCAAAATAAATAAACTTTAAAAAATTAAAAATAAATTAAAAAATGAAAGAGAAATAAATATATATCTGACGGACAAAAGCTGAGGAATTCATCTCCAGCAGATGAGCACTTAAGATTAAATCTCCAAAAATAAAAGAAACTATGGGCTATATAATGTAAAATTATTGAAAATATTATAGGGTCTATAGCATATGTGACAACAAGAATACAAAGTGTAGAAGTGTGGTAATTGGAAATTTACTACTGTAAGCTCTCATATTGCTCGTGGAGTAGTAGAATGCTTACTGAGGTGGACTACAATAAGTTCAAGATACACACCTTTTTCATCACTAGAGAAGGGATTGGCAAACTTGAAAAGGGCCAAATAGTCAATCTTTTAGTCTCTAAAGGCCATATGATCTCTGTCACATCTACTAAATTCTATTATTGAAAAAGTAGCCAAAGATAATAAGTAAATGAATAAACATGACTGTGTTCCAATAAAACTTTATTGACAAAAACATGTCCTGGATTTGGTCTACAGAATGTGGTGTGCTGACCCATGCTCCAGCGCAACCACTAACAAAAAAAAAATAAAAAAGAGATACATCTTGAAAATCAATAAAGGAGATAAAATGGAATATGAAAAATTACTTGATTCATTCCAGAAAAGCAGAAAATCAGTGAAAAACAGAAAGGACAAGTATAATCCAGATAGCAAGATGGTAGACTTAAACCAAAACATATTAATGATTAGATTGAATAAAGTGGAATAAACACTCCCAGTTAAACTGACATACTGGAGTATAAAGCTATATGTGTGTGTATGTATGTATACATATATATATATATATATATAGTTTATGAGAAATACCCTTTAAATATAAAGATACAATCAGGTTTCAAAACAAATATGAAAGATATACTAACTATAATAGTAAGCATTTAATTATGAATAGTAGATAAAATAGACTTCAAGATGTAGAGAATCATTGACACTTTTTAAATTTTTTTTAATGTTTATTTATTTTTGAGAGACAAAGAGAGAGAGAGATAGAGACAGAGCACGAGCAGGTGAAAAGCAGAGAGAGAGAGAGGGAGACACAGAATCCAAAGCAGGCTCCAGGGTCCAAGCTGTCAGCACAGAGACCAATATGGGCCTCAAACTCATGGACTGCAAGATTATGACCTGAGCTGAAGTCAGATGCTTAACCGACTGAGCCACCCAGGCGCCCCAGTATAGGCACTTCTTAAAAAAGTAAATCTACATCTTTTCTATAGATGCATAGAATGCATATAGTTTTTCATAATATTTTCTTATAATTGCATTTCTGTGGTATTGGTCATTATTTCTCCTCTCTCATTTGTGATTTTATTTCTGTGGGTCCTTTCTCTTTTATGTTTGATAAGTCTGGCTAGGGGCTTAGAAATTTTATTAATTGTTTCAAAGAAACAGTTCTTGTATTCATTGATCTCTTCTATCGTGTGTTAGATTTTTTGTAAGTTTCTGTATCATTTATTTCTGCTCTAATCTTTATTATATCCTTCCTTCTGCTGGCTTCAGGCTTCATATACTGGTCTTTTTTCTTTAAGTGTAAGGTTAGGTTATTCATTTGAGATTTTTCTTGCTTTTTGAGGTAGCCCTGTATTATATACTTTCTCCATAGGACCACATTCAGTGCACCCCAAAGGTTTTGGACTGCTCTGTTTTCATTTTCATTGGTTTCCATGTATTTTATATCTTCTTTGATATCCTGCTTGACCCATTCATTGTTTAGCCGCATGTTATTTACCTTCCATGTGTTTGTGGTCAGATTTTTTTCTCATGGATGACTTCTAGGTTCACAGTGTTGTGGTCAGAAAAGGTACATGATATGATTTCAATGTTTTTTGTATTTGTTGAAATCTGTTTTGTGACTTAATATATGATCTATTTGGGAAAATGTTCCATATGCACTCAGAAAGAATGTGTATTCTGCTGTTTCAGGATGGAATATCCTAAATATATGTTAAGTCCATCTGGTCCAGGGTGTCATTCAAAGCCTGTTGGTTTTCTTTTTAGATGATCTGCCCATTGATGTCCTCTACAATTACTGTATTATTATCAATTAGTCCCTTTATGCTTGTTAATTGTTTTATATATTTAGGTGCTTCATGTTGGGTGCATAAATATTGGCAACTCTTATATGTTCCTGTTGGATTGTCCCCTTTATAAATATATAATGCCCTTCTTTGTCTCTTTTTATAGTTTTTGTTTTAAAGTCTAGTTTGTCCAATACAGGTGTTGCTACTCCAGCTTTCTTTTGACATTCATTTGTGTGATAAATGTTTCTCCACCCCTCTCCACTTTCAATCTGCAGGCTTCTTTGGTTCCAAAATGAGTCTCTGTTAGGCTGCATATAGGCAGCTCTTGTTTTTTATTCCATTCTGACATCCTACGTCTTTTGATTGGAATGTTTAGTTCACTTACATTCAAAATAATTATTAATAGATATGTACTTATTGCCGTTTTATTGTTTGATTTGTCATTGTTTCTGGAGATTTTCTCTGGTCTTTTTTCATCTTTGTCACTTTTGGTCTCTCCTTTGCCTCCAGAGTCCCCTTTAACATCTCTTAGAGGGCTGATTTAGTGGTCACAGACTCCTTTAGTTTTGTTTATCTGGAAAATTCTTTATCTCTTCTTCTGTTCTGAATGATAGCCTTATTGGCTAGAGTATTCTTGCCTGCAGATCATTCCCATTCAGCACTCTGAATATATCATCCCTTCTGGCTTGCCAAAAGTTTCTACTGAGAAAGCTCCAGCTAGCCTTATGGGTTTTCTGTTGTAAACAAGTTAAGGACTTCTTTTGCTGTTTTTAAGATTTTTTTCTTTATCATTATTTTGTGCAAATTTAATTAAAATAAGTTTTGCTGTTGGTGTGCTTTTATTGATTTTGATAGGAGTTCTCTGTGCCTCCTGGATCTGAATGTCTATTTCCTTCCCCAGATTAGGGTAGTTTTCTGCTATTATTTCTTGAAATAATTTTTGTCCCCTTTTCTCTCTCCTTCTTCTGGGACTCCTATAATATGAATGCAACTCAGGGATCTTATTCTTAGGTATTTATTCAAGAAAAATGACAACCTATATCCACAAAAAGCCTCACATACAAATCTTTATCAAAGATTTATTCATAATAACACAAATATGGAAAAGCTCAAGTACCCATTAACAAGTGAACAGGCAATTAACAGTATATTCATATTGTAGAATACTACTTAGTAATAATAAGGAATTAAAACTAACAACATTCTGACAGAAAGACTCTAGAAACAAAATAGTATATACTGTACAATATGTCTATAAAGTTCTAGAATAGACAAAACTTATTTTGATAGAAATAAGATCAGTGTTTGTTTTGGCAGGGTACTTGAGTCAAAGGGCACAAGGAAACAATCTGGGGTAATGTAAATATTTTCTATCTTGACAGAGTTAGGTCACATGGGTGTATTCACTTGTCAAAAACTAACCAACCTGAATACTTAATATCTGCGCATACACTAAATGTAAATTATACCTCAATAAATTTGACATTTGGTTATAAAAAGCATTTATACATGACTATGAAAATCAGTAGGCATTTATGTAAATCAACTATAATAATATAAATATTCATTTGCTATTAAACTGTTTTCAGGTCCAATCCGAGAAGAATATTTGCTAATTATGTTTTCTGCTGATAAGATATCAAACATCCTTGGATATTCCATTACCTGGAACCAGTGGGGTAAATATATATAGAAACATGTAGCATATAATAGATAAGCAACACACCATTTTTTTCCTCCTTCCCTTAGATGACATCTAAAAGGAACGTCTCTTATCCAAAATATCGTGAGTGTAATATGTGCAGTCCCTTTCCTATCTGAGTCACATATGGCCATGAGCTATTATGGCCTTCTTTCAGCAACCAAGTATCCACCTCCAATGGATCTGACTTAGCACACACTTTGAAACTTGTGTGTCGTCTGCACCAAACTATGAAATGCAGCTCTCAAAAGCTTACTGGATTGTCACAAGCTGGGCTACAGCAGAATAAGACAGTTCTGGTCAAAGTCAGACTAGACTAGACAACTTAGAATCCTGTGATAAGTTAAAGATGATATCCTAATCTGGCCGGTCAGCATGGCAGAAGTAGAGACAATGAGGAGGACAGAATACCATCAGACAATGAAGTTGAGTTCAATGACCAGGAGTTAGGGCCAATCAGAGATTAGAGGAAATAGTTAGAGTGAAATCAGGCTCAGGACTTTAAAACCTAGTCCAGGTTACGGGGCCCAGGTAGAAAGTGAAGTCTGCGTATGAGAGAAGGCATCAGAGAGTCAAGACAAACATGACTTACCCTAGAACACAGCTTTAGTTTCTAAGAATGCTTGCACTGGAAATTAGTTTCCATTATGCATTACAATGTACTCTTTTAATAGTTATTGTTGGGCTGATGGCCTAAGAGAGAGGACAGTTTCCTATTTATATTTCAAAGCAAATAATTTAGGGGTTTCAGTGAAGGAAAGAACAGAATATGATGTTTGTGATTGAAATTAAATTTTAATAAAACTGTCTCTCTGAGTTCCGCTTAAAATGCTAATTTGCAACTTCTGCTTTCGATGAAGTAGAAGGAAGAACAAGGCTCCCAGTGAGAACTAAGCAAGGCAGATAACAAACAAAAACACCTGTCTGTAGGTAATAGAACGTGCTAAGGAAAGCCAGGACTGCAGAGGCCGAGATAATGGAAAGAAAGATCATTGAGCTGAACCTAACTTTCTACACACTGCTTTTCCCCCTGGGTCATTTGCCAATTCCTGGTACAGAATGAGAAGCTAATAAGGCTGGCAGATGTCAGCCACTAGCCAGCAGAGCTTTTGACAATCTCATGGTGCTGCCGAGACAAAAATGACATTTGGAGCTGCCAAATTAGAGGCCAGGCATCTAAGGAGAAGTGATCCCAACTCTCAGCGCAAGGTTTGCCCTGGAGGTATTTACTGATTCTTAAGTTGTGCTGGACAAAAATGCCAAGAAGCCAAGTAGAAAGGAGGAAAAGACCTGAAAACCACAGAGGAGTGATTAATAGATAAACGCCAGAAAGATAAAAATGGACCTCACAAATTACCGAAGGAAAAGATCCTAAGAACCCAGGTTCTTGGTGGAAGAATATCTGAAGGGCTCAAAGGTAGGACGGTTTGAAGCAAAGGTAGACCGAGTCATATAAAAACTACAACCCAGCCTTGAGCCTGCTCAGCCCCTAGCGGAGGTGATGTCCTTGTGCCCACATCAAAGTATCATCTGAGTAAAAGGATAATATCATACTGAGCCTCCACAGTATTTCAAACTTGTGCTAAATATTCAACAAACCATTACCGACTATTAAAATAATGAGACCAGGAGAAAAGCACACAGACAGAAAAAGATATGAATACCAGAAGACACAGATCTGTTGGTAAAATAATTAACTGTCATGAAAATCAACGCTAAGGTCAAAAATATCACTGGAGAACCAGGATCTGTGAAAAAGAAACAAACAAGATTCTAAACATGGAAAATAAAATAGTGATGCATCCTACAAGTCAAGGAATACCAAGGGCCACAAGCCATGAGACTTTTTTTATTACATTTTTTTTATTTTATCGAACTTCAGGATCTAAAATGGATTTTACAGGTCAAGCACAACTCAAGTAAAAATTCATTTTTGCAACTGCACTAGACATATTTCAATTACTCAGAGGCCACATGGAGCTACGGATGACCATATAACATAATAGGAAGTACAACTCTAAGCCAAAACCAAAAATAGGTAAAGCAGAAACACGTGTAACTCCCTTGGACATATTTTTGAACAAAAATAAGTCAGATTCAAAAGGGATGCATTGATGATTCCATATATATATATATATATATATATATAGAGAGAGAGAGAGAGAGAGAGAGCGAGAGAGAGCGAGAGAGAGAGAAGGCAAAGCCGATTGGTGGTCATAGAAGTCAAAACAGTGATTACTTCATGTGGGAATGGTTTTGACAGGAAAGGGCACGAGGGAACACGTATGCAGTCATACTCTGTATCATGACCCACGTACTGCTATACACAGAAGTTAAAGTCAAAAAGTTGTATATTTAAGAGTGGGCCATCTGCAATTCAGTGTAATGTGTATTATATCCTGTAGTGTGCTGGTTAGCCAGACTTGGAGGGGAGGGGAAGGGAGGGAAGAACTCATGATTTTACAATCTGCCAGCCTCCATCGCCCACGTATTCCAACCATGCCCAATTTCAAGCCTCCAACATGGCGTCACTAAATATGAACTTGAAAGAGTTCTGCAGACTCACCTCTCACAAGTGGGTGCAAGCCAGTTCCAGCACATGTATCTTCATATACAAGTAAAATGAATACATATGTGAAGGAGTCGGCTGGGAACAAACGCAGTCGGAATAGAGAGCCCAAGCCCACTCTTTTGAGGACTACCTCTACACTGTAGAAATCATCACGAGGAGGAGGAGGAGCTCTTCTTCACGAGACTTCCGAGATGTTCAAAGAGAACCCCGGTAGAGAGGTTACTGAGACAAGGCACAGGTAGGCCTCTTTATCTTCCAACCCTGGACCCTGCCTGTGCCCTCTGGCCCAGGGGCCTGCTCTCGGCGTCCCCAAGTGGAGCTGAAGGAGGACAACGGCATGCACTCAGAATGCAGTTTTCTCCTCTTATACGTGATACAGTGCCAAGTGTGCTGTCAAACCCAGGAAATAATACACTTTAAGATAATGAAGTGTATTAGACAACAATACCACAGGCAATATTGAAGTGTCAAGAAAAAAAGGAACCACAGTAAAATAAGGCAGATGCTCCTGGGTGCCTGGCTTGTTCATAGGAAAATATATATTAAAACAAAAATAAACAGTATGTGCTTCACTGGGTCTCTAAATTTTTACATGTTTGCTGTGCACGAAAATTCATGCTGAGAGTCACCGTTTGCATTTCCTAACCTTTGTTAGGACTCTATGGCCTCAGTGACACAGTGCTGCAAGCATGTGAAATTAATTTCCTGGTTGCATTAGCTCAAAGAGATGCTGTCCTTTAAAGGTTATCAATTAATGAAAATTCTAACTCAATGTAAACACGGGGCCATAAAGGGCCTGGATTCTGTACAAGGTGGCCTATTCTGGAGGGCAGTACGACATCTGCCCCAAGGCCTAGTATGACATACAAGAAAGGGAAAACAGTGGTAACAAGGCCTTTTACAATTATCTAGTGCCATAAAACAGTATCACTCAGGCAAAGAAAAAAAACAAAAACAAAAACATTCCGATTCCAGCAGTATAGGGGTTAACTTGAGGTTGTATTGCCCTGTGCCAGTGACCAGCGGTGCAACTGTGAGCAAGTTTAACTTCTTTGTGCCTCAGTTTCTTCATTTAAAATGGGGATTATAATAATACTATCTCACACACATATAATCTCAAAACTTATTATGTAAAATTGTTTTGATATGTATTTTCAAAACTCATTCTAGATTATTATAAATATATACATTTCTAGGCCTTCAAGTAATCTATAATAAGTATTTATCTAAATATTGAACTTTTACTTGTAGATTTTTATCCATCCTTATTACAAAAGAGCCTCAGGTAGCTTCTGATGCTATCCACAAGATGGGAGATTTAAGTAAGTATAAAAATATGATCACATGAAACTATGAATAAGAAAAATAAGATAAGGACAGGTGTGATATTAACATATAAATACTGTGAGTTTCTTTACAGCTGAACATTTTTACTGTGTAAGAAGTCATATTCAAGTTTTATAAATATCCAGACAAATACTTGATTAAGCAAACTGATGACATGAATGAATCATCTCCAGTTCCTTTTGAAAGTTGGTGTAGTATGCATAATAAATGAGTGAGTTAATGACAGCAATGAAAAGTCATGTCGATAATCCATGACATGGACGTGAATAATTAGATGATGACTCTATTAGTAACATGGGAATAATTTTCACTCACATGGACATAAAACTTTAAAGTCAATGTGTCTTCAACCTGAAAAGGAGAATTACTTTTTCAATAATTATTACAATCTCTTATTCGTTTTTTCCTGTCAGAAAATTTTAATCAGTATCTGTGTCCTCTGGTACCCAAAACATTATGTATTTTTTTTTTACTATATATACATCTAAAATTAGTAGTTTAGTCCTTTTGTAGAGCATGATTCTATTTATAAAAAAATTAAGTGGGCTCTTAGATAAAGCTTGTATAGAAGAAGGAAGTGGTAACCTTCAGAATCAATCATTAACAACAGTGAAACAGACTAACGAAACCAACAATCTTTCAGTCTCTACATATGTCTCTCCAAGATGGCAGCCACTAGTCACAAATGGCTAGTTAAATTTAAATGTAAATTAATGAACATGAAATAAAATAGAAAAATCAGTTCCTCACTTGGACTAGTCATAATTCAAGTGCATACCTGGCTTAGACAGTGCAATGTGGGATATAAGTTTTCTTTGACCAGTGAAAAGATAGCTCATTTGCAAGTATATATGTAAGCTGATGGACTAGAGATCAAAACGTATTTTCCAATAAAATGATGAGCACAAATGATTTCCAGGTGAATCCATAACAGTCTATTTAACCCTCAATTAACTGAAATGCTGCAAACAGTGCAACACAATTATAAATAAATCTACTGCACACTTGTAAGTAAACAAAACTGGAAAACAGTAGCATTGCCTGAGAAATAGTGCTTTATATCCTGTGAATGCCGTGATTAAGGAATAAGAAGTTTAATTAGACAAGGAGGTGTCCATCTAAATAGGGAATTCTGTGACAATTTGTTAAACATATTCTTCACCTTCCCATTAATATTATGTGGCTAACAAATCATTCTATATTACAATATCATTTTGAGTCACAACATAGACCCTCTTTTCCTTGACATGAGGAGATCACTCCTACTAAAGTTGCATATATCAGTTTAGGTATTTGCAGTGTGCCTTCAGAAACTGAATTTTTAAAAAGGAAGAAGGAGAAGGGAGTAAACAATCTTTCATCAATTAAATAAGCAGGGGTAGAGAAGGGAAGGTTAAAGGGGTTGCAGCTAATATTTGTTTGTGCTCAATACTTTACATACATATAGTATCTCATTAAAAGTGCCTGTAGGGACAAGTGAGAAAAAAGAAGAAATAAAGTACAAACTGAACTGTACACAGAAAATGACACAAGTGATAAATTAAAGGATAAGATTAGGGAGAAGAAAAAGGTGTGATAGACCACAGGTAACATAAAACCTTGCGCTACTCAAAGTGTGGTCCATTGTCCGGCAGCACTGACATCACCTGAGAGCCTTTTGGGAATGCAAATTCTCAGGCCCCGCCTTAGAACTACCGTATTATAACCGGTGTTTCAGGAAAATCTCTAAGTGATCCACATGCACACTAGTGTTTGACATGTGGACAATACATAAGAAACCTCTGAAACAAGCCAATTTTATTGCTTTGTAGGATGGTGTCACACATTGTCAGCAACCCATCCATCAACCATTCCCAAACCCCCTCTCTCTCACTTGCCTTCGACTAACGAAACTAAAAAAAGCCACATACTTTCCTTCCGTCCTTCCTTCTTTCCTTGAAGCAAAAACCAGCAATGACCACCATGGGGACAATGAGGAATGATGAAATGTTTATTGAATGGCATCTGGTAAAGACTTTCCTACCTGATAAAAGCAGACATAGTGAGGTGAGATCTTTTTGCCACTTGCTAACTTTCTTCAGCTAAGATTGCTACCGTAAAGATATAATGCTCAGAAAACTCGGACAGATATTTCATGAGTAATAAAAGACATCATCAACTTACTAAGAATAGCTAAGTGGAGTTAAAAAGAGCCCGGGTCCTCGATGACATCATGAGCCACTGCACCAACCAAATTGGCCACTTTTGAACTTCTTGTGCTTTGTGAGATACTTAAATATCATTTTCCCCAAGTCACTGTTCCCTCACTTGTATCTGAAGGCATTTCTAATGGCCCCTGGTCACAGCAGCGTTTGAGGAAGAAAGAGAAAGGCAAGGAACTATCTATTCTATATATTAGGAAGTTCATCATTGGGTATCAAAACTCTAAAAGGACTCAGAAATGTTTAGTCATGTTGTAGATGTGATTAAGCCAGTGATTTCAAATCTCAAAAGGTTTTGAGTATGTCTTTTCTCCCATAAGGAAATAAGCATGACAGCTGGTAAGTGTGTGATACAGACGTTCTGTTTTATAGATACGGTATGTGCATCACATTTGAATTTCAGTCTTACATTTAAAAAAAAAACCACTGAGTCAATGATTAAAAATTACAAAGTCTGTTAATTTTCTGTTAAGCAGGTTACGTTCAAATCTTATTTATCTCAGATTGTGTGCTGTTGCCACACATTCACCACACCTCTCAAAACCTGCTAAAATATAGAGTTTCAGTCGATAGGGAGTAGATATCAAAGTGATGTATGAAATAAACAGGTTATATTTTCCCCAGACTTCTCATGATTAAAAAAATTAATCGAAGAATGTCTCCTACCATTCTCTTTCCTTTCCTCCAAATCAACAGTCTTGTTTGCAAGAGGAATGGAAATTTCAGCATCTATTTCTGTTTGGAATTGAAATTTTCTTGTTTTCTTTTAATGTTTATCTAATATCTTACAGTTCACAAGGTGCTTTAACTTACATAATCTCATATAATTCTCAGCCAATCCCCACCATATCGATGAGTAAGAAAAAGTAAGTTTCTGAGAGTTTCAGGGTCTTGCTCAAGACCATAAATCATAAAGTTGGCACTTCAACCTATACAAATCTGGAACAAATCTGATGCCCTTTCTACTTCAAAATAGGACTTCCCTGTCTACCTCTCCCAGGTGAGACATCCAGTCCTCTGGAGCAAATAAGAACAAATTCTGTAGTCCATCAGTTCATCCACACTAATTGTATCAACTAATTTCACAGAATACGATTGAAGGATCAATCTAACTTTACTTACATACCAGAATACATTATAATTTAGACTTCAATTAGACTTTAGGATGTTATACAGAAAGAAATGTCCATTGAAATATACTGTGTGCAGTTAGCATGCCAGCTTTCTATTAAGCAGAAATTAATCTATCTTCAGATGGGGAAAGAGAAGGAGTGGTAAACAGATTCTTTCTAACGCAGAAGATGCTTCTTCTGGTCTAGGGAAAAATAACATAGGGTTTCATTCTCTTCCCTCTGTTGTCCTCCTTTCCTGTTTCCTTATCTCCCCCCTCCTTCCTAGTCCCACTGCCCACACATCTAGAAAACCCTTTAGGATCTGATTTCATTTTTATGATTCAACTCACTGAAAAAGCTAAAATCCCAATGAGAGTCTGAGAGCAGCAGAAAATCTGATTATTTGGAGTGCTGTTGGCTAGCTCATGGCATCCATATTTAAGGAAGCATCCAGCAACAATCATCCAGAATGAGCATATGGCAGACCTCTGTATGCAACTATTATTATTCAGTCATTGTTCATTATGTTTGAATTAACAGTGACAGCACACATCATACTTACTAGATGATGTTTCTATTTAATTCCCTATTATCTATTAAAATCTCTCTGCTCTTGTGGAGAGAATACACAAAAAAGGTCATGCACAGAGACTCAAGGACCACCCACATATTACTTTCTAAAATACAGTTCTAAAGAGTTGACTTTAAAAAGCAACAGCACCAAATCAATACAGTTAACATCATACTTCCGGTTCTGACCAGAGTGTTGGTAAAAGAAAATGGATTGATGGTTTTTTACTGATCTGGGAGCCAAATTACATTCATTCTTGGAGAGCAGAGGAGTAGGAGTGACCCTCAACTGCAGAGAAGCCAGGTGGAAAGATGGCTTCAATATGCTCTTGGATGTTATTCATATAAAACCTACATCAGCACTGCTACTTCCTGATTCTACACAGCTGCTATTTTGTTAACAGCTCTAGCATCCAGGAGACTGGAAAGAAAGACCAATATAGAACTGCTCGAAGACCATTGCCATTCCACTGATATGATCCAGGAAGGTGGTGGAAAAATTAACTGCCAGATGGCCATTTAGGAGTTATTTAAAGTTAAGGTCCAGTCCTGTGGGTTAGTTCAAACCAGGAATCTAAAGGGCTTTCTGATGGGGTTTTCTGAGTTCTTAAGCCTTATCATTACCTATTAATCTCTCACCCCATGTGACCACCATGTTGTTGGGATACAGCCTGCAGTGAGATCACCGAAGTAGGCTCCAGTGTCTACTTGGGGCTTTTTGGTTTTGGGGGGTTTTGTTTGTTTGGTTTCTTTTTGGGGTGTGTGTGTGTGTGTGTGTTTTGTTTGTTTGTTTTTTGCTTTAAAAGCCTCGGTGTTCTTCTGATGTTATAAGTCACCCACTGATCCAGCCACAGCTGTAAGCTCTGCTGGGGATTTCATTCCCCTTCGGAGACTTCTCCCCTTCCCCGACTTTGATTTGATTAGGGAAAAACCAGGCTTGCAGATCTAATACTTGCGCTCACTATGTTACAGAATGAGAATCAAGAACTGTAATTTTTGAGGCTTTTCAAGGTTCTGTTTGAAACTCTGATAATGAAATAAGATTAAGATATTCATTTTGGTCATTTTTCTTATTTATGAAGTTTATGAGAGAATGGGCATCTCTTTACGAAGGTGGGCAAAACAATACAATGAATCACAGTGGGGACCGGGGCACAACATGTGGATATACCCCTAATGTAACAAAGGCAAAATGAGCTCATTCCATTTAGATTTCATTAACTCTAAGTGAATACTGTTTTCAGGACTGATTATTCTTTATTGAAAACAGAATTACAAAACTTTCTCTCAGCAGAAAAACTGAGGCAAAGATTTAATAGTAGCCTAAAGACTAGAGAGCCATTTACTGAGTGCATTTTGTGTAAATTAAAGTAGTAAATAATCTATTGAATCCTCAGGTTCACTTGTAAATAAATGACTGCCTCTTCTGACAACAATAATGGTAATAACAACACCCTGCATGTATTAAACTCTTTTATACTTTTCAAACACACTCCATATGGATTAAACCACTTCTAATCCAATAAGCATCCATAAAACTTACATGTTGATTCAATGTGAGTGTTCCCCCTAAAAAGACAATGTTGAAACCCTAACCCCCAGCACTTCAGAATGTAAAGTTATTTGGAAATAGAGTCTTCACAGAGGTAATCAAGTTGAAATGAAGTCATTAAGGTAGGTTCTAATCTAATATGGCCATATCTTTATGAAAAAACAGAAATTTAGATATGGACAGGCACTAAGGAAAGATGATATGAAGAAACACAGTGAAAATATGGCCATCTATAAGCCAAGGAGTACCTGAAGCTACTAGAAGGTAGGTTACTTCTGCTCACTTGAAGTCGATCATTTCAACTTTTTTTGTTCTTTAATGAGGCTTCTCTTGGAGTGTTTGGCATGGAAGTTGATTTGTCTGCTTCCTAGATGGGTGAGCTATGGTTACAAGAATGCTGAATTTCTAATTTCCACATTTACATATCAGTGTTTGGGTAATATGATTGTATAGCAGGGAAAAATAATTGCAGAAGCAAGTTCCTTCTAAGTAGGTATAAATGTACTAGTTTATTCAGCAAATAGTTATTACATACTTATTATGTGTCTGGTACAGTAGGAGATGGAGGATCATATGCAAAACATAATTAAACTTAAATATCCTTATAAACCAGACTTGGCAGAAGAACACCAGTGTTCCTTCTACCCCCTTTGGATAGAGCCAGGAGAAGGAAGAGTCCACCCTCAGCCCTGAAAGCTTGGGGTAAGATTGATACTGCAATGGAAGAATTTAGCATATTCTCCATAAAAACTTAGATGTTTTTATTGGGTTTGACAAAGGATAAGATTAACTAAGCTATCATTATGCCATTAATTTACAATTTAATCAAATATTTTTATCATAGTAATACCTAACTTTTGTGTACTAGAATCACTATGTTAAGAACTTACCGAGCACTTCCTCTTTTGAACTTTATTACTACCACTGGATAGATACCGAAAAGGAAACTGATGCACAGAGAGGCAAGTTACTTATTTAAAGAGGTCACAGAAGTGATAAAATGTGGAATCTGATCCCCAAGCCACAAATGTCTGTTCGCAGAACTGACAACAGAAACAGAGAACACACATGTATCCACTAACTACTTCAGTTTAAAGGTCTACCTTCCCGGGGCACCTGGGTGGCTCAGTCAGTTAAGTGTCTGACTTAGGTCAGCTCAGGTCATGATCTCACGGTTCGTGGGTTCAAGCCCCGTGTTGGGCTCTGTACCGACAGCTCAGAGCCTGGAGCTTGCTTTGGATTCTGTGTCTCCCTCTCTCTCTGCCCTTCCCCTGCTCAAGCTCTGTCTCTGTCTCAGAAATAAATATTAAAACAATTTTTTCTTAAAAAAAAATCCACCTTCCCATTTCATGGAATGATCCCTTTGATTCATACTTATGCATAATCCACACACCCCCTTTATTTTACAAACAAAGTCCAAGAGAGTAACAGTGTTGCAAGAAAAGGGAAAAAGCAATAAAAACTACACACAGGGTATACAGATCCCTCAGAATGCGAATTTCATCTTTCGAATAAGTCACTCCAGAAAACAAATTAGTAGTTCAATAAGAGGAAAAAATATGTATATATGATCACTGGTGTAGAGAAAATAACAGATGGCAAATGGAATTTTTAAAAATCCAATGCTGATGAATGAGACACATGAGATTGAAAAACAGTCTCTTGTTTGAACCTTCAACAATTTTCTTCCCAAATAAAAATTCTGTCAATGACAGAGCTACTTGTATCAAATTTACCAAATGTCAAAAAACAAAAACAAAACAAAGCAACAACAAAAAAAGAAAACTATGGCATCAATGACAGAAGTGGAAATGACCTTACAGGGTATGTTGAACCCCCATACAGAGGCTAACACCTCAGCTCAGAGAGTTCAAAGTTGATAACCACAGTAGATGGAAATTCTATAGCAAAAAGGCTTTAGTTGTTGATAAGGAAATTTTCCTAGTGTTTGCCCAAAGTATTCTTCTTTTCCCTTCATGCATTCTTCTCTATGTGAGGTCTGAGATGTTTATTAGTTCAAATAGTTCATAACTCTAGTAAGAACATCGAGTGCTAATATATTTTTAAAGTTGAACCATCTGCCTCCCATCACCAATAAGATCCTTCTTCATTTTGGCAATGAACCCTCTCCAGGCTCTTTCACATTTGCACCACATGCCAATACAGAATTTTTTCCCTCATTATCTTAAAAACTGTGGCAGAGATCATGACTCCATGCCTGCTTCCAGAGCACACAGGCAAACTACTGGCCACTATTACTACAGCTAGGCTGGGGCCACCTCACTGCTTTCTGGCCCATGATGTGTAGCTTGAAGAAAGAAAAATTATTTTAAAGCATGCTTCATATTCCCCCAGCCTCTCTTCTCCTTCAGGGGTTATGTTGGGAGTTCTTTGTTCCACAGGACATAACCTCTATATGGAAACATTCTAGGTCATTGAGTCACCACTTGAAAGAGCTACTGAGGAGAGTGGTCATATTTTACTATGTGAAGCCACAGATATTTTAGGGTTTGTTGCCACAGCATAGCCTCACCTATCCTGACTAACACGGAAAACAGCTTTCTTTAAGATGACCACTCATAAAGCTATGTTTTTAGAATTTCGGCTGTCCTGCAACACGTTCACATGTCATATTCCATGTAATGAAGGTTTTGATAGCAAATAAAATATCTAAACAGGGACTTAAATAACTGGCTTTATTTTCTCTTTCTCTGGATGTCTCACTTCTGTGTATCTTATTGCCCACTTGCCCTAGGAATCAATCCACATCACTCTGAGACATCAGCACCATAGTAACCAGCAACACATACATGGACCTCCTTCTCTACCAATTACAGGACACATGCCTTGGATGCCTGATTCCTCTTATTCAGTGGGCTCATGTTTACATCACTGACTTGATCCACTGGACATCTACTGAGTCAAAGAACTCTAACTTACCAGGATGTGTTATAAACACAAACTGTAACTGGAATACGTGATCTTGTATACATGATGAAGATATCCTAATCAAATATCCTTCAGTTGGTATATCTTTCCATGTCTTCTCCAGGTGTAGGCACCATTAGAGCCAACAAACATCCTTCACATTTGTTGGTTAAATAGGACCACTAGAAAATAGAACTTTATTTTGCCTTCATTTTTTCCCTTGATAGGTGGGTTTTATATAAATGTGATATCCATCGACATGGGAGATTCTATTAATGTCACAAGCAATAGACCCACCTAAAAATTTTTCCTGTGTATAGAAAGTGTTGTGATCTCATGAGATGTTTAGGACAGAGTTCCTTTAAATTGGAATTTAATACTGGATCAGAGACTCCTTTCTCCTATTCCTTTCACAATGTCTTTGCTGCATGGTTTGGGACCGTTGTCAATGGTGATAGGAAAGGAGAGGGGCTGATCTAGGAAGAGTTCTTAATTGAGAATATCTAGATTTGAGAATAGCCTGCTACTCTGAAGCTGACAGGCATCACAAAATCCACAGCACTTCCTAACATTTGTAGACAAATATTTCTATTCTCTATATTTTCCTATTCTAAAGCAATATGATCACTACATGGGAATAAAAGGGTGGGAATATTTGTAGCAACAAGGCACCAAAAAACAGCCCAATGCGAGTGAGAAATGTATGAAAAGGACATCTGCTTTCCAATAAGAAATATAGAAATTATCTTTGATGATATGCAAAGAATTGCCTGAAGGACTAGAAGGTTTTATCCAGAGAAAGGTGAGAGGAGAACACAAACCTGAAAGAATTCTCACAAAAATAAAACAGTATGCCCAAAAACTATGTGTGAAAAGGAGCTTGGTCACTTAAGGAAACTGCAGTGGCTCATTACAGCAAGAGCAAAGAGCACAGCAGATGAAGTCCTTCATTTACAACTTAGTCATTCTTAGTCAACAGTTTTAATCTATCATCATAAGTCAACAATCATCTACACTGTCTCTTTAATCCTTCCTTTGAATTCTGATTAGATAAGAGTTCTTCTTCTTCAAACAACCTTCTCTAGTGGATATTTATCATATCCTGTGGATGCCCAGAAGCTTTGAATAAACTTGCTGGTTTGGGAAATTCTTCACTTGGTCAATCCTGGTCTAAAATAAGAGGTCACCTTTCTGTATAAAAGTTTCACATTCACAGCCTTCAGCCTTCTCAAAGTTTAATGTAACTAAGAGCATGCCTATCAAAGCCAAACACTGAATTAGAAGCTGGCAGCACATTCTTTCTGGCTTAAATTACTCCCAGTTTCTAGGGACAGCAGGTGAAGGGAAGTTTTATGCTAGTGCCCCATGTCCAGTATTAAAGTGCCTGCCATGGTATTTCCACTTAACCAGTTTTGATTGGTGATTTGAAGCACTGGTCATTGCTATGTGATCCTGACACCTCTTTATCTGGCTTCCTAGAAATTATGACATAATTAACTAACTATACTTACTTTTTGCTTAAAACACTAAGGTCTGATTTCTCTTGGTTATAACCAAAGCTGTGTTGTAGACATTGTCCATGCCCTGCTCAGATGCTATTCGTCAGTGCTGTGATTCCTTCTCCTGGCTTCTATTTACTTTGGTTTCCAAAGGCAACTCTTGCAACTTTCTTTAGAAGAACTGCCCCTGACTATAAAACTGCTTTGCATATAGGCACAAAGAAACTAAAGCCCCCATAGGCAATATCTGGCAAATGACTGACAGATGTAGGAGTATGAAAACTACTGTCTGGGCTGTCATAACAAAATATCAGACTGAGTGGTTTCAATAGCAGAAATTTATTTTCTTACAATCCTGGAGGCTAGGAGTCCAAAATCAAGGTGTCTATTGGATTGGTTCTCCTAAGGTGACATCCTTGGCTTGTCTCCTCCCTGAGTCTTTACATAATTTCCCCTGTGTGTGTTCCTATGTCCTAATCTCATTTTAGAAGGACACCAGTCATATTGAATCAGGGCTTGCCCATATGACCTCATTTTAACTTAATTACCTCTTTAAAGACACTATCTCTAAACACAGTCACTTTCTGAGGTAAAGGTTATGACTTCAACATATAAATTTTAAGGGTGACACAATTCAGCCCATAACAATGACCTCACTTGTCCCAAGGACATATAAACAATGAGACATGACTTAAATTTCAGAGACTCTCTGAAGGATAGGGCTGAGGCTGGAACTTGGTCTAAAATTACACTCTTTCTTAGGCTTCCTTCCCTTGTCTGGTCTGCTCATTCAAATCTTTACTGGTTTTTCCTGGGAGCATTTCCTTAATAAATTGCTTGCAAGCCTTGCTTGCAAGGCTCTGTTTCTTGGGAAACTGACCTATTACACAATCCTGAATAATACTCCTTCCTTTGCTCAGATAATATCCCATCTGAAAAAAAAAATTTTTTCAAGAGGATAGGGATAGCTTCCTTAAAGCATCCAGAGGTGAAGTCAACAGGAATGGAGAAGTAAAGATTTCAGAAAACGCTTTGTTCCATAAAAGCAATGAGAGCATGGGGAAAAAAATCTGTCAAGGAAGTCACCTTTTTCAGAACCGTGAAAATTAACCAAAGGCTTGAAACAATCTGGGGAACATAAACTCAAGAATCTCAGTAGAAACAGAGAAACTACAGCATTTTAAAATACTTGATCTATTTCTATCCCCCTCTTCCAACTTTGCAACAGCTTTGAAAACCAACAGCCTTACAGTCAGTGAAAACTACTATCTTAACAGCCACTGAAAGTAACAGAACAAAGTTGGATATATTCTAAAGCCCAACTCCCAGAGAACTGTCATTATTTAATGTGTCTACCCATTCCCTGGAAGGCCACTCTCACAGGGGTTGCTTTCATTTGATCTAGCTCAGAGCTCACCCAGAACAAACAAAACTTTTCAGTACATCATAATAAAACTATCAAGTCCAAAGACAAAAAGAGAATCTTGAAAGACCAAGAGAGAAGTCATTGCATGCAAGAGATTCTCAACAAGACTAATAACTGATTTCTCATCAAAAATCATGGAGGCCATAAAACAGTGAGATGATTTATTCAAAGTGCTGAAACAAAGACTATAACCAAGAACTGAACTACCAGTTTTAGAGAACCAAGAAATCTATATCCAGCAAATTATCCTTCAAAGATTAAGGAGAATTAAGAGATCCCAAGGTAAACAAAAATGGAGAGAACTGGTTATTAGTAGACCTGATCTACAATAAATACTAAAGAGAGTCCTTCCTGATGAAATGAAAGAACACTACATGGTAACTTAAGTCCACATGAAGAAATAAAAAGCACCAGTAAAGGTGACTACACAGATAAATATAAAGGATGTCATAAAGGTATTTATTTGTAATATTTTTCTTTATATGACAAAAAGAGAACTACATAAAACCAAAATTATAAATCTGTACAGATAAGTACACATGTACAAAGATATCATTTGTATGACAGTAATAGCACCAAGAATGATGAAGTGGGTGGAGCTATATAGGGGCAAAGATTTTTATATGATTGAAATTAAGTTTGTATTAATCTGACTACATTGTTATAAATTAATATGTTAATTATAATTTCTAGGGCAACCATTAAAATAATAATACATAAAATAAATGACAAATCTTGCCATTTGCAACAATGTGGATGGAACTGGAGGATATTATGCTAAGTGAAATAAGTCAGTCGGAAAAAGACAGATATCCTATCATGTGAAATTTGAGAATCTTAACAGAAGACCATGGGGAAAGGGAAGGGGAAAAAATAGTTTCAAATAGAGAGGGAAGCAAACCATAAGAGGCACTTAAATTACAGAGAACAAACTGAGGGTTGGTGGTGGGGGGAAGGGAAAATGGGTGATGGGCACTGAGGAAGGCACTTGCTGGGATGAGCATTGGGCATTGTATGTAACCGATGAATCATGGGAATCTACTCCTGAAACCAAAAGCACACTGTATACACTGTATGTTAGCTAACTTGACAATAAATTTAGGGGAAAAAATAATAAAAAATTAAAAAAATAAAATAAATGAGAAGGGAATTAAAATGGTACACTAGAAAAATCTAACAAAATAAAACAGTAAAAAAGAAAATGCAGAACAAAAAAAGGCAAGAGCATATAAAAGAAATAGCTAGATATAAAAATGTAAATCTTACCTTATTATTAATTCCATTAATTGTAAAAGGAATAAACATTCTAATTAAAAGGCACTGTTTCGTGGAAGGTATTTTTAAAAAAGGAAATAACATGATCTGACTACACGCAAATCAAAACCACAGTGAGGTACCACTTCACACTCACTAGGATAGCTATCATAAAAAAGAATGATAATAACAAGTGTTGTCAATGATGTGGAAAAATTGGAATCCTTATACATAGTTGGTAGTAATGCTAAAGTGGTACAGCTGCTTTGAAAAACAGTTTAGCAGTTCCTCAAAAAGTTAAACATAGTTACTATATGACCCATGATTCCATTAGTAGGTATGCACCCAAAAAAATTAAAATCATATGTGCAATTAAAACTCAACAATAAGAAAACAAACAATCCAATTAAAACTTGGGCAAAAGACTTGAACAGATACCTCGCCAAAGAACATTTACAAGTGGTAAATAACGATATAGAAAGAAGTTCAACATCAAGCAGCATTAGGGAACTGCAAACTAAAGTATTAGTGAGACTCCACTGCACACCTATCAAAACAGCTAAAACCAAATAATGGACAATAATGTGTGAGGATATTGAGCAACAGGAACTCTCATTCTTTGCTGATAGGAACGTAAAATGATACAGCTACTTTGGAAAAACATTTGGCAGTTTCTTACAAAGCTAAATCTAGTCTTACCCAATGATCCAGTAATCACACTCCTATTTACCCAAATGAGTTGAAAACCTATGACCATATAAAAATCTGCACATGAATGTTTATAGCAGCTTATTTCTAATTGCTCCCAATTGAAAGTAACCAAGATGTTCTTCAATAAGTGAATAAACAGTGGTACAGCTATACAAAGAAATATCATTCAGTGATGAAAGGAAATGAGCTCTCAAACCATGAAAAGACATGGAGGAAATTTAAATGCATATTGCTGAGTGAAAGAAGCCAGTCTGAAAATGCTACAGACTGTATGGTTCCAACTATATGATATTCTAGAGAAGGCAAAACCATGAAGAAATGGAAAAAGATTAATGACTGCCAGGAGTTTAAGGGAAAGGAAGGAGAGAAAGAGAAAGAAGAGGGGAAAGATAGGGAGGGAATGAGATGCAGTACAGGAGATTTTTAGGGAAGTAAACTATTATTTTGTATGATACTGTAAAAGTGGATACATGACATGCACTTAGCAAAACCTATAGAACACACAACAAAAAGAATAAACCTTAATGTAAATTATGAAGACTAGTTAATAATAATAATGAATCAATATTGGTTCATCAGCTGTAACTAATGTACCATACCAATGCAAAATGGTAATAATTAGGAAAACTGTGACTGGTGGGGGATGGGGGTATGTAGGAACTCTCTGTACTTTTATCTCAACCTTTCTGTAACCCGTAAACTGCTCTAAGAAATAAAGTCTAGGGCCACCTGGACGGCTCAGTTGGTTAAGCATCTGACTTTGGCTCAGGTCACAATCTCATGGTTCATGGGTTTGAGCCCCGTGTTGGGTTCTGTGCTGACAGCACAGAGCCTGGAGCCTGCTTTGGATTCTGTGTCTCCCTCTCTGCCCCTCCCCGGTTCATGCTCTGTCTGTCTCTCTCTCTCTCAAAAATAGTTTTTAATTAAAAAAAAATAATGTCTATTAATTTTAAAAATTTTCACACAAACACCTGTACATAAGTTTCCACAGCAGCATTATTCATAACAGCAAAAAGTGGAAACAACCCAAATGTCCATCAACTGATGAACAGCTAAATAAAGTGTGGTATATCCATTCAATAGACTATTATTATTTGGTCATAAAAAGAAATGACATAGTAATATATGTGACAACTTAAATGAACCTAGAAAACATTAAGTGAAAGAAGCCAGACACAAAAGGGCACATATTTTAAATCCATTTCCACAAAATTTTTCAGAATAGGCAAATCTATAGAGATAAAAAAGGACATTAGTGGTTGCCAAGGACTAGGGGGAAGAGTAATGAGAATGACTGCCAATGAGTTTCTTTGGGGATTATGAAAAACAAATGAGGTAGTACAACTATGTGACTATACTGAGATTCATTGAATTGTACACTTTGAAAGGGTAAACTTCATAGCATTTTAATGACATATCAATTAAAAAACACCAAGCATTAAGCCACTTTGTCTTTGACGATGTGGAAGGAAGAAAATGAATGTAGAAAACATAGTACTGTTCAAAGGTCTAAAACATTGTGCTAAATCACACGTCCATATAATCAAAAGTGTTTTTAACCTGACAAATAAGACCATTGTGTTTTCTTATTAGCAGTGTTTACATTCACCCCCCCCCGCCCCCACCTTCACTCTAACCCACACATTCGGGGAACTTAAAAAGAACTTGAAAGATCTTTAACTAATCATGAGTGGGCCTAGAGCACTATCTTCGTACAAGAATGATATGCGCGATATTCTAAGGTATTATTCTTTTTCATTGTCTCTTCAAGTTAAGCTGTCTTTATTAGAGGGCTATTGTTTTGAGCTTTGAGTGTGTTTGGGGAGACATTGAATCATACCTCACCTCTGCCCAGATACCCACATGCACACACACCTCTAGCATATTCTTATTTCATGTGCCAGGATGTAGGAAACACAACACATGAAGGCAAGGCATTGTACTCACAGACCTTAATGCCATGTCAACAATTGCCGAACATCTACCCACATAGAATTTCCAAAAGCTCTAGAAACAAAATTCTTATTTGCAAAATGTGCCACATCAGAGCTAAGCAGGGCCAGACAAGCCTTGAAGAATCAGAAAGAACTTTTTCTCACTTTATCACCATTTCAACTCTGTGATATAAATTTGACAGGCATTTTCATCTCCACTTAAAAAATAAAGACTTAGGCATCAAGAGGCTGCATCATTAATTTGTGGCCAGAAAAGAATTAAAATGTATCCTGATTCTCTCACATGTTCACAGAAAAGAACACCCCCTCGTCACTCACGTTTTGTTAGCAGCCCATTGAAAAACCAAGGAAAAGGGACACCTGGGTGGCTCAGTCGGTTAAGCTTCCGACTTCGGCTCAGGTCATGATCTCATGTTCATGGGTTCGAGCCCCGCGTCAGGCTCTGTGCTGACAGCTCAGAGCCTGGAGCTTGCTTCAGATTCTGTGTCTCCCTCTCTCTCTCTGCCCCTCCCCCTCTCATGCTCTGTCTGTCTCTGTCTCAAAAATAAATAAAACATTAAAAAAAAAAAAAGAAAAACCAAGGAAAATCACTCTTTGTAGTTAAAATGCCTGAGAGAATTTTTAAAATAGGTGATTGGGTTTTGCTATTCTAGAACTTAATTTGGAAAGAGGAATGAAAGAAGTTGTGCAGAGAATGGGATGCGAGCCTTTAATGGCATATTTGTGTAAAATATTGTAGAGGGAATTACCTGTGAGTTGCTTATTGAAATCAAATAAATTTCTTTAAATCACTCTTTTTCTTTTCATTAAAAGATCCTGTATTGGGAATGATTTTGCAATCTCCACAAAGTAATAAAATGCAGTCCATCAACCTGTCTTTCTGCAGTCGATAGCACGCTAAACTAAGTCCTCCTCCCCACAGCATGCACACATAGGCGTGCGTGCACGCACACACTCATGCAATGTCCTTATTTCATGAGCTGAAGTATGTTCTCTTCCAGCACATGCTTTGCAAAAAAAGAAAGTGGCAATGCCTCAGTAGCAGGAGGACTCTTGAGGTGCTTTTGCAATAAATTCAATATCTACTCCTGTTAGAGAAAATTGCCATAAACTACCAGGTATCATTTTTTGGCTAAACCATCAGTCAGTCACATTTTATGAAAGTGTATTTACTATATAGCACATTTCTTGAGATCGCCCAGGTTGCTTATAAATGTCAAATAAGGTTCACATACCTACCTGTATTTCTCTTCAGCAAGTGACAGCAAAATGCCCTCTCAGTGGGGTGCTGTATGTGTAATTTAGCCAAGGAAGCAAAACCAAGAACGAAGATGTCCTTTACCCCACTACGGCAGTGCTGCTGAACAAAGCAATCTCCACCTGCTGTCCCTGGGAAAAAGCACCAAAAGAGAGCACGCACGGGACATTTCTATACGATGCTACCAGCTGTGCATGAAATCCACCCTTAATTACACATTACTTAAGAGTAACAAACCTAGGGTCACCACTGCCATTTTAATTTCAGTGGAATTGGAAAGTAAACGCTGCCAAAACTGAGCCATTTTATTTTGTTTTCATCAAATGTTCTTCTCTAAGATTATACAGCTAATGCAGTCTACATCCCCATTCCTAGGAGAAGAGGATTAGGTAGGAAGGCAATGAAGAACGACTTTAATGCACAGAAGAGTACCTATAAAACTTTTTATAATGTTCCCCCTTCTTACAAAAAATAATTAGATTTTGCCCTCTGTTTCCTCATCTGTAAGATATTGAAGGGAATACCCTACCCATAAAGCTGTTGTGAGGACTGGATGAACATATACAAACTGCCTAATGAAGTCTTCTAAGATGTACTCAAAAGCCTACATGTAAATCCCACCAAAACTCATCTCTATAATCTTTCAAATGAGACGGATGACAGTTTCTAAGAGGACTCTCAGTTCCATCACTCAAGAATTCCATAAATCTGTAACAGGAAGGAAATATTGTTTGATTCCCCTCTCCCAACAGCTCTCATGTATGCTAGGTTTTTCCTTTCCTTCTTGCTTGCTTTGGCGATCCACACTAACCTACCCATACCCCCATCATCACCACTACAAAACGAGGAAGCAAAAGGAAAGTTTGAAAATGACAAGTGCCTTTACTCTTGGCTAAGTTTAGCATGCATTTAGTCATCTAGTGTGGGTTATTTTGGCTTGATACTTGATACTCTATTTATTTTTTCAGTCAGTAAAAAAGGTATCACTCACCACACCACCATCTACAGCATATGAGTAGACTATCCTATGGAAACAGAGGACTCCTTTTGTGGAATTTTAGAAAAAGCTATTATTTATATAGGATTTCACCAATACATTTTGCCATTTCAACATAGAACTCCAAATCTTAGGTATATGGAATTTCTATGTGTTCTATTAAATTTCAGTGAAATGAAATATTTTATTGTTAAAGGGCCATTTTTTCTGAGATACACTGAAAAGGAAAAAAAAAGAAGTGATGAAGAATGCTGAGTCATTGTAGAAGACAGAAAGGAAAAGAAAAAAATGCAGAGACATTGATACAGAGGCATACCTCTGATCTTGGCTAGATCTAAGGGGCAGAAATGAATTGCCGAACCAACAGATGGGATCCAATTCCCTGTGACCTCCTTCTCACTATCGGCAAAGGAAACTCGGCATTCACGGAGTCTGGTCAGCCATGCAGGTGAATAGAGATCCAATCTATAGTGAGACAGGAGCCTTTTAGAGAGTGTTGTTCCCAGACCCAGTTTCTGAGTGCTGTGTAACGTTAGAGAAATTCTTTAACCTCTCTGAATCAGTGCAACATACAGCAAAATTCAGGATGCCCAGTTACCTCTCTGTATTTCAGCTAAACAACAAATAATTCTGCATGTGCAAAATTAAGTTTTGAGACTTTTTTTCGTCTTTAAAGTCACTGGGGAGAAGAATGGAGAGTGGAAGAAAAAGAGGTTTTAGGTCATACAATCTGAGTCCATTCATTCATTCATTCTTTTGTTTTCTTTTTAATTTTTTTAAGTTCTATTTGTTTATTTTGGGAGAGACAGTGGGAGTGGGGAAGGGGCAGGGAGAGGGAGTGGGAGAGAGGGAAAAGGAGAGAGAACCCCATGCAGGCTCTGTGCTGCCTGTTCGGAGTCCAATGCAGAGCTTGAACTCATGAAACTGCAAAACCATGACCTGAGCCAAAATCAAGAGTTGGATGCTTAACTGATTGAGCCACCCAAGTGCCCCCATTCATTCTTTCAATTCTCAAGTCTACATTATATGCTTACTTGGTACAAGGCACCAAGCATCTCATGGTGAATAAAAGCAGACATGAAGCTATGAAAAAATACACCAATAAAAATAAAACTTCATTTCTGATGAGGGCAGTGGCAAGATGAGGGAGCAGGAGAACTGCGGCAGGTGCTACCTGAAGTTATGCACGTGATGAAGTACAGGTGGGAGAAGACGGAAGAGAAGGCGCCCAGGCTTGGTCTTGAGTAATCACAAACTATAACTCTCTAATCAAGAAGGACAAGCCTCCAAGGACAATAAAGACTGGAGAAGAAGGAAGGATCCAGGATATTAATACTGTTGAGACCAGAATAGGGTCTTTCAAATAGGCAGTCATGGTTAACCTGGAGGAATGCCGCTGACAGGACAGCTCTAATACCGACACTGAAAGATGTCATTCCACTCCGTGACAAGGATGCCACTGGCACCTGAATAAGGGTTGTTCCCAGCAGGTGTGAGGGCAGGGGCATATTTACTTCTACTAGCTTTGCAACTATGAACAAATCTTGAGACCAATTTGAGCCTCAGTTTCTCTAGCTATAAAAATGGAGCTAACCATCTACTTTAGAGAGAAAACCACAGTGTTTAGCAGAATTTATGTCCACTAAATATCTCACTGCTTGTTCAAGTTTCATCCAAGAAAACTGCTCTCACAGCACTCATTCAGATTTAACTTGCCCTCAGATTTTTCTTGGTGAGGTTAATCTGAACAACCAACATGAAATTTACTCTTACAGTCAATTACACTATAACAGCTTTTAGGTAACAATCTACATAAAAATGTAGATATGCAAGCAGATAAAAATAAAATACCACTGAGTAGGTAATTCAGAAAAATTACATAATAGACTTCAGGGACTCATCTTGGTGTTAATACCAGAGTTGCCATCATTTAAATTTTTTTTTCTTCCCCATCACAGTCTGAATCAACCTTCCAAGTTGATAACCTCACTACCCCATTCTTTTCCAAAAACTATAACAAAAACTTTACTTAGATTCCTTTTTATAGACATTCTCCAGCAAATAAATACCAGCGTCAGTGCTACATCCTCTTTTGTTCCTGCTTCATAGGGGGAAACAGGAGGCAGCAACATCTTTGACTCCATGTCTGTTATGCACCAATCATAGGCTTTACATACATCATCTTATCTGATGTATGTAATTCTGCCAGGTAATTATGACTAATCCCAACAGATGGAACTGAAGCTCACTGAGGGTAAATAACTTACAAGTTCAAGTCTGGTACATGGTGGAGTCAGTCTCTGGAAACCAGATCTCTCTGATTCTAAAACCCTAAGACTTTTCATTACATTAATTTTTTTCAAACTCAATCGTGGAGCAATAATTGGGAGGGGGAAGGGAGAGAGAATCATCCAACAATAATATTCACAGTAAAGGAGTATATTATCTGTAGATAGTGTTGCCAGATTTAGCAAATAAAAATACACGACACCCACAGTTAAATTTGAATTTGAGATGAATGACCTTTTTTATTTTTTAATAACCTTTTTGTTTTGAGAGAGAGAGAGAGAGAGAGAGCCCAAGCATGAATGAATGGTAGAGTGTGAGAGAGAGAGAGAATCCCAAGTAGGCTCTACACCCAGTGCGGAGGCCGACATGGGGCTCCATCTCAAGACTGTGAGATAATGATCTGAGCCAAAATCAAGATCCAGAAGCTTCTTCCCTATCACCCTCACCTTACACACTTTGATTCATTACTACCCAAACTGCTCTATAGAATGTCAACACCCCATGAGACTAGTGGCAAAGAGGGCCACTGTTCCTTCCCTCCTTCTAAGCCCATGTAGCCTCATCAAGGGGTTAAGTCTAATTCCCCTCTCCTTGAATCTGGGTTGGTTTTCAGCCTTGTTTAAGCAAGAAACTATGGCACAAGTGATATTCTGGAACTTCCGGGTCTGAAATATTAGAAGCCTTGCAGCTTCCCCCTGGGTCTCTTGGAATGTTCACTCTGTAGATGCTCTGAGAAGACCCCCTCACAGAAATCCCGAGAAAAACCATAGCCATGCAGAAAGGACATGGGTAAGTATGTCCTTATTGACAGTCACAGCTGAGCGCTCAGCCAGCAGCCACCATTACCTGCCACTCATGTAAACATCCAGGCTAGTGAAATCTTCAGGTAACTCTAGCCCCAGCCTCAGATTGCAACTGCATAAGAAACCCCAAGCAAGAACCACCCAACTGATCCCACTCAAGTCCGAACTGTGAAAGATAGTCATGCGCTGTTTAAAGCTGGGGTTTCTTTGGCAGACAGCAATAGATAACTATGTAGAGAATTCTTATGGGATTTTAAAAAAAATTCCACATACACACTTGGAAAACACTGAAACCATATTTTTCTCTTGGAAATTCACAATGTGTAAATCCATAGCAACAGTTCTGAAAATCTCTGCAGAAAAAAAAACTGTTAGTTTTTGTTTAACTCAGTATTTCTTAAATGTACCTGGTTACATAATCCATTCTCCATAAAATTCTCAGTAATATTTTAGAATAAAAGTGTTCTGGGAGCTACGTTTAGGAAAATCTGTACTATTCCATGCTATCTCCCATCAAAGATAGTTATCTGATGGAGCTGTTGTTTCAAAACTAATGAAATGACAAATCTTGCTAACAGGATGCGCTCTATAAGAGAACTAAGATGTAGAGCTATTTTGATTATACAATATATGTGGTAGTTCCATTTGCTGAACAAACAGAGATACACATTCAAATCAAGAAGCATATACATCCAGGAAGAATGGGAGGGAATGTGTGAAATTAAGATAGTCTAGCCCAAAAAACCTGGAATGCAAAATAGCTGATGCAAAGGGATGCCTTTATTTTTAGTAGGAAGGTGTCAGTATAGAAGCCTTCTATCTTAACAAAAGGTAGAGATTTCAACTCAAAGTTTCACTTTACCATTTGAATTGCTTGGCTCGGCCACAGCTGACAATCCAATTCAATTTCTAACTTTAAACTGTGCTGCACAGATAGAGCTTTACTTGTAAAATAAATCACAGTTAAAGTACAGGGAATATTTGTCTCCACCCATTTGTCTGAAATAGATCCTGAGTAATAAAACTATAATTCTCTAGCATTTTCTGACAGATATACCAGTTGACATATTTTCCCTCTTTAGTTCATGATAGTAGGCTGAAAGGTATTTTTTAACTCCTCATTTATCTTCTTTTAATAAATCATAAAGATAGCATACTCCTTTGCAGGTTTTCTTAAATATGAGTGTTTTTAGAGTCAACTGCTTGAAGGAAAAGACATTTTTATTTATGGATTCAACTGAGATGAAAGAAAGTAAAAAGCTGTATAAATAAATTGCTACAAACACTGCCTTCATTTTAATGTAGTTATCAAAGTACAACAGGTATTTACAATGAAACACTGCACAGAGAAAATGTAAACACATGAAAGAACCAAGAAAGATGTAGGTAAGATGAATCTGTGGCCTTGCTATTATATTTGAAAAGCTTATGGATATTATTCAGTGGAAAGGGGTCAGTACAGGCCATCAATGGAGAAGGAGTTGCTCTTCATAAAATGCTTAACTGGTTTCATCCTCTCCAGTTGATTTTACAGATGAAGAGACTTGGGCTTAGATAAAAAGCGAGAAGTACCCTTGGGGGTGTGCAGTATCACATTCACCAGAAGTAGCACCTTTTCGAAAACGTTCACATGACCCTTGCTAAGATAGTTTAAAAAAAAGACAAAAATATTAGATGAACTTTCAGAACCTGAGCCTAAGGACTCCAGAGTATCTAGTATCCCCGCGACACTATTCCTGATAAAATGGTCTTGGGATAGGTACAAGAAACACCAACAACAGCACCCACCCCACGGGGGTCATGAGTTTTAAATGAGTAATCCTATTTTCTAAAAAGCTGATAGTAGTACCTAGAGCACTGTAGGTCGTGATAAAGTTAATTCATCTCATCAGAGCCCCCAAATCCCTCACGAAGAATGCTCCACTGCTTGGGAGGCACCGTGCTCCCTCAATCCATGGACAATTTCTCTTTGAATAAAGGACAAACTCAAAAAAAAAGTTAGATGAAACAGACTGGAATACACTACAGAATCATCGATAATCAGATTATAGGAAGTACAGTGGACAAAGGGTTTGGTGAGTGTGTTTTTGTTTTTTACATGTGTCCTGAGAGTCCCATTCCCATTAAAAGATATAGGAATGCCATCCCTGAAAACATTCAGTGCACATGTGTGGCCTTAAAGAGAGGACCTACCCACCCCACTTTCCTTCATGGGCCCTACTGCCAAGTTTGCTGAACTTGGTTATGCCTATATAGCAAGTCAATTCTTCAAGTTCATGTATCTGTCCAATCCAACAGTGGCATACTCCGAATGTATAACCTAGCCTCTTTGATTTTTAAGTCCCATTATGGCTCTTAGTTACATGTGGCCAAGAGGGGCATGGTAAACAGATATAGGTAGTCACTGAGGAGGAAAAATAAAGCAGATAAAGTCCAAATGACTTTATACAATATTTAAATTCCTAAAATCCCAACTTACAATGTCTCCTCAAATTTTTGTTAGAGAGACCAATAAGAAATCTAAGATCAAGGCCTTCAAGAGATCCCTTATCAAGAGATAACTTGGAAATATAATTATTATTTACACACACACACACACACACACACACACACACAGAATCATGTGTGTGCATGGGCATGTCACCATGGAGAAAAAGAAAATACTCTGATCATCAGAATTCATTCTATCCCTTGGTAAACTGTGAAGGAAAACCATAAATAAACCAATTCTATGACAGTCATAACTTCATACCCTTGACCTGACTCCTCCTTGCCAGAAGTTCTGAATTTACCTTTTCTCATGTAATAATTGTATGTGAAAGTCTATTTCCAATTCAATTCTCATGACAATCCAGAGAAACTGGACCCGACTGTGAAGAAAACCAAGGCCAACAGGATTTCTGTAACTTGCTAAATGACACAGATACGTATAGGCATGTAAGCGTGGGACCTGACACTGGTTTTTGTTCTCACTATTAGTCAACAATTCTTGAGCATTTCTCAATTTATGTTTCTCTCATTTCCTTGTACCATCTCTATATTCGGTTTTATGGTAATAACACCAGTTAACTCTCAGAGCTATTTGAGATCCTCATGGGAAGTTAAAAGGAAAAATCTGAGTCTCTGAGACAGAACTGTGACCAAAAAAAAAAAAAAAAAGAATCTAACTATATGGTGGATGTATGGCAACTGCACTAAAGTAGGAAGTGGAAAACAAGTACAGACCTAAGCAATTTTGGAAATGAGTGGAGACTGTGGAGTTAAAGATAAAGGGAACTGCATCTAGGCAGACTACTGTAGTTGATAAAATTTCTTCTCATGGGAGTAGGGGTTACCAAATCTGCAACCACTGCCCACGTGTACTGGGACTAAACATACAAGCAAATGTATGGTGGGCAGTAACAGCCATTTTCTTATTGTTAGAGTGGAAGGTAACAAGACAAGCAAGGGGAGGGGGCCAGAATGAATCATGTGATGCTGGATTAGAGCCAGAGACTTCAGTATGAACTCCTGTTTAGCTTAATACAGATACAGATGGATAAATATAAAGACAGTTATTGATGGGTGTGTATACACAGGTTAGTAAACATATGTATATTTCCAAGTTCTGTTTGCTGGGTGGGCCTTAAAACAGTGACATCCAGTAGCAATGAGCACATCTAGTGCCCAGATCTTAGTTTCTAACACCATCCTCCCGTACAAGGAATCAGGACTACTTGGAGAAATGGCTGACGCCAGGGCCAGGGCAGGGAATATACAAGATGAGCCAGGAGTAGAACCTTGTAGCATCAGGTGGTAAGGAAGTGCTCATAAAAGGATGGCAGTGTGTCAAACGGGCACAAGAGCCAAGTGAAAGTTCTCTCAATGGCCAAAGCTTGAACATTTTGAGTAACAAGAAAAAACATAGTTGCGGTGCCTGGGTGGCTCAGTCAGTTAAATGTCCGACTCTTGATTTCAGTTACGGTCATGATCTCATGGTTCACAGAATTGGGCCTTGTGTCATGCTCTGTGCTGACAGTGCAGAGCCTACTTGGGATTCTCCTTCTCCCTCTCTCTCTGCTCCTCCCCACTGTTGCTTGCTTGCTCGCTCGCTCTCAAAAAACACAAACAAAAAAAAACTAGTATGTAAATTTGTAAATATCCACAAGTCCAAACTGATATAAATAAATAAATAAATAAGGAAGAACAGGCAAATCTCCTATGCAGAAGAATCCCAAATAATTCATGTAGACACTCCCTATCAAGGTAGTGGATCCTAACACCCTTCTCCTCCCGACCCCAATTGTGGGCTGCATTTAGTGATTTCCTTCCAAAGTGTACAAGATGAAAAGGGAGGGAGAAGCAACTTTATAATGAAAAACCTTAATTCCAGCTAGGTGAAGAAGCTTAATAGCATCAGTAAAGAGTCATGTGGATAGCATGTAATTTTGATAAGATATGATGAGAATATTCTGTGGTCTTCCAAGAACCCATAATGTCAATCTAATCAGGAAAAAATATCAGACAAAACCCCATGAAGAACATTCTACAAAATATTTACACAGTAGTCCTCAAAACCATCAAGAACATCAAAACCAAGGAATGTCTGGGAACCCATCGCACCTTAAGCCTAAGGATACATGACAACTAAATAAAAGGTGGTATTCTGGATGAGATCCTGTGAGAAAAGAAACAGGACATCAGGTAAAAATTGAGAACATCTAAACAAAGTATAGATTCTAGTTAAATATAGTGTAAAAATACTGGTTTATTATGAAAATGTACCATACTGATATTAGATATTAAGAATAGGGTAACTCAGTGTGGGGTAAATGGGAACCTTCTCTACTATCTTTGTAACTTTCATGTGAATCTAAAACTACTATAATATTAGAATTTACTTAAAAAAACACACACACACAGCTTCCAAATGGATTTTTTAAAGTCTTGGTTTCTCTGATGGTACTCTGTGAATCATTAGTTTACCAAGGGCCAATATAGCATGTACATCCAACTCTTAAAAACATGGACCAATGAAAGGAAGAAGTAATGGAATGGATATTTCAAGACACAAAATATTTAAAATTGCCTTTATATTTGCTGAGGGAGATACTGAAGCACTCTTTCTCCTATCTTACCTGATTTCCATTCTTTATATTTTGCTTTACCTTATGCTAAAATTACTTGGCACACTGAATTGTCACCAGTCGGTGGTGGGAAGCAGTGGTTAAGAACCATGGATGGGGGTGTCTGGGATTTAAACACTGACAGACGATCGGCCTGCAAAGTGGACAAGCCACATATGGATAAGGAGGAGTTAGTCATATGCTCAAAAGCTTACATTAATTCTAGATTCAAGAATCCAAGGTTAAAGTTGTCTTTTAAGTAGCACACATTAATTGCAGATTCAGGCACTAATTAGAGGGTTTCCTCAAATTGGTCAAAAATTCATAGGGCATGGGAAGCAGTTTTTCGACTTCAATTCTAAGCAGCACAGTGAATGAATATAATAAAAGAACTTAACCCAGCGTGGTGCAAAATGAAAGAGTCTCTCTGAATGAATGGCACGAGGAGTTTGGAGGAGGATGGAGGTGCCACAGCAGTAGGCAGGGAGAAGACTAGAAAATTATACTTTATATTCCAATCACTTTAAGAATTGTGGCAGGTTCTGATCTCCCCACTATCCAATTTTTCTCATTCCTAAAGAGAGCGAACAAAGCAAAAGAAAACAGCCGTAGGCTCCAAAATAGGGGGTCTCAAACATTGAAAACTATGATGAAAACAACACCTTAGGGCAACCCACTGTGAATGATTTCTGAGTCTCAGTAACAAGCAGCAGCAAGGGGATACAGGCAAATGAGTCACTCCAGGGTCACCAGTTAGAAGTTACTCACCAACCTGGATTCGGGGAGCCCATTCAGGAGGCTTAAGAAGTTGCCAACTCTATATACCAATGACCAACTGTTTCAGGGAGACAAAAAGCTGGTGGCCGTGTCTCAGAGTAGGACAGTTTTTGGTAGGATTTATCCTCCAGGGTTCTCCATAGGATCAAGCTACGATTAGACCCCAACCAAAACCACATATTTGCCGAGATTCTTCCTGGTCTTATCTGGATTTTCTCCCTTTCTTGAAGATTTTACAGAATCGCTCTCTCGGCCTCTGTTTCTAGAGAACCTGACCTATGTTATCCCCAATAAAAACTTCAAGGAATAATAATTTGCGATACCATCAACAGCCACAAACAACAACAGCACGATAACAGCTTACATTTACTGAGTGTTTATTATTGCCAGATGCTGTTTTAAGGGCTTTATAATAATCATCTCTTTTAAACCTCACAGAAACCCATGGGGTAGGTGCTATTATTACCCCCATTTGCAGAAGAGAAAATAGAGGCTCAAAGATATTTAAAAAAAAATACTTGTCTAAAACCATACATCTAGTAAGAGGTAAAACAAGAATCCCAGGCAGTCCGGCTATAGAGACTGGGCTCTTAGCCTCTATTCTACTCTAATTCAGGTCATCATGTATTTTACAACCACACAATTCTTCAAATGAATCTGTCTGATGTAAAATTTATCATCTTAAGGACCCAAACATATATCCTTAAGTAACTAGTCTAGCTTTGGCCATGGGATATAAAGAAAGTGAAGAATTATGGCCCGAAAATACATTGCGGACCATCTGCTGATATATAGAGTGCTGGGAACACCACAGAGAGGGAGGGGCCCCCCCCACCCCCATCTTCAGTAGAGTCTAGAGTGCAGGAAGTCAAAATCCGTGGACAGACTTCAGAGTACTTCTGTTTTATAAATTGACTTAAGAAAAGTTAGGTGGATATTCCTGAGCTCCCAGGAACCCTGTGCTTTGAGTTCATGACCCCTGACGTAAGAATCCAAACGTCACATTTTAAAACATTGAGCAGGAAAGGACTTAGAATATTCCCCTTTACCTCTCCTCTCCATCTCCTCTTCCCTGTTAGTGCAACTGCAAATGGCACTTCAACGCAGAGAATCTAGAAGACTGTTTTTGCTTACAACAGCCAATTAGAAAGCAAAAGGCCAGCAAAGTCCTGCCAGAGACTCGCTGTGCCCTGGACAACTTCCCACGTAAACAAAGTGGGGACTCCTTTAAAGAAAAGATGCCCTTGGCTTTTTTGAGGGTGAGAGTGATCTTCGTACAAAACCACAACCTTTCCCTGGCCTTGAGTTCCCCTTATGCAAAACTCAAGTATATGTGGTTTTACTTCTGTATAACCTTTTCCAGCAAACCCACAAGAATTTGCGTTCCAGTTTTAGTGATTTGCCAATTACTCCAGTTGGGGATAATTAGGAAAAATAGAAACCAGGGTTTACAGAGGAAGAAGGAGGGAACTCAGAAGGCAGAATCAGGGTAGAAATTTTGGCAATAAAACCTGGAAAGAGAGACAGAGGAAGAAGAATTTAAATCGGGGCCGGATTAAGACTTTTAAGGACCAATGCTAAGTGAAAAGATCGTTTTAAGCTCCTCTCTATATAATTCAAAACAAAAACTTTATACCCTATACGTTGGGTGTAACATATGCCAAAATGGAACTAGTTTCTCCTGAGCTTTGTTGCTGTTTTGTTGTTGTTGTTTTAATTGTAAAAGTCTGGAGAAGTCCATAGGAGCTGGATTGCTCGTTTCTTTTTGGAACCTTTGCTTGGCCAGCCCCCTAAGATGCTTGTTGACTATTGCTCAAAGCAACATGAGGTCAGGTGAAATCTATGTCTTAAAACAAAATCCTTGTGCCTATTGGGAGGAAAAAAACAACGGTGTGTGCGATTGTTGCTGACGTCTATACTTGGCATAAATTGGTATCAAACAAATCTGAGCATTCACATTATTTGGCATTTTAGGGGCCAAGGAAGATGTTAGAGTTAGGACATAGACAGCTGGAGGCAACAACTTTTATGCTATCAAATTCTAATAAAAATCTCAAAAGTATTGACCATCTAGAAGAAATCCTAGGCACAGAGAGGAGAAAACATCTTGAAGTGTGTTCACTGTTGGCAATAAAATAAAGCAACTCTATAAGCATAACCAATAGTCCCCTGGATCACTGTACTTCCATCATACTCATTATTAAAATACTGAAATATGCCTCTACCGACTGTGAACTAGGTGATGCCCTCAGCAACCTCCACCTCCCTAACCCTCCTCAGGGACTCCACAAACAACAAGCATTCCCCAGAGCCAGCAACAAATAGCCGGACTAGCTCAACTCAGTGTCCCCTCTGAATGGTCAATGCTCCTCCCTCATGGCATACCTACCTATGAACATGATATTGAAACCACACGCCAAGGACATCAGGACATTTTCTTAGCAAATAAGAGAAGAATGAACATGAAGAGGATAATGGCTATTATAATTCATTTGTAAGAAATACATTTTAAGAAAATTCTAGCTTCCTTTTATTTTTTTACTTTTCATTTATTTTATTTAAATCCAAGTTAATTAACAAATAGTGTAATAATGATTTCAGGAATAGAATTTAGTAATTCATCACTTTCAGATGACACCCCCTGCTCATCCCAACAGGTGCCCTCCTTAATGCCCATCATCCATTTAGCCCACCCCCCACCCAATATTCATCCAGCAACCATTTTTGTTCTCTGTATTTAAGAGTCTCTTATAGTTTGCCTCCTCTGTTTTTATCTTATTTTTGCTTCCCTTCCCCTATTCATCTGCTTTGTTTCTTAACTTCCACATGAGTAAAATTATATGGTATATGTCTTTCTCTGACTGATTTATTTTGCTTGGCATAATACACTCTAGTTCCATCCACATTGTTGCAAACAGGAAGATTTCATTCTTTTTGATCACTGAGTAATATTCCATTGTGTGTGTGTGTGTGTGTGTGTATACACACACATAAACCTATACATAAACATACATACATATATACACGTATACATACATATATACATACGCATATACATACATATATACATACACACACACACACACATATATACACATACATACATACATGCACGCACACACACACACACACACCACATCTTCTTTACCCATCTGTCCATGGATGGACATTTGGGCTCGTTCCATAATTCGGCTATTATTGATAGTGTTGCTATAAACATTGGTGTGCATGTGCCCCCTCAAATCATTTTTGTATCCTTTGGATAAATACCTTGTACTACAATTTCTGGGTTGTAGGGTAGTTGTCTTTTTAATTTTTTGAGGGACCTCCATACTGTTTCCCAGAGTGGCTGCTCCAGTTTGCATTCCCACCAGCAGTGCAAAAGGGTTTCTTTCCCTTTATCTGCATACTTGCCAACATTTGGTGCTGCCTGCGTTGTTAATTTTAGTCATTCTGACAGGTATGAGATGGTATCATTGTGGTATCAAAACCATATTGTGGTTTTGATCTGTATTTCCCTGATGGTAAGTGGTGCTGAACATCTTTTCATGTGTCTGTTAGCCATCTGGATGTCTTCTTTGGAAAAGTGTCTATTAATGTCTTTTGCCTATTTCTTCACTGGATTATTTGTTTTTTTTGGGTGTTGAGTTTGATAAGTTCTTTATAAGTTTTGGATACTAACCCTTTATCTGATATGTCATTTGCAAATATCTTCTCCCATTTCGTCAGTTGCCTTTTAGTTTTGCTGATTGTTTCCATCATTGTGCAGAAGATTTTTATTTTGATAAGATCCCAATAGTTCATTTTTGCTTTTGTTTCCCTTGCCTCCAGAGACATGTTGAAAATTCTGACTCCTTTTTTTTTAAGTTTATTTATTTTGAGAGAGAAGGAGGCAGAGAGAGAGAGAGAGAGAGAGAGAGAGAGAGAGAGAGAGAGAGAGAATTCCAAGCAGGCTCCGCCACATCAGTACAGATCCCAATGCAGGGCTGAACTCACAGGACCATGAGATCATGAATTGAACCAAAGCCAAGAGTCAGATGCTTAACTGACTGATTCACCCAAGCGCCCCCTGACTTCCTTTTAATTCAAAGTTTCTCAACCATACTTTTCTTCCTACAGGGTTTTGAGGACTCTAATCTTTAGACTTCGAAAGACCAATGTCTATTCTAAAACTTCGTATAGGTTCACGGGGAGGGGAAGGAGGAAAAAGAGTTAGGGAGAGGGAGGGAGACAGAACACGAGAGACTCTTGAATACTGAAAACAAACTGAGGGTGGAAGGGAAGGGGGAAAGGTAAAGGGGGGTGATGGTCATGGTGGAGGTCACTTGTGGGGAAGAGCACTGGGTGTTATATGGAAACCAACCTGACAATAAACTATAAAGTTAAAAAAAAATAAATAAATAAATAATAAAAAAATAAATAAAACTTCGTATAGGTAAGTCAAGACACCTGAGGATACATTAACCTTTACTCATGTAAACCACTCCAACATGGGCCAAGACACTGTTCATAATTTCATTCAACACAAACCTGCTGAGGCTCCTCTATGTTTCATGCCTCCTCACTGGTGCTGAGAATGAACCTACAAAAAAGACCCACTTGTAATTCTCGAGAATTCACTGTCCAGCAATCCTATTACATTGCTACCCCTTTAGAATCATTTCGCCTTTACAAATTCCCGTGGGAGGGGGTTTTCTGGAGCAGAGTTGTCTGAGAAACTTTCCCCTTTTCCTGTAGTGAGCATATTCAGCCTGTTGGGACACTCATACACATGGTTCCTTAGTCATCCAAAAAATGGCATATACTGAGTAAGACTGAGGACATGTGTTTGGTGAATTATAGGCAGGACTAAAAGAGCCATAAAGACTTTGCTGCACTCCAGGAAGGGGTTTTTTCTCATGTGTGTTTGGTTCTACGCTCTTTTCTTCCTTCCCTCCCTGCCTGCCTTCTTCCCTTCCTTTCTCTTTCTCTCACTCTTTTCTTCCTTCCTTTCTTCCTTCCCTCCCTCTCTCTTTCTTAAACTTGTACCTCTTACCTATGATCTATAGTAGTCTCTCTACTTTGAAAGAGATCAAGAAAGTAGAAATGAGACAGGGAGAGAGGTTCTGAGGGAGGGAGGAGGGACAGACGAAGGCCTTCACTTGAAATTCTAGTTGTCATAGCCGAGGTTGGAATGATAATACTGAATAACCTCTCTGCTTCAAGCTGAAGATTTCAACTCCCTTTTCCAGAGACCTTTTACGAAGGGCCATTCCTTTTAGGAACTTTCAGTATCTGCATTAAAACCCTCTTCATTATCCCACAGTCAGTACATCATCTCCCTAATAAATTCTCTTCTGCTTGGTAATACCTTGTTTAGTTTTTATTTTCTAAAACTACTCTTTGGAGAGGAGACGGTGGAATTTTAAAAGATATTACAAAATTAAAATTTCTGCCTGTTTCAGTTTCTAGGAACTAAAGCTGATCCTCATCAAATTATGCTAATTTACTGTATAGTGTTTAATTAAATCCTACCCCAGGCAATCTACTTCCAGGGTTTATTTTTACAGCTTAGAACTTTCAAACATGAAAATAACTTTCAATTTAAATTAAAAAAAAGAAAGAAAGAAACTATTCACTGAAGATCATTAGCAAAAAAAATTTTTTACGTCACATCCTGGGCTTATTTCAGCTTCAATCCCCTTCGCATTTTTACCCTTTGTCTCTTTCTCTTTTCAGGAAAACAAAAATGCTTCTTAGTAATTTCCCTCCCTCTATCCTGAGTAGTAGATAGTACATATCTCTCGGAAATGGCAACATCTTTCACTAGGCCATTTCCCAGGCAGATTGTGTTCAGCTAAATGTAAACCTAAGTGACTGGGGATAAGATGGAATCTCTTTCCTCAGGAAGTGACAAGGACTGTGTCGCTGCAGCTGAGCATGTGGGTCTCAGTGCCACCTGCTCCTCAGGTCCACTTTCATGGAAAAAACAAGCTGACGTTCAACAGGCTGACTCCCTCAGCTCTTACCAACCACACACTTGGGATGAACTTAGTCTCTTCTTTCATCCTGACCCCACCACACAGCCCTGACTCCATCATGAGCCCACTGACGATAAAGGATCTTATTTTCTACATCTTCCCTTGTAGAAAACCCCTACATAGCCAAGAGCTTCCGGAAGCTTACAAAACTTCTGCTAAACCATCAGAAAAGAACATGACACCAGAACCAGCCAAACTGAAAGCTTCTAAGTTTTTTCTCCAACCAGGAATTTTTTGTCCTTTCAGAGAAAATATTACATCTGAATGTTATGACATTGCCCCAAATCTTGATTTTAAATAAGCCAAATGTTTTCAAATCATTTTCCAGAGCAAGTACTAGAATATCTTTATAATTTTCCATCATTTCTTAGATCTGAATTAAAAAAGTGAGCATCGTCCTCAGACATCTGAATGCCACATGCAGTTCAAAGTTGGCATAGCATCGCTAAGGTATTGGCCTTTTCCCGTCAAAGGCCTCTAAGCCAAAATATTCCTTTACCCTTTACCCTTTGTTGTATGAATTCTGACCTGAGTTAAGTCACAGAGAGAAGGAACAATCTCCCATATATCAAATCCACTCAACCTCTCTGGAGCGCTTGTGGTAGGCAGCTTCCAAGATGGCTTCCAATGACCTCAGCCTCCTGGCATTCTCATCCTGTGCACTGCCTCCTACACTGTACTAGGATTGGTCTGTGAGGTCAGTGATATACAGCAGAAATGATGGTATCCCACTTCCAAATTTAAGTTATAAAAGATGACATCTTCCATCTTGGATACTCTCTCTGATCATTTGCCCAGAAGAAGCCACTGCCATTCCATGTAATACTCAGTCTATGGAAAGTCCAGATGGCAAGGATTTCCTCTCAATAGTCAGTGAGTAACTAAGGGCTGCCAATATCACAAAAGTGAGTCTGGAAGGAAATCCTCTCCCAGTTAAGCCTTCAGATGAGACTTCATATCCTGCCAACATTGACTGCAATTTTATGAAAGATTAAGCCAGAACCACCCAGCTACCCAGGTTCTTAACTCACAGAAACTGCCATATTTTATTATATGTTCATTGTTTTAAGCTGCTAAATTTAAGGGCAGTATGTTACATAATAATGGGTAACAAACATAGAAATATTAAGTATCCTATCCTTTCCTCTTCTGGTGTCTCAGTCAAAGTATGATTAGGAAAGAAATCCCTTGGTTATTTTCAACAGAGGGACTCAATGCAGGGGATTGGTTATAAAGATGATAGAAAGGTCACGAACCCAGGGGGCACCTGGGTGGCCCAGTCAGTTGAGCATCTGACTCTTGGTTTATTTCAAGTCATGATCTCACGATTTGTGGGTTTGAGCCCTATGTTGGGCTTTGTGCTGACAGTGCAGAACCTGCTTGGGATTCTCTCTCTCCCCCACCTCTCTCTCTCAAAATAAATAAACTTAAAACAAATGTTGTGAAGGAGAGGAAGTGAGAAAATCCAGAGATTTGCATCATCAGGCAGCCATGCCTACCCTTACACTAGAATGACAAAAAGAGAAGGCAGGCTTACCAGAGCCTGCAGACCACATTACTCTCTAATACTCTCCGTACTGTCCAACAGGACTTTGAGACAATGGAAATTATCTGCATCTGCATCTCCCAATATGGTAGCCATTAGCAACATGTGGTTACTTAGCACTTGAAAGGTAGCTAGTGCAACTTAAGAAATGAATTTTTGTCTTTACGTTTACTTAGTTTAAATTTATATAGTTGCATACAGCTATATATGGCTGTGATATTGTGCATTGAAGCTCTAGAAGCTAAAACCCCAGTAGGCAATTCCCTTAAGAGCCAGAGACATGCAGCTACTGTCTACAGTGACACCTGAGCCAGAGAAGGACCAAGAGGGAGTGAGTCCTTGACATCTCTCATCCCTCTCCAATTTTCTCCCCGTCCTCCCTGCTGGTGGTATCTAGTAGGAAGCAGATGCCAGGAGCCAGCCTCCCTGTGGGATATATCAGCTTCACAGAAGCCACATGCTCAGAAGAGAAGAACTCAAAATCTTGATGAGCTTTAGAATATCCATAGGCATATACCTTTCTCTTGATAAAGAAAACACCATCATCTTCTTTTGGGTGGCACAGTAGCCTTGGATGCAGCCCTGGGACTTAGCCAATCAAGTCTTTTCTTCCAAGCAAGTACAGCATTCTCCTTAGAGGAATCCAAGCAATTAAATGTCTCTTCATCTTGTTTTATGTGACAAAGGGGTTATTGTGTTTTCCACGGTAAGCTGTAAACTGCTATATTAGACTTCTACTGCTACATAACAAATCAACATATACTTTAGTGGCTTTAAACAACATGTATGTATTATCACACAGTTTTCATAAAGCAAGAATACATGCAGAGCCTAGCTGGTTCTTCCGTCCAGGATTTCACAAGCTGTAATCAAAGTGTTATCTCATCTGGAGGCTCAACTGGGGAAAAATCCACTTCCAAGTTCATTCAGGTCACTGGAAGAATTCATTTCTTTGCAGCTATTTGACTAGGGGCCCCAGCTTCTTACTGGCTATTGTCTGGAGGCTACCCATAGTTCCCTGCCATATGACCCTTCTGGTAGGCAGTTCACAAAATGGCTGATTCTTCAAGACCAGAAGGAGATTTCTTCACTCCACTATGCTAAGAGGGACTCTTATATCTAACAAAATATAATCAGGGGCATGACACCCCATCACCTCTGCCACATAATGCAAACTAATCAAGGAATTGACATCCCATCACCTTGGCTATTTTCTATTGGTAGAAGCAAGTCACAGGTTCTGCCTGCACTCAAGGGGAGGGGATTATATAAGAATGTTCCTCATTGGAATTTCACCTTAGATTGGGTCCTCCATACTTCCGGAGAACAAAGTCTATGTCTTGCTCATATTTGATGTTATATTCTTGACAAACATCATAGTCCTTAGCACACTAGAGTTGCTTAATAGTTTCTTGGGCTAGAAAATCATATTTCCAAAAATTTGTTCCATGAGGATATGTTGATGCTCAATATGCAGCAAGATGGGAAATACATGAGCAGCAGGGTGGTACTAAAGATAAACCATCTGCTTGACTAGAACATACAGTGAGATCCCAAACCCTGAAAAACAGGCTACCTAGACAAAAGCATAGACACAGTAGTTACTGCCTAGTTCAGGAACATGGTGTAAGATAGAAGTCACACATATATAGCTGTGTCACAGGTCAGGATGCAGATGGGGTTTATTAGGTTAATAGATTATTGTTTTAAAAATTAATTAGTTGCCAACATTTTCTAATCAGGAAATTTCACACAAATTAAGATTCTTTCTTCTCTTGAAATTGCCATGAGCAGCAGAATAGGACTTGTGGCTACCCTGCTTTAAACGAAATGTGGATTTTCTAGTCCAATCAACCCTTACCCAGCCCCCTCCATTCAGAAGTCACATGAGTGTGCAACCACTAAGATACTATAACAAGGGGTCCCAGAAGGTGAAGCAGGCTCAATCCCCAGAAACAGAAGAAGTGACTAAACTTCAGAAGTCCAGACAGGTCGCTAAGAATGCTGACCAAAGAGAGGTTCTATTAAGAGAAAAGCCAGCCTAAAGCTGTAAGAAGACTCAACAGACTACAATCTTCATAGAGGAACTCAGGATAGGGATAGCATAGAAGGCCAGTTCTATGGAGGCTAGTTAACAAAGCACCTTCGTTCTATAGAATCTGATGATCAGAACTGGGATATTGTAGGATAGTAAGAAATGCATAGGATTCAGGGTTTCTGCCTTGGGGCCCTCACTCAAAGAGCAGTACACTTGGAAAGGGGACTGATTGCTTCTCTCCCACCAGAGTGCAAAGGCAAAGAGCAGAGTTCCTTCCCCCAAAGAGGGGCTATCTCAGAAACTAGAGATGGGACCTAAGTCAACAACTAGAAATTCCAGTGAATTCTATGAAGAGAGGAGGTAAAGGGCTTGGGCTGATAAAGAGATTTCATTCCACTTAATTCTTCAAGTATCAGAATCCAAATTTGTTTCACGAAATGTTTATCTGGTTTTGTTCAGAATTAAGGTGTGAAAGAATCTGTCTCCTGCTTCCCTTCAAAACGAAATGTCATCACTGAGTCTCAGACACATTTCAAATCATGAATGCAGAGCTTCGGGAACAATTAGCAAAGAGTTTCTACCTCAAAGGAGAAATTGCTGTTTTTATGAATTTTCCCAAAGTGGTGGATAAAATAAATTACTCTTCTCTGAAATCTTTTTTTTTCTTTTCTGTCATTTTCTTCTTCCACCAGCTTTCCTATTTCTTAGTCACCCCTATTTAGATGTAGGGAAGGATCAATTTCTTGCTAGTAAATTTCTGAATACTTAAACTTCCTGACAGTGATTTATTTTTTTATTTTATTTTCAGAGAGAAGAGAGAGAACAGGGGAGGGGCAGAGAAGAGGGAGAGAGAGAATCCCAAGCAGGCTCTGAGCTGAGAGCAGGGGCTCTTAATCTCACAACCATGAGATCATGACCTGAGCCAAAATCAAGAGTCAGTCACTCAACCATCTGAGCCACCCAGGCGCCCCTAAACCTCCTGTCAGTGAATTTCTACTGCTTGGTACAGTCCCTGGTTTTATGATGATTAGTTGAAAGTGCCATCCACTCTCACCACTGGATGCTCACAGAGAGATATGCTTTGTCCTTGAATCCCAAACTTCACCACCATGCCTTGCAGCCATTCCTATTCTTGGTTTCTAAAGGGTCTATGTACTGATTAAATGGGGGAGTATCAGGATCAACCATGATGATGGTGGGGTCTGTTGAACAACTGCACCAAGCAGCAGTCAGGAAGGTCTCAGTGAAGGTCATCAGGAGCAGAGAGTAGCCCTCTAATCTTAATGCTGCCCATACCAGGGTTAATTTCACATGCCAAGAGTGACATATATTTAATCCCTAGTGCTTAGGCATGCCACAACCTACAAAAAGCAAAATGAAACTTCTCCTGAGAAACATATAGCCTGGATTATGACAGAGGTGAGAGCAGTCTTGAGAAGAGGAAGAAAAGATATTCAGTGGCGGGAGGAGATTTACCCTTACAGCAGACAGAGCCACCATCCTTGATGCAAATATAAGGAATATAGAGCTCCCCATTTCTGCTCCAGATCTCTGGCTGTCACTGACTCTATTTTCCCTAGCCCTCCACTCACTATCTGCAAGTCCCCATAGTGATATAAGTCCTCAGATTCTTTTTTTTATTTCACTCTTCTTAAAAACCCTCATTAATTTAAAAATTCATCCAGCTAAATTCTTTAAGTCATGGCTCAAGAACTGTTTGCTCATGAACTCATTAAGTAAGTGCTCCAAGCATGTTCTGAGAAAGGGCTAGGTGGTGCTGCTCCCGGGAAGGCAGGGTCTCCAGTTTTGATTAGGACACCCCAAGGAAGGGACCGTGGCAGTAGAAGAATTTCCATCCTTGAGGGATGACTTTATTGCCTCTCTGTGGAGCATATCTCTGGCTTTAAAAGGAAGCTCTGAGTAGTAGACGTTTGGTAAGAAAAACTCCTTCTTTTCTGAATCAGTGCACCACCATCTACCATTAGTAGTCCCTTGAGTACCTGCTAAGTAACCAGGCATGTCTAGCTCCTTTATGGATCTCTTTTCAGGGGGAACTGGGTTCCAGCTCATAAACATGATGGAAATCTGGTTGCAAATATACCCCAAGAGTTAGAAGCTGATGCTGCAGACACAGTAAAACTCTCTTGTCAGCCAGGCTCATCTGTTCCATTAGGAGTGGGGCTGGGTGGGAAGGGACTACAGTGAACCAAGTTGTTTTGCAGTTTAAGTGAAAGAGCTCTTGAGAGGAAGGATGGGTTGAGGAGAAAAACACCACTTCCTTTTACAAGGAAGACAGAGGAAAGGAGATCCAGACTGCTACAAATGGGCACACAGTCTCCTCACTCTGTGACCAATACAACGTTGTGTGGCCTACTGCCCCTCTCCCTGCCTCTGTCTGGAACAAACAGAATCCTATAAATATAGTCTGTGGCACGGGAGAAGAGATCCAGATCACAGTTTTTCCAATCCCACTTTCATTTTTTTTAGTGTGTCCAGGAAAATGAATCAAATGGAACAGGAATGATTTATTCTTCCTTCCAATCCTAACCCCTGCTGGTCTATTTAATATCTAGTTATTCAAAAGATGCTATGAAACAAGGAGAAAACATATATATGTTGTGGGTGTGCTGTGTGGTGGTGGTGTGTGTGTGTCTGTGTCTGTGTGTGTGTGTATGGTGTGTGTTTGTGCATGTGCATATAAGAAAGACATCAAGTCTGAAGATGACAAATTGAGGCTGAAAGCCACGCAAAATTCCAATTCTTACTGGATAGTCTGGTTATAAACTACTGAGTAACATACTTCCCCAACAACGCTCATGTATTTAGCTCATGCAATTGTAAACTACAGATAAAATATTGACTTAGATCTATAGTTACTGATGTGAAAGACTCTCTAGATTAAGTAAAAAAATAGTAATAATAAATGAAGAAATTGCAAAAAAATACATACTGTGTGGTCCAATTTCCAGAATTACAAAACTCAAAAACACAAAATAGAACCATATGTGTATTTATGGTTTAGAAATATATACAAAATGGTTACTCCTAAAGAGGGAAGTGAGTGAACAGAGACCTATTCCATTTTATGCTAAATACTTCTGTATTTGTGAAAATACATGTAGTTGTTACTTATGTAATCAAAAGTAAATATATTAACAAAGGGGACTTTACGAAGTCACCCTGGAATCAATTTTCTTGGTATAGTAATGACTACATTCCATCATCCAACAACTGATCAGTGTCATTTAAATTGGCCACCAATACTTCTCCTTACTTTCCTACTCAATAGACTTTATTATCTATTTAAGACATTCAACACTTATTCTTGTTTTAAAACTACGTTTTGTTTCTTCCCAATGAAGCCATTAAGCACATGAAGGCAAGAATCTTGTCTCATATTTTATTATGTTTCCTGCCCTCCCACCACCTGGTTCATTGTTAATGTACATAGTAAATATTTGATAAATACCAGTTGAATTTAACTCAAAGTCTCCTTCATAGGCTAAAGATTTAATTGCTGTAAATGTTTAAAAGGATAGACTACATACATATGGGAATACAAACATCTCCTTAAAATTTATGCCTTTTAGTCAATCTGCGCCACAGTTATCAGTTTGAATTACGTAGAGACAAAAGAGCATGGAAGGAAGAAGCGTTCTTTTAACAGACTGGTTCTCTGGACTGTAACTGATCACTGTTATCTCTATCTTTTGTGTCCTGTGTCACTTTTAAAAACTGTTTTGAAATAACTGTATTACTGAGTTTTTTCAGGGTTAAGAAGGAAAAGGTACAAGACAGAGAAAAAACTTTTGAGATACATGGATAAAATCAAAAATACAAAATGTGTTAGAACATTATTGACAAGGCAACATTTAGAAACAAACTAAATGTAAAAACAGACATAAATATTTAAATAAAGATTTCCTTTTCAGAAAATGCTGCATAGACATGTTTCTGAAACCTAGTTCGACATAGTAAGTGGAACCCATATTTTAGGTTTTCCCCCACCCCTAATTCCTACAGAAGTGAATAGATGAGGTTAAAAACAGGGGAAATGTTATGCTAGCCTTGGAAATCAGGTAAGAATGCTATTTATAAGCCCGACATTTTAAGTAACTAAGTAAAAATAACAAGGCCTAGTACAAATCAGACTACATAAAGAATAGGAAAATAAAATCACACCAGAGAAATTAATGAAAGGGATTCCCATCCAAAGTGAAAATAAATGTTTAAAATATGGCAAAGAAACATATACAAATACAAATAATTTCTGAATTCATATGAATAATTCGTAATAATCTAGATTAAAAATCACAGATAATTCTGAACAAAACCTGGAGTTTGTTCTCTCCTATATTCCCCTCCTGGGGGATCAAACAAAAAAAAAAGCAAACATACAAAAAAACTTTCTCAACCTACCACCCTACAAGAGAGGCATAAATTATTTTTTTATTCTTAATTTAAACTCCAATTTTTTTTATTTATTAAGGTTTTCTGGATGGCCACACTTGGCGGTAGTTAGAGAAATTAAGAGCTAGAAGAAAATGTTCTCACAATCTCCTTTAACCTAAATATGAAAGGGAATTAAATTAAACGTTCAAGGCCAAGTTCCTGAAAAAGAACAAAGTCTTAGGTACTGTGTGTGGCTAAACTAGAAGACAGAATGGCACCACCTAATCTCTGACTTCTGGTGGCAGAGGCAGAAATTCTCATAGATCTACATTCATGATGAGGATGAGCTGGTGATGGATACAGCACTGAGTGACCCTTTTGGACCATGGGGTTTGGCTCTCCAGAAGTGCTTATTTCTGGAAAAGCCACAAGATCAAGTCAGTTCTCAAAACATCCTTCGAACATCACAGATGTTCCACTGCATGCCCAAGGCTCAAGCTTTACATGGGACCCTCAAGATTTAATCATTAACAGGTGCCCGTCCCTCGGAAGTCCATGTCTTTTGAACTCCTCCACCACCATACTGCATACTGATTTATGTTGCCTTAAAAGCTCTACTATTGTTGGCATCACTATTTTATATTATTTAATGAGACAAAGTGTATAACATTATTAACTAAAGCTTTATTAAAGTTGTTTCTTTCCTATCAGAGTAGTAATTTATCAATAAGATTACTGGATTTTATTATTATAATAAAATTTCCTAGTAGTAATAAAAATATGGTTTGAACAATTCAATGAAAATAGAGGTAAAGGGAGGAATTAACACTGTTTAAATTGATATAATGCAAATTTAAAAATCATGTTATCAAAGATGGTGGGAAACTCTTACAATACTCTTAAAATACTGTGAGTGATGAATGAAAAAGAACACTACAGGCCCAAAATGGATTCACTTTAGTTAGGACCCCAAGTCAGTAAACTGAGGCTTAATACTCAATCTGATTGCAATTCCAACTTCCCCCAGAAATGTAGTTTTAACAACTCAGTCCGAAATATTCTGATGAATGCCACTGAGTTGGCCACAAGAGCCCTCCTTTGACCCAAAAGGAAGATGAGGTAATCTGCCTAAGACCCTTTACCATCTAAAGAAAAGTTACTTGTCTGAAATAGTCCTTGCTTTTCTCTTGCTTATACCTACCTTGCCCTATCCTCCTTCCTACCAAAACCTTTCAAAACCTTTCATTCTGTACAACTCCTTGGAGCTCCCTTCGACTTGCTAGATGTGATACTGCCCGATTCATGAATCATTTAATAAAGCCAATTAGATCTTCACACTTATTTGGTTGAATTTTATTTTTTAACAAGAGTACACTCTCAGTTTTGCTTTTAAAAAAAGTTGTGTATATATTGTATATATTTCTATTTAAGCATGTATGTGTACTTATGTTCATGCATATATACATATGTACACATATAGATGTATACATACAGGTTGACAAAAGAGATCTCCAATATTTGTCATTTCTAGATGCTAAAATTACCTATAACTCATCTTCTTTAATGTGTTCAAAATTTATTATAATCAACACATCTTAAATTTATAAAGACAAAGTAATCATCTTAAGTTTAAAAAGCTTAATATAATCCACAAATAAGAACAAAGTTGTTTTACTTGTAACAGGTTAGAATTATAAATTCTAAAGCAACATAAAACAGAACCTAAAGGCAAGCCAGAGTTCAATACAAAATGAACAGATTTTTAGTACTTCTTGTAACCAATTTCATTTACCCGGTGAATGCTTTTATGATATACTTGTGCAAGATTCTCTAATCAAGTCGGTATGTTTAATAACAATACTCAGTAAGGTTAAATCAATCAATATCCTACTATAAAGGTTTTTGATTTTTTTTGTTTTTGTTTTGGTATATACTGAAAAGACTCCTGAAGTTATGGTCAGAGACTGGAATTCAAGAATGTTATCTGACATTTTCCAACTGTGTAACACTGAGGATCACTTAACAGCTCTGCATCTCCCAATGTCCACAAAGTACAAAACTTTGTTCCACATTCTCACTTCTTCACAGGATTACTGTGATGAACTGATATCATTTTGGAACTTTGCATTTTTGAGCAGAAATGTATTAATTTGGTGATCTAGAATCTGGTTTTGGCACAGTCACTTGTAATTGCTAATGGCAAATCATAGCAAACAAATGAATCCTTAAAAAGCTTCAGATTTAATAATGGAAAAGAAAACATTTCCTAGCATATCACCAAAGACACCAAATAAATGATACAATGATGGCACAAAGATAAATACGATTCAGTTGCCTACCACTCGCATACCACCAAATGGTAAGAAATGACTTTCATGCATAAGTTTGTAGTTCAGATGATAATCAATAGTTAGCTCATGAAAAAAGACTTGCTTTTAAATCATTAAAATTTTGAAAGTCAAAGAATTAATCATCAGAAAATCTATCACTAAGATACAGATTCAAATTTGGCTGCAAAAAGAGTCACACGGTGTCTATCTAGTCAAGATTATGTAGCTCAAATTGTAACTCATGGTAGTTCGTTTTTATGAGACTTTAGATTGTGTAAATAGTCTTTGATTGAAAATAAGATGATTGCAATGTAGTATAATAACAGAATATAGTCACTGATGACAGTACATGAAATCTGACAACAAATTGAAATACTTGGAAGAATAGAGAAACAAATACCTTCGCAACAGATATGATTATGATGATAAAATTATGTATCAAACTAATTCTTAAAGGACAGGTATATATTTGTAAATAGGAAGGCTATGTAACATGCACATATATAAGTCTAAGAACAGTAAAAAAAAATTCTAAGAGCTACATAAGGCATTAGAATAAAAAAGACAGTTACCAATTAATGAGGGCAAATATTTAATCATACATATGCATAATGCATCAGAGCCTAGTCATGCAGCAATCTTACACAGTACAAAAATGATTAAAGATGAAAGCAGAAAATATGTAGGTAACGGCAATTGTCCAATTACTGGAGTTTCTACTCATAAACTATTATTATACTTTTATTATACTGTTATCTGGGGTCCTATCATATTTTGATGACAGTTTGATGACTACATTAGTATACCTGATTATCTCAATAAAGAATGGTTATCGCAGCAATTGAGAATTGAAATGTATTTAACACAAAAACATAATCCACAGTTTCTTACATTGTTTGCTTTTGTTTTTTGGCTCCCTCAGAACTATGTGACAAAATAATAGTAACATTATCTCCATCATACAGGGAATTTAGGTGAGATTTGCTTCATTAAGTCTTGATTTCTGTTTGACTTTTGTTTGACTTTTCGTATTAATTAGTACGTATTTCCCCCAACTGTAACTAGGACTGATACTGTAGTAAAAAGTAACAGAACATAATGGAAAAGAGAGCCAAAAGGGAACCAAAATATATAAGGATTTACATACAGAAAAAAATGGCATTTCAAACACTTTGAAAAAACAGGATTTATTGGTACTATGTTCAGGGCACAAGCTCTATCTTAGGTCTATGGTGCCTACTAAGCAGAGTGCCTGGCATATACACAAAAGCCAGCAGAAAAACTTTATTGAGTAATTCAGTAAAAAATGTTTGAGAAAAATATTGGTTAGTTTTCAACCCCACAGAAATTTAAGACTATACAGAAAAAAGTCAAAATAACAATTTTTGAACCTGGCAACTGTTTGGGGCGCCTGGGTGGCTCAATAGGTTAAGCATCAGACTTTGGCTCAGGTCATGATCTCCCGGTTTGTGGGTTTGAACTCTGCGTCGGGTTCTGTGCTGACAGCTCAGAGCCTGGAGCCTGCCTCGGATTCTGTGTCTCCCTCTTTCTCTGCCCCTCTCCCTTTCACACTCTGTCTCTGACTCTCAAAAATAAACATTGAAAAAATGTTTTTTAATAAAAAATTAAAAAATAAATAAAACTGGTAACTGTTCTATCCCATTCAGCTTTGTATAAGCTTTACAAAGCAAAACAAATAAATAACCAAAAAACAAAGAAGAAACAAGATATTGCGAAAAGTATGGATAAATCCAAATACATAATAATGAAAAAGTCTGTATGAAAGAAAAAATACAAAATAAATGTAAAAAAAAGGAAAGAAAAAATACAATTTAAAAAAATGATTTAAAAAGGATAATATAGGCCACATGTTTTGATAAGAGTTAATTACATTTTGACAAGTGAAGAAAAAAAATTCTAAGAGAAATTAGCCAAGTATATCAATAGGTAAATTACAAAATAAAGATAAATGGTCAATAATCCTAAAAAACATTTAACTTTACTAGTGATAAAATAAATGCAAATAAATATGATAATAAAATGCCATGGAAACTAAAGACTTGCCAAAGAGTAAAATAAAAGATAATACTTAAGATGGAATCTTCCCAAAAAGCAATCAGAAAGCATAGATCGAAAGCTGCAAGAGGATGCTGTTTTTAACCTATTATTCCATAGTTACTTCAAATCAGTTATCAAATATATACAATACTGATATATAAGATAGTTCTGTATAATATTTACAACAGACAAACTGGAGGAGCAAATCTAGATGTCTCTAGCAGATATAATAAATTGCTCCCCACATCTATTCTCCCCTTCTTCATTTTGTAAGAACATCATCACCCTTCCCCCCAGGTTTTATCAGATGACATTTTTATAAGGAAGTAACTTGTCTTTCATATAAAGGGCAAGGATATGGTGCTCAAGAAATAATTCTAACCACATAGAAGAGGGCAAAACTCTTGAAGCTGGAAGAGAAATAACATAGAAGCAATCTGGATTTCTAGCAAAGCTACTCATCACAACCATGCCACCTGCCTATCTCTGAACTCTATCAAGACAGAGGAATAAACTTCTATTGGATCTGAATGACTATTGTTGCAGCTGCTTAGTCTCTACCCTAATTAATACAATGTCCAACAATATAAGATTACCTAAGTGATTTCATTTCTTTGGTAGAACGCTATATTCAGCTACTTAAAATCATACGCCTGAAAAAAATATAAGAAATGGGGAAATGTGGGGTGCCTTGGCGGCTCAATTGGTTAAGCATCCAATTCTTGATATCAGCTCAGGTCATGATCTTGCAGTTGTGAGATCAAGCTCTGCGCTCAGCAGAGCCTGCTTGGGATTCTCTCTTCCTTTCTCTCTGCCCCTCCTCCACTTGCACTCCTGTGCACACTCTCTCAAAATAAACAAACATTAAAAAAGAAAGAAAGAAATGGGGAAACGCTCATGGTATGGAGATTATTAAATCTAGAAAAAGCTGATTAGTAAATAATAGATATAATAAGTATACCAAAATCCCAATTTAGAGATTGAAAAAAAAATATGAGTTAAAAGAGAGAAGAGCAAATTTTAACAATGGTTCTAATTAGATTTTGGGAATACAGATCATTTATTTTCTTAATTTGCTTTGATGGCTTTGTACTCTTTTGATAGAAGGTAATAAACCTGGAGGAAATGTTAAAATATATATATATATATAATTCTGATAGAGGAATTAAAATCCCACACTTGAATGAAAAGATGCTTGTACCTGGATATTTTAAAGAGTGGATCCAGAAGAGTAAAACAGTTACTTGGAAAGGTAAAGTGCTTTGTGCATAGTGGGAGCCTAATACATGTTTATTAAATTGGACCCAAACAAATACATTTTCCATGAGACCATTTAGTAGCAGTTTAATGAACTCTTATTAAAATAGCAGGTTAAAGTTTAGCTGTAGTTTTAAAATTTGCCACTATTTACAACATATTCAGTAATAGTTCTAGGATTTTGCTATGGATCTATTAATTTTTTCCACATTAATTCTAGTAAGTACTTATTTATCCTTTTGTGTGGCTTAAAAGCTGATTATGATATTCATACGAAAAGTGCTGTGAGTCACTCAGCTTGTTTGGGCAGAAGACTGAAATCTTCTCAATGTAGCCCCTGAGATGGCTCATGGAAAGCTGAGCAAGTGAGTACAAACGTAAAATAGGAATTCACACAATTTCATAGGTGATATGGGATTACAAGTTCAAAAACATAGGACAATCTGCTTTTTAATGCTGATTTTATTACTACTATGCTATAGTTTTCTATCAAGTTATTTTAAATACAGGCAAAGGATAGAAAATAATAGACATTTTTCAGAATTTATGTTTCCAGGGGCGCCTGGGTGGCTCAGTCGGTTAAGTGTCCGACTTCGGCTCAGGTCATGATCTCGTGGTTCGTGGGTTTGAGCCCCGCATCGGGCTCTGTGCGGACAGCCCAGAGCCCGGAGCCTGCTTCAGATTCTGTGTCTCCCTCTCTCTCTGCCCCTCCCCTGCTCACGCTCTGTCTTTTTCTGTCTCTCAAAAATGAATAAATGTTTTAAAAAAAATTTATGTTTCCATCTAAACTTCCCACCCCAACAGATCCTGAACATTGAAAATATTTTATTTTTAAGATGTTTATTTTTGAGAGAGTGTGCACACGTGCAAGCAGGGAAGGGGCAGAGTGAGGGGGAGACAGAGGGTCCAAAGCAGGCTCCATGCTGACAGCAGAGAACCCCATGCGGGGCTCGAACCCATGAACTGTGAGATCATGCCCTGAGCCAAAGTCAGACGCTTACCCAACTGAGCCAGCCAGGAACTACAAAAATATCTTTTAAAGCTGTCAACCAATGACAGGTACAGGAAACTAAAATTCTTCTCTGGGGATTCCATTAAACTTTTAGAGGACCTGATTTTTCAGTGGCTTTATGATGATGACAGAGACTAGAATGAATAAATTCTTACTGTCCCAAACATGAGACCAAAGGTCAAGGTTTCATCAGCCCTTGTCCCCACAACTGCCAGTATGATCCTTAAGGAATCAATTCAGACAAAGATGGATTTGTTGACTATCCCCAAGTAGGAATAGCTACAATTAAAGTTAGCTCTACGCTTACAGTGACACTTATGCGGGTTCAACTAATAGTTCTCAAAACAAAACAAAACAAAAAAAAAAGCAAATGCCCTGAGGTAGCAGTTTATCTCCTGATAGAAATAAGGTAGGTGGCCCTCACAGAAGATGATTCTTCGGGACATTCTTCTATTCCCTGAATCTTATATTTTAGATAAATATTTGAGGGGAGAGAATATCCCACCTTAATACGCATGTCTTCCTCTACCTAATCAATTCCTCAGGTTTCAGAATACACTTTACTTGCTCAGTGAAGCCTCATTTTTTTATCCATACTCTTCACTTAATTCTGTGGAGAATAGAACCATTTCAATCTTGTTCACTGTTTTATCCCCCGCAATTAGCAATATGCCTGGCAGAAAATATGCACTCAATTCTCAAATGATTGAATGTATGAATGAATGAATGAATGACTCAATCAACCAATGAACTGACAAATCCATGAATGAGTCAATGAATCAGCGAATAAATCAATGAATCAATTGAACAACCAATACCAAAGAAATGAAAGGGTAAGGCGGACCTGTCTTTTCTTCACCTGCTCTCCTGGGTCAGGCCTCTATTTTTCATTTGGAATATAGGAAGTGGTTATTTTATTATCATCTTCTTCTCACTGAGCTTCAGGCCTCCCTGAATACCAGTTACTAACTCTGAAGGCAGAACCCAAACTCTTCTGCTTTTTCTGCATAACATATCCTTACTTTGTTTATGACATTTTGAACAATAAGGAGAAAAAGACAAAATAGTATGTTTGGCTAATTTTCCAAAGCTCTATGAACTACCTCTAGCCCTTAAGAAAGGGCTTATTTTCTTGGCCATATGTTGGAGGTCTATCAGCTGCAATCTATGAGAGCATGAAATGTAGAGAAAACATTTCAATATATTATGCATATCAGAATATGTAGCAACATAGCTTACATTATTTTTTAGATGTTAAGATAATCTCCCCATAAAAGCAAATTTCCACAGACTCAATCTGAAGTAAATTAAGATAATAATGAGAAGTTAGGTGAACTTAGTCGCAGATTTGAACCATGACTATTGCTATCACTTTTCCTGTCCACCAGCTGGGTTCCCTGAAATTCGAAAATCTAGTAGAACAAGGAAGGTGTATTGGGACCCAAGCAACAACAGTTGCCTTTGGCTCAATCACAGGATTGAGATCATAAATTTGTACTGCTCATCCAATTTCCCCATTATAAAATTTACAGACTATTTCTTCTTTATATTCCGAACACTTTGCCACCCAACTGTGGTCCCCATCTGGCTGAAGCTTTCTCTGTATCAGTCCTGATTTTCTGGTTGATGATTCTACTATGGAAATTGTTTTTGAATAAAATGTTACAGAAAAGTCTCAGCTGCTGAAGAAATCAGTTCTAAAATATCCTGTTTTAATTAGTCAACCTTAAAAATCTAGAAAAATGAAAGCTTCATTTCCAGTATCCAAGAAAACTCAAGATTATATTTTTAAATAACAATTGAGAAGTGTTCAGTTCAAAATCTAGCGTGATTTTTTAAGAAGTGGGAAAGAAGCAGAAGAATGGCATCCATGCTTGATGCATAGTGTTACTGGTTTATTGTAGTCCTAACTTGCTGCCAGTTTCTATCATTCCACCAAACTGGTACCATTGAAGGGATGTGAATATTTGCTACCACTCTTAAGCATGCATATTTTAACAATTCTTTTAGAATACGCTTACAAGAGGCCCTGAAGAAAAAGATCTTATTACATTCTACTTGAGACAACTGAAAACTTCAAATATATTGGAACCTTATTAGTAGAGAAAGCTCTCAAAAAATGAGGCCATGTCTGCACATGAAATGAGAAGAGGAAAATTGAGACAATTACCCAGATATTTTAGGATAAGAGAAACATCTCAGCCTTTATGTCCACCCACTAAAGCAAATGCTTGCTTTTCTTTCTTTTTTTGTTTTCCTATTTTCTTTCTCTTTCATCGAGCATGAAACATAGAGATAACTGTGGCAAGTTCCTATTTCAGCAAACTTGCACTAAAACAAACAAATGCCAGACATTTCAATTCCAATTGGAACTTGCCAATTTTGCCACTCATGTGGGGAGGGAGCAGGTAATGAGCGTAGAACTACTGGTCGCCCTTACTACCTAATTATTGAAGTACTAAGAAGCTCTGGACTAAGAAGACAAAGGGAGGCAGCTTGTAATAGCAGGAGATCTTGCTCCATGCCCAGGGCACTGGCTGTGGGAGATTTAGGTGCAAACGTGAGCTTCTGAGTTATGCCTGCTTGCTTTCCAATCCCGGTTTCTTAGTTACTAAGCAAATGCTTTATTCTCTGGGCCTCCACGTCTTCATCAGACTCATGGTACCTAACTTGCTGCCTGGTAATTACAAAATAACATAAGCAATGCTCTTAGCACTGTACCCAGAGAGAGCATGGGCTCGGTAAACAGGAACTACTGGTTGGAGTTGGTTTGGGATGGAGTCCAGGGGGAGTCCAAATCCTACATGTGTATGCACAAGTAAGTGCTTTTTTACAGTCCTAACACACAAATGCATCAGCTTTTGGGACCAGCTAACCTGTATCATAAAAACAGGACTGTCTGAGGCCTTTGTTAGCCCAGCACTCCTATGTCAAGAGAGTTCAGTCCCTCTCATTCACAGCACATTCAATGCAGCCACACCCAACAGAAAGTACAATTTGGTCTCCTGAAAGAAACCTTCTTGAAAGAAGGTTTAATTTTTGTTGAATATAAATTTAAATGTAGTTGTGACTTAATGTCTCAGTGACCGTCACTATCTCCTGGTGATCTGAATATAGTCTAATCTCTAACTGTTTTCCAAATGTAACACAATGGGATGGCAAACTTAGTAATTTCTGAAGATTAATCATTAACACATTAATTTTGATCAGGACCAGTCCTGAGTGAGAAGAAGGATTCACGGATTACTTGTTACGAGATTTAGGTTTAAGTTCCAGCAGTGTGAGCTAAATAAATCACTTGGCCTTTCTTTATGAAACAAGCATGTTGTCACTGTCTCCACCCCCTGCATCCACATGTTGTCATGCTCATGTGAACAAAAATCTATGTAGGTGGCCTGCGGTGCATAGGAACATCAGTACATGAAAGAACAAATGGAACAAAGACAACGGTAACAGCCTCAAAGTTAAATCTAGACTCTTTCTCAGGCTTTCTATACCCTTTGTAATAAGTACTAACACAGGGCCTCCTGGGTAGAAGGCGCTCCATCTATACATACCAAGAAGAAAAGTAGCAGATCTAGGACCCCAGTGGTTGTATGTCCCGCCTCAGAGGCGTGGCCTGGGGAGGTCCATGCCGACTCTGTGACAACACTCCTTTCCTCTGCAAAAGTAAAAGCCTCAGGAGATGGGGGTCTTTGGATAAGGACCCACCCTTCAGTAGCCATCCACCATGGCTCAAGGAAGGGCCCCACAAGTCGCTTGCTCTGGCTCCCTGGAAACTTCTGTGGCTTTCATCAGAGGCATGAAAGTGAAACGAGGCCAGACATCTTTCCCGGGCCAAAATGGTTCGGAAACAAAAATACGCCGTGCAGCAAACCCACCTAAGCCAAGGCAGCTGAATAAGCACCCAGCTCACAGCACAGGAAACCGGGCTGCCCTGTAAATAAAATTAACGTAATGAGACTCTGTCGCCATCCCATGTCTGAGCTGAAAAGTGATTTCTGCCAAGCCCTGTATCCAATCAGATAACCATGTCTCTGAATAAGCAGGAGACGTTTAGCTAGAGACTTTTCAATGGAAATTTGGAGCACCCATGCCCTAAAATATTTTCTTTACGATCGAAAGCCCTGAAGAATTATAGCTCAGAGAGGACTTTTCCCATTCTGTGATTTTAGCAGCTAGTTACTTGCCCCAAACTATTTTAACTGAGTTAAAATGGACAGAAGAGTGAACATATACCAAAGGAGGCAGGAAAGGAGGGAGGGAGAGAGACAGAAAACCAGAAAAAGAGAGCAAGAAAAGTTTTCACTGTCCAAAGTACTTTTCCTACAGCCCCCAAACTAATAAAGAATGAAGGATTTCGATACCATCTCGATTCCCTTTGCAAAAGAGCATCCGATGAGAGTGGCTCTCAAAGGATTTTTCCATGAGGGAAGCAAATTCACTCATATAAACCAGAAGAGGAAAGAAAATTGTTACAGATATGTCACAGCCTTATCTCAATAAGCTTAGCTGTGTATTTAGATACTTGGTTGAATTAATATATCCCACTAAGTAACCTAGCCACCTCCTGGAGCCTGCTCAGTGAACAAAAGAGGCAATCAACTGCAGGTGACGATTCTGTATGTGTTCCTTGTTGCTGAAATCAATGACTAATCCTGCATGGCTGGAACGAATAAAAAGGTAGGAAGCCTGCTCTGACTGCAGAACGCCTTTCACAATATTTGCACTGAGACACTTAATAATACGCTCAGCCATGGTGGTCAACGTTCCATAGAAATACAACAGATTAGCTAGTTGACCCCCTACAGATGGATTAATTCATCCCTGCTCCATATATATCCCTCTGAATGTGTTCTTCTATAACTTTGTGTTTAGTAGGCTGCCAATCTTCTCTTTCTTTAGTTATTCTCCAAGAGAACAGGTCGGGACTCTACCCATTGAGGACTCCAGTGGATGGTCCCAGCTGATTGTCTTAAGTGAGATCTAGAGGCATTTTATGAGTACCAGAAGGATGATGGTTGGGAACATGACAAATTTAGACTCACCTGAGTACATAATTTTTAAAATGTATTTATTTATTTTGAGAGAAACAGAAAGAGAGAATGCATGAACAAGTGTGAGCAGGGGAGGGGCAGAGAGAGAGGCGGAGAGAGAGAATACCAAAGAGGCTCTGCACTCTCAGCACAGAGCCCGATGCGGGGCTCGAACCCAGGAAATGGGAGATCGTGACCTGAGCCAAAATCAAGAGTCAGATGCTTAACCAACTGAGTCACTCAGGTGCTCCTCACCTGAGGTCTATAACTTTAAAAATTTAGCTTTTGGAAGAAGTCCTGAAAGGTTAAGAAATATAACTTGTAATAACGTGCAAATAGGCTGGATAGAAGAAGTGATTTGACAAAAAAACAAAGCCTGAGTTTTGTTTTCATGCGTAAACTTTTGTTTGTTTGTTTAAGTTATAAAAGGAAATTCTTGAAGTGTCTGTTCCTGGGTGGTTGGAGGGAGAGAGTGGAATGAACTGTGAATTCTTGAGTATTCAAAATAAACCTCACTATTCTATAGTGATATGAAGTGCAGTGGTGAAAGGCCGTGTTCTGAAACATCATGACAAGTAACTCTCTACACCTCAGTTCTCCCCACCCAAAACATGGGAATGTTATCTATCAGATTTTTCCTGAGGATTCAGTGATATAAAGCACATTAAGTGACCCTACATGCATCTCACAAAGAGTAAATAGTCAATAAACTTCGGCATAATTATAGTGTTAATGCAGAGTGTAAACCGGCCTAACAACATTACCTACATGCCTTGGCTGTGAAAGTTGAAGCTAACAATCTGTGTGCCTAGAATTAGGATTTAATCCAGATACAAAAGTCTTGTTCTAGTTACTTAAAAGCACACTAAAATTTACTGACTTAAAAGTTCTTACTCATTGTGAAAGCTAACTCTGAGGGGAGTTAAAAATTGAAATATTTGAAGAATGACAGCACAAAACAACAATCCTAAGTAGCTATTGGCCCTGATATGTATACAGTGGACCCTTGAATAATGTGGCGGGGTGGGGGGTTGTGGCACTGACTCTCACATAATTGAAAGTAAATGTGTAACTTTTGACTCCCCAGACAATTATTAATAACCAATTGTTAACCAGAAGCCTTACTACTAACACACACAGTTGATTGTAACACACATTTTGTATGTTATATATATTATATACTGATTCTTGTAATAAAGCTATAGAAAAATATTAAGAAAATCATAAGAGAATATACATATACAGTAGTATACTGCAGTTATTTTTTTAAAAGTCACATATAAGTGGACCCATAAAGTTCAACCCTGCATTGTTACTTGTATATGTCACTGGTAACGTCACTCTCAGCCAAGACCTCCATCAAAGAACAGTAAGCTAAACACATTTCTTCTCCTCACAAAGATTCTGTTTACTATCTTCACCAAGTCATCTTACAATACAAGGGTGATTTTTCAAGATACTAAAATTTAGCCTTTGGAGTTAAAAGCAGATTCTACAAGGTCAGACCATCTTAGAGTTAGGAGTCTTTTGACTACCACTCAATTCAACTTTCACTCCATGTAAAAACCCTCACCTGAAGAGCTGTCAGTTACATATCTGAATACTAACCATTTTAAGAGCTCATTGCCTCCTAAGGCTTTCCACTTCAACTTCACAGGATTCTAATAGTTTAAGAAGTTCTTCAAGCTGAACTGGATTCCGCATCCTTATAACTATTTCTACCACCTGCTGGAACAATGCAAAATTAATCTCTTTCCTTTAAATAAAGATTGTTATCCATGTGGCCCTCAAATCTTTCTCCCATAAGCCAAATATCCACAGTACCATTAGAGAGATACTTATTTTAATTTCATGGAAATTTAAAAATTGTGTTTTAATCTCATGGAAATTCTCTGATCATGCTCCTCTTGGCTTATCAATGAATCACCTAATAGATAACCACACTCTGATATAAACTGAAAAGCACAATTTGACACAGGTCCATCAGCTTCCTTGGACCTGACATTAACCTGATATTAACACAATTTGAAAAGAAATGAGAATGTTTAATAGCTACATCATTCCTGTTCCCTTGTAGGTGATTTGGCTTGTATAAAAACCTGCTCATGTTTATGTTAACAGTAGTCCAGATAGGTCTACCTCTCTGTTCTTTATTTTCTTACCTAAACACTTGAATTTGAATTTTGTTATGTTTAAATGAGGTTGGGTTGGTTTTGGCTGTTTGTTCCAACTGGCCTACCTCAGCTGAGTTTCAGATTTACTATGTGATCTTCAGGCTGTAGGTATTTGCACAGCTTTTCAGCCCATGTCTAACTTTTAACCAATTTTGCGAAAGGGAGAGGGACCGGGCAGAACAGCGAGTCTGGGTGTTCCTATACCGCCTCAGACTAAAATGTAATGACTACATTCTTTATTGACAGCTTTCCAATTTGCTTACAGGAAATCAGTAAGAACTGTCAAACATCTTGCCCAAATTAATGAAGATCTGGATATTTTTTTAAATATCATTCAATTTACAAGTCTAGTAATTAATGTATCAAAAAACAAATCAAGGGTAGCCTGTATGCCTGCCCTTTTGGAATACAACCTGAAATGTAGTGGTCGCCCCTTTTCTAGGAATTCACAAATCATTTGTTACTGATTTGCCCCAGTTTTACCCAGAAATTGGTGTCAAATTTACAAGTCTGCCATATCCATAACACATTTCTCTCTCTTTATTTGTAAATTATGTAGTGTATGTTTTCCTCAAGGACCCTGTTTACTTCCTCTTATCTGTTCTTCAAGTATGTCCCTTTCTCCAGAGAAGTTTATCCGTGCTTGATATGAGAAATCATTTGAAGTATCTAGGTATCTTCTTTAATGCCATTGTTCCTCTTCTGGAGTAACACTATAGAATATATTATAGATATATACTATTTTTATATATTTATTTTATATTTATACTATATAATAATAATAAATCCTTAATACTATTTATTCTACTTTCCAGTTTCCAAAAAAAAAGTCAAATATAAAATTTTTTTAAAGTTCTAAAAAAGGGAAAACAAATGAAAAAAAGTCTTGTGTATTGATTCTTTTTTAAAAATCAAGTTTCTTTTTCACTCCCCCACAAAATAAATAAATTCTGTCTTATTCATGCCATTTGGTTGTTTTGTTTTGTTTTATTAAGGGAGGAGCAGAGAGAGAGGGAGACACAGAATTGGAAACAGGTTCCAGGCTCTGAGCTGTCAGCACAGAGCCCAATGCGGGGCTAGAATTGACAAACTGTGAGATAATGACCTAAGAAGTCCAAGTCAGATGTTTAACCGACTAAGCCACCCATGGGCCCCTTATTCATGCTATTTGTAAGCATTTAACTGTATTGCCGAGATTATTAATTCTGCCTTCTTTTGATGCAAATATAGCTACATTATGATTTGGGAGCAGGGAAAGGGGAGGTGGCCAGGGGAGAGTCTTTTTCCAAGACTAAAATCCAAATAGAATTTTAAATTCTTAACAAAATTCTTACTTATGCCTCTATTTTTTTTCAAAACTTTGAGTTCTTTAAAATAGTTATGTTTTTATTTTCTTGTATTTATTTCTAATTATAAAAAATTATTTCTATGCCCTGTAGAAATTCCTGAAGAAAATTATATAAGAAAGCAAAACATATATTTCTGTGTGAACACACATCCATACATACAGACACACATATATCCATATATATATATTCTGTATTTTTTCAACTTAAGACTGCATCATATGATTTTCTTATATTAACAGAATTTTTTTAAAGTTTATCTATTTTTGAGAGAGAGAGAGACAGAGCATGAGCAGGGGAGGGGCAGAGAGATTGGGAGACACAGAATCCAAAGCAGGCTCCAGGCTGTCAGCACAGAGCCCAATGCGGGGCTTGAACCCACGAACCACGAGATCATGACCTGAGCCGAAGTCAGACACTCAACTGACTGAGCCAGGCGCCCTTTAACGGAATTATTTTATAACCTAAGAGACATTACACTCTACCCTATGGACATTCTCCTAGTGTTTCACATTTAGCTTTTTGTCCAGTTGTACTATTATAAATAATGCTGTGGTACAAATATTTAATCATTTTCTTTATATTAAATTATGCCCATTTTAAAATGGAATTTTCCTAGCAAGAATAGCACTTTTTAAATACATTATAAGATTTAATTTTCAGTATGTCCTTCAGTTAGAAAGAACATCTTTTTTTAATGTTTTTCCCCAAAAGGGTTTGTATGTGGGTGGCAAATTTCTACATTCTTACTCATGAAATAATATAGAGTTTCTATTAACTTCATTATGAAAAATAAACTGGCTTAACAAAATTCTTGGATTAGAATTCTTTTACTTCAACATTGGTAAATATCGTTTCATTGGTTTTAGGAACAACCTATTAAAGTCTGGTGACACTCATTCCTTTCCCTTCATAGATGCACTGGGAATTTTTTCCTAAATATATATATTTATATGAGGATTTTTCTTCTTTTTAACAATATTGCCAAGATATACTGTGTTTAGAACCCTCACCCCCCACCAGTCTGTCCAATATACATTTTCAGAACCATTTCCATTTCCAATCCAGAATGTCTCCTTTAATTGTATCTTTGGTGTCACTTCCAGAGGCCCTTGGTTATTCCTCAAGAAAACTTGTAATGTTTATGTTCTCCATTTGAGACATTATAACCTTTTTGTTTTATCACTCTTTGCTGGAGCCCATTATAGTTTGTGGTTTTCCTCCATATCCCAATTTAATATACGTCATTTTTCAGATAGAGATAAATGTTGAGGAAAGGAGCGAGAAGTTGCCATCACCAGCTGCTAACCAGATAAGATTTTAAATAAACACTGTAGAAATATGTTTAAGTCTAAGTATATCAACAGCATCTCCGTTAAGACACATTAATCCCTTGCCTTAGTTAGATTATTCACAATCATCTGGCCAGAAATGTATTGTGGACCTTCCTCTCTGTCCCTGGAGCCATGTATAATTTTACATTATCTGTCCCTGAAAGCACATTCTTCTGGATTCTAATTTCCAAGAGAGAAGATTCACATCTGTTACATGTCATATCTAGCACCGCTACCTAACATGCTATCAGGCTTGTAACACATACTCAAAGCCTACTATTTGACGGACACGCTTACCTTTTCATAGAAAATAAATATCTACTTTAATTCCATGATACTATTAAGCCATCTATGTTCAAATCGCTCATCCCTTCTGGGGTTGTGATTTCTGACTTAACTAGAGGCTAGAAGAGCCATGGTAAGAGCTAAGCCTTCTAGAAAGAACGTGGTCTTGGTCTTTAAGAAGGTTACCAACCATTAGGTAAACAAATAAGTAACCTGAAAACTGAGATAAAACCTGGGGCTGAGCAGATCATCAATTGTTAACAGAAATTAAAAAAAAAAAAAAAAAAAAAAAAAGAAGGTAGGGGAGGGCACCTAAGAGAGCCTGGCAGAACATGGTCAGAAAAAGAAACTCTCCTTATCATCTTAAATGGAGGCTCTAGGTTTAATACTCTTTTGAGCTGCGAAAACAACCCAAACACTTCCTTCTCAGTCTTTATCACACACACACTTGAAAAGCTCATAATCCCCTTTTGTTTGACCAAAAAACTCAGCTTATCTGTTCTTCCTACTGTGGTGAAGTTCAAAATATGTTTGTTTTCCTCAGTGCCAAAAAGAGTATTCTACCACATAAGAGGTTGCTACATGCTCACAAAATACAATATGTATTAAGGCAAAAGAACCATCTTTCAAGTGATCTTTGTTTTGATCTGTAGAGGATTCATTGCTGAATTTAGGGAAATGTTCTTTCCCCAAGTAATTGCAATATCCATCTAATTCTAGCAGAAACAAACTCTTGTCATTCTGCTTATTCACACACCTACGTGAGCAAATGTAATTTCCTGAAGATAAAGTATGTTGGCTGAATTGGTAAGAAAGAAATAGGAAAAGTAATTATTCCAAAAAAAGGGGGGGGGGGCGGACAAAAGAACCGTAGGCCTGCTTATGAGTTCTCTGGTACAGAGCCAGAGCCATGTTTTCAGTTGGGGAGCTCATGCAAGTGTACATCTTATGCCTAGCTTGGAAAGAAATAGGGGGAAAAAACCACACAGCTATTAAGGTACAGATATATGGGATTTTCTTTTGGGCAATTGCTGTGGCACTTAATGGTAGTTTTCTACATATTTTTCCATGAATGTGAAATGATAATAAATCAACTTGCTTTTTAGCAGTAGGCACAGGACAGTTGGCAAAGATGAAAGCATGACCTTCCGTGATCTTCCACGGATTTCGGCTGGCCAGTTTCTGCTCTCTTCCTACCTCTGTAGTTTCTCACTTTCTCGGACTTAGGGAGAAGGAGAAACTGCTCCACCTATCGAAGTTGCCAAACACTCACTTTCCCAGCTCCCTTTGCCACTGGGGAGAAATCACGAAAAAGCAGGAGACCTACACATCGCATCAGACATGCACACATCTAGACTCTGTGTCTAGAGTGGATCACAGGCAGCATCCAGCACCAGTGGTGATGGCAGTTCAGGATGGGGCACTGTTACTTGGTATCAACAGCCAAAGGGTCCTTAGTGGAGTGATTCAGTGAGTGGGAAGGACTGGTTGGGTTATCTCGCTTCCGTTTACTTCTGCCTTTTTGCCAACCTGGTTTTCCATCTTTCCAGGCAACTGAGTGAGCTACCTACTTTAGTCTTTATCTGCTTAAATTATCCACAAATAATTTTCCCCTTGCCACTAAGAACCCCATTCATAAAATGGTCTTACCAATGATACGAATGCCTAGGGTCCTATTATTGCATCCAACCCACTCCATGGTAATTCACCTTTTTAAATACCTGAATGTCTTCTGTGAATTTCTTGAGGGCAGGCATAAACTTTGTTTTATTTTTCCACCACCCAGAACATCAGTTCATCACATAGTTCCTTTAAAGTAGGCACTTGAAAATGTGTATGAAAGTGAATGTTGCCATTAAAATCCTTTTATTGCTTCCCACATAGGTAATTCACCTCCTCCTTTTAAACTGCAATGACCACACACTCTCCCATGCCTATTCTGGAAGAGTTTCTGTTATTTGTTTATGAATTTGTCTCTGTTATCCGACTATTAGCTTTGGTGTAAGGACCGAGTCTTCGTTAAATTGGGATCCACTATCTGGTGAATAAATTATTGATGAACATGAACACAGCTAACAAACAGTGGGGCCATGACTAGAAGTCATGTCCACTGGCTCTTGTCCCAGCACCTTCCACACTCTGGAAGAGGCATCACAACCAACACAAGTGTACTGATGTGTCACCACCTTGGCCTATTAGCACATAGAAGAAATCCTCATATAAGACATGTATTCCAGTTCTCTGTGGTAACCAAACAGGTCCCAGGGACTATGGAAGGGGACTAAGAAAGCTTAGAGTACCTGATTCTTGAAAAAGCTGGCTGACACTATAAAGTCTGTAACCAAATAATTATCACTAGCCATATAAGAACGTCCAGTATTTTGGGGCGCCTGGGTGGCTAGCTGGTGAAATGTCTGACTTCGGCTCAGGTCACGATCTCATGGTTCATGGGTTCGAGCCCCGCATCGGGCTCTGTGTTGGCAGTGCAGAGCCTGCTTTGGATCCTGTTTCCCTCTCTCTCTCTCCCCGTCCCCTGCCCGTGCTCTTTCTCTCTCTCCAAAATAAACAAACACTTGAAAAAAATGTCTAGTACTTTTTATAAATGTGTGTATGTATTGTTTCCACTGATCTCAGCGTACTTGATGAATGCGGTATTTTTACCATTCCAACCTACATACAGGAACACCCACTATGAATTACTCCCTCCAACCCATCCTCTCAAGCAGCCAAGACACTAAAGTTGTGCCACAGGGATTATATGGAAGATTCTTACTTCAATATCCCTCTTGAGCTACTGGTCTCTGCCCGGCTGTCCTGAATGTTTATTCAACCTCTTCACAGTGTGGCATAGTGCAAGGCGGGCCAGTTTTGTAGCTGAAAGCACTGGCTACCCCACTCGCTACCTCTGTGTCCCTGGGCAAGTCACTGAACTTCACTTTCCCTTGGAGTTCGCTCCTATAAAGGTGGGTGTGCCACCTTGCAGGGATTTATTAGGCTATAACTAAAAGGTTTTATATTTTAATGCATAAAGCGCTTAGCAGGTGGCCACAGAAGTGAATGGTTGTTATTATTATGGGTTTTTGGTGAGGTCCTGCGCTCGGTACTTTACCCTAGTTATTTTATTCAATATGTACAACAGTTCCTGCGTAAGGCGCTATTCTTATCCCCATTTTACTGATGGAGAAATTGAGGCTCAGAGCAGTTAAGTAACCTGTATCAAATCTCTCAGTCTAGGATTCAGAGTGAAATTTCTCTGACTCCCAAGGCCACCCACTTAACTAGCACATGCCACTTCCTTTCCCATTATATGCCTCCTGCCTCCTCGATGTACTTTCACTGCCCGCAGATGGATGGATCCACTACACCACAGATAATGAAGTTGCCTTCCAGCCTGTCACTTCATTACTCACGAAGCTGAATCACAGCCCTGAACTGCCCCTCCTTTCCCCGATCAGCCCGCACCATCCCCGCTCTCACACCGAGCATGGACGCAGTCTCCTTTGGTCCCCGTGAGGAGTATGACAGAACCTCCCAGTGTATTTATCAGAAGAGCCTTAAGCTTCTAATAAATGGCCATTTCAGAAATACAATTTCAGAGATCTCTTGGAGGCTATAATTGGAGACGGTACTGTCACTAGTGGCAATGGAAAGCTGACTGCATTTGTTTCTCTGTCCTCTTGCGTTCCCTTCAGGTACTACGGAAAAGCGGTAAAAAATAGCACAGCCATGCCCAGAGCTCCTGAAGGGTAAGCCATTTCTTTGTCATTCCCTGCTATAAGGTTGAAGCCATCTTTACAACGGAAATGCCTACTGTAATGACTCACTGGTGGCTTCCTAATGGCCTCTTTTATTGTTAAACATCTCATTTTGCCTGATCAATCATTGCACCATTGCATCAATTGTGTGTCACTGGGCTAAAAACACCTTCGCTGCTGATTTTTCCAGAAATGACAATCCTAACCCACACACAGTGCTTGTTTTTGATTCTGCATCCTGGATTAGGTGACCTGCCAGCAGACTCCAAACTCCTCAGGGTAGGAGCTTTTTGTTATTTGTTCAACACAATTCATTCCATGAGAAAGCTCTGTGTATCTTCAGACTAGCATATAAATAAAGTTACCTGAGAGGCAAAGCAAGAGAGAGCCTAGAAAATGTCATGTTTTGAGAGACTGAAGATACAATGGCTCGATGAATCTGAACATCATGTTAATTTTAAATTAAAATGAAAAGCATATTTTTAAACTGATAATTCACTCCAGAAGAGGTGCCGTTCTCTTCAATGTCAATGGCAGAGAGGCTTTTCACCAGTAAACACAATTACATGCAAAAGAATAACTTGGACAAAAAGAAGGTCTTCAAAATTAGAGTATCCTTGCCTTTGGACTGAAATCTTGTGGCTCCAATAAGATGATCTTTATGGAAACCTGATCAGGACATGAGGGGAACGTAATATGCAAAATATCTAAAAAAGTTTAAAGTTTTTTCAAATGGTGTATCTTGTTCCCCTATGACAGCTCCTATACAGAAAAAAAGTAAATAAAATTTCCTAGATTTGAAGGACCTTGTGCTAGTCTTCTTGTGATGAGACAAAAAGAAATTAGATAGTATATACATATGAGGGGCTATGTTCCTCCAGTATTAGTCAGAATAGGATGGGTCAGGCTACAGTAATGAACTAGCTATGTATCTCCATGACTTAATACATATTATTTCTCGCTCAAAGTTCTCAGTGGTTCTGTCGGCTCTCCAAAGTCAGACCCTTCTAAGTATTGACTCAAGGTTCAGTTTACGTCCATCTTGTATACCGTCTGGAACACATGCCTTCCAGGGTTGCCAAGGCAGGTGAAGAGAAAGTTGGAGAATGGCACAGGTGATTTTCACCCCTGTTATGGGCTGAACGGTGTCTCCCCAAAATTCACATGTTGAAGCTCTAACATGGGGCTATATTTGGACCTTTATGGAGGTAAGTAATATTAACTGAGGTCATAAGGATAGGATCCTAACCTGATAGAGATGGTACCCTTATAAGAGGAGACACCAGAGTTCGTGCTCTCCCTCCCTCTCCCTCTCTCTCTCCTTCCATGCATACACAAAGAAAAGGCCATGTGAGGACACAGAAAGCAGGTAGCAGTCCACAAAGCAGGAAAAGAGCTCTCACCAGAAACCAAATTTGCCAGTACTGTTTATAACAACAGTGAGAAAACGTGTCTATTGTTGAAGTCGCCCAGTCTGTGGTATTTTGTTATGACAGCCTGAGCTGACTGATGATACAACTGCCTTGACTCAAATGTGACATATGTCGTATTGAACCAAAGGCCATTGGTGACAACTAGGCAAACAGCTCTGCCTAACTGCATGGAGGTTACAAAGTTCTGTTTCTCATACGCCCTAAAGGAAAAGGGACCTTGGGACTATTGAGCGCTAGCAATGGCTACCACACCTCCGTACAACCTCCCTGCAAAGACATGAGACCAAAACAAGCTTGGAGCTGGGGAGGGAGATAGACAGATTTTCAGAAAAAGAAGGAGGGCAAGAACCAATAAGAAATCAGTGTCATTTCCATCTCTCTTAGAATTAATCAAAACGGGCAGGAAGTATATGAAATGAGTCCTCTTGAAATTATGGGTAATTCAGAGAGGAGATGCTTGACTAGTTTCTATTCCAGAGATTTCTGAAAGCAGGAGCTTCCCCTGAAGTGTCCTATATTTTCTGAGTGCAAAGCAGCCACAGTATGGCATATTGGAGAAGTGGGATGTAGCTACCATCCCCAGCACTGGGTTCCCAATGGCTTACAGGGGTAAGAAGATTGAAGCAGAAATTCAAAAGTGGGTAACACCCCAAAATGGGATATAAAGAGAAGCTCAAGTGGCACAGTTAGCTGGTGGCCTGGAAGTTACACTGGCAAGGACAAGAGCAGCTCCCTAGTGCTATGCTCTACAAGACAGAGTTAACAGTAGGAGATGCTGACACAGAGCTGGGATTTATGGCTTCAATAAGGACAAGGGGATTGCACAATAGCAGGGGCCATGTGGCATTACTTAACAGACAGAGGCAAGATGGATGAAATTACTGTCAGGGAAAACAAAGCCAAAGTGGCAACCAGGGTATCCTGACCCACAAAGATCTGTAACTACAGCTAACACACCATAGTATTCCTAAGAGCAGGGTAGATGTGTAGCAGCCTGTGGCATGTCAGGATATCCTCTCCTAGGTCAAGAACACTTCATCACAATTTCTACTCCATAGCTCTAAGAGATGTACAGCATCTGATGGGTCTCTTTGAATTTTAAAGGCAGCTTATATCATACTTGGGAGTAGTGCTCTGAGCCATCTATCGGGTGACTCAGAAAGGTACCAGTTTTTAGCGGCATTCATAGTAAGAGACGATTCTGCAGCAGGTCCAGTATGCATGTGTCCTGCAGCTCAGGCCATATGACCCAACTGATTTAATAGTACTAGAGGTATTCCCACTGAATAACAATGCAGAGTACAGTCCTTGACAAGCCCGCATAGAAGAGTCAAGTGCATATCCCCTGGGTTCTAGAAAAAGGCCAAGCCTCTTGCAGGAGAAAACTACTCACCATTTGAAAAACAGTTCTTGGAGTGCTAAGGAGCCCTAGTAGAATGTTACGAGCCTGACCACAGGACACCAAGTAATTATATGTCTGGAACTGCCCATTGTGAACCGATATTATCAAATCCATCAAGTCATAATGTTAGATGACTACAGCAGCAATTCATCATATGATGGAAATAGCACATCCAGACCAGGCACAAAGAGGTCTTGAAGGCATACATAACTTACATAAAGAGCTGGCCCAGACTGCTAGAACTACTAAGTCATACTGATGCATCTCTCTCAGCTCCTATCTTTTAGCCACAGGGGTACACAGTCCCAGTGGATCAACTATGAGAGGAGAAAAACACGTAGGTCCTAGTTCCCTGATGGACTGACTCTACACATTGGTGCCGGCTGCATATGATGCCACACTGAAGCCCCATCATAGCTGGCCTTGATGAAAGTGGTGAAGCGAAATCCTTCCAGTAGGCAAAGGTGAGAATAGGACATGAGATCATTTAGTTCACGTGAAGAAAGAAACTACCTGTCCTGGAATGTAGAATAACACCAAATTTGGGGCACTGTTGAATGACTTCTCTTATTGGTCAGCTGTCTGGAAGGAATAAGAGACAAAAAAAAAAATGTGTGGAGACGCATCTGGGTGAACCTACTGGAGAGGACACAAAACATGCTCCTATCTGGGCTTCATATTATAGGTTACTACAAAGTAGCCACTGACTCCAGAGGTTGCACAAAGGACCCTGCTATGGGGGCAGGAATGAAAGCTATGCATGAGACAATCAGTATGGGACACCTCTTTCCAAGGTCACTGCCGAATGTCCAGCCTGCCAAGAGCAGAGTCTGAGGCTGAACTCAAACTATGGAATTATCTCCTGAGGAGACAAGCCAGCCACTCACAGGCAGATTGATCTATCAGACAACTTCCGCCTGGACTTTTGCTTACTGGAATTGATACCTACTATAGATACGGGATTGTCTCCCTGGCCTGCAGCCAGCATCTCCAAAGACTTACAGGACCCCAAATTTGGAGCAATTATATCCTACCAGTCATCAACTAAAGGACCTTTTTTATGGCTATGGAGGTACAACAACGGGCATTTGATCATTTGACCCACTAGTCCTACCATACATCACATCACTCAGAAATAACCGGTCTAATGGCATGATGAAATCTAAAATAAGGGCCACTCCAGGAACAACACCCTTTGAGTTCGGGACATTGTGTTGTGGGATTTGGAACTGAAGCAATGGCTGATGAACATGGTGTGGTCTCTAAAAACCAGGACCAACTGGCCAGAAAAATAAAGGGTAAGATAAAAAGTGCTGTTTATGTCCATTTCCCAGTTTGGGGAATTTGCTCTTCTTGTCCCGAAAATATAAGGCTCTGCTGAATTGGATTCCACTGAACCTGAACTTACAACTATAACCTTGCCATTTTAGGCTCCTCATGAAAGGAGAACATCAAACAAGGAAAGGAGTTACTATATTGGCAGTTGTAACTGATCCTGTTACTATGAGGAGTTGCTACTATACACTGAGGGATCAGAGGAGTACATATGGTATCTACAGGATTCTCTGGGCATCTCATAGTGCTTCCATGCTGAGTAATAACTGCAAATGGGGAATTGCAGAAAATCATGGTCAACAAAGGTACAACAACGGAAGACTCACACCTCAAAGATGAAGTTCTAGGTTACCCTACCAGGCCAGCACCTTGTCTGTACTGAAGTATGGAGTGAAGATGAGGGAGATATATACTGAGAGATGGAGAAAGGAGATGAATATTAACTATGGCCCCAGAAGGAGATGCAGAGGTAGCAGCAGAATCTTGCTCCACTAACCCCTACAGTTATGTCTTTTGTAGATTTGGGAGGTGACCACAACTTCAAAGTCTCTGTGAAGGATTAAAGATAATGGAGGGCATAAGCAAACTGAAAGGCTCCAAAGGATGTACTGTATTGAATAGCTTTTGTACTTTCATGCACGTCTTCACTCAAACCATTTACTGCAACCACTGATGCAGCCACAAGCTTCTACCTAGAAGCTTCTACCTGCAGTTGTACATAATAGTGTCTTGCTTCGGCTTGCACGACTGCTTCTGAGATCTTACAGATCTGCAGTGTGGGGATCTGTAAGAACACACTTAGCACTCACATATGGAAATCCTGAAATATGTAAGGAAGCTAACAGTTTACAAGGAAACTATTGAATAATGGGGAATAGAAGCTGATGGGTAGATAAACACTCCTCTCCTCTGTCCCCTTAGTGGAAGAGAAATAGAGTCCATTCTATCTATCACAGGGATAGAATAGAATCCAGCCATAGGGGCCTATACTGCTATTCAACTCAAGACTATATCCTTCTAGATTGTTTCACTGGTAAATTCTACTAAACGTTTAAAGAAGAAAAAATTCTGATTCTTCACAAACTCTTTTTTACAACTACAAGAGGAAAGAACATTAACCAATCCAGTCTATGAGGTCAGATATTATCCTGATACCTAAGCCAGATAAAAGTATCTCAAGAAAGGAAAACCCCACACTAATATCTGTCATAAGTATAGATGCAAAAATCTTGAACAAAATGCTATCAAACTAAATTCAGTAACATAAAAAGTATTACAAACTATGACCATGTAGGATTTATCACAGGAATGGAAGGTTGGTTTAACATCAGAAAATCAATCAATGTACCCACCGTGAAAACAGAAAAAAAAATGGCAAAAAAAAACCCCACACATAACCCAAAAGATACAGAAAAAATACATTTGACAAAATCTAAGAGCTTTTATCATTAAACGATTTAAAAAAAAAAAGGAATAGAGGGCAACTTTCTCACCACAATAAAGAGCACCTATGAAAGCACCCACAGCTAACATCAAACTTAATCATGAAAATATTAGGGCTTTATCCCTAAGATCAGGAAAAAGACAAGGATGTTCACTCTCCCCCCTTGTATTCCAAATTATATGAGAGGTGCGAAGCAGGGCAATCTGGTAAGAAAATGAAATAAATGGCACTCAGATTGAAATGGTAAATGTAAAATTATCTCTTTTTTTCAGATAGCACGGCTCTATATATAGAATATCCTAAGAAACCCACTAAAAACCTATTAGAATAAACAAGTTCAGCAAGTTTGCAAAGTGCAAGAGAAATTTACAAAATATGGTTGTATTTCTGCCTAGTAGCAATAAACAATCTGAAAATAAAATTAAGAAAACAATTCTATTTGCAATAGCATCAAAAGGACTAAAATACGTAGGAACAAAAAGAAGTATAAAATTTATACCATGAAAATGATAAAACATTGTTCAAAGAAATTAAAGAAAAGCTTAACAAATTAAAGGACATCCATGTTCATGGAGCAGAGGACTTAATATTGTTAACATGCTAATACAAAAGCGATCTACAGAATCAACATAATCTCTATCAAAATCCCAGTTAGCTTCTTTGTGAAAGAAACTGACAAGCTGATCCAAAAATTCATACAGAAATTTGAGGGTCTCAGAGTAGCCAAAACAGTCCTGAAAAAAATAAATAATATTGGAAGACTAACACTGTCTTAGTCCATTTGGGCTACTATGACAGAATACCATAGACTGGATGTTTTAAAAAAAAAATTATTCACAGTTCTGAAGTCTGGCAAGTTCAGGATCCCTGAGATGCCTCAAGAATTGGTGTCTGATGAGAGCTTACTTCCTGGTTCATTGATGGCCCTCCCCCCCCCTCCCCCCCGGATCTTCACATGATGGAGAGCAGGTGAGGGAGCTCTCTGGAATCTTTTACTGGACACTAATCAGACAAAGGAGGGTTTCACCTTCCTGAACTATGAAAATCTTAAAGGCTTCACCTCCAAAGAACTATTACATTGAGCATCAGAATTTAACATATGAATTTGGGGGGGGGGATACAAATATTCACATGCTTCCCAATTCCAAAATTTACTACCAAGCTACAGTAATTATGACAGTGTGGCACTCCGGGTGCCTGGGTGGCTCAGTCAGTTAATCATTGGGCTCTTGGTTTCGGCTCAGGTCATGATCTCATAGTTCGTGAGTTCGAGACCTGCACTGGGCTTTGTACTGACAGTGCAGAGCCTGCTTGAGATTCTCTCTCCTCCTCTCTCTCCCTGCCTTTCAAAATAAATAAATAAACTTTTAAAAGGTTAATGAAAGAGAGACAGTGTGGCACTGGCATAATGCTATACATATAGACCAATGGAACAGAATTGAGGATCCAGAAGTACATCTTCACATATATGGTCAATTGATTCTTGACAAAGGTACCAAGATAATTCAATGGGGGAAAGAATGTCAACAAAATGTTCTGGGACAACAGGATATGCATATGCAGAAGAATCAAGTGTACCATTTTTTCACACACCATACACAAAAAAGAACTGAAAATCAATCGTAGACCTACATAAATGTAAGAACTAAAACTATAGAACTCTTAGAAGAAAATATAGGAGTACATCTTCATGACTTTCAGATAGACAAAGCCTTTTGGTATTTAATGACGAAAGAATAAAATAGATAAACTGGCTTACGTCAAATTTCAAAACATTTGCCCCTCAATAAATACCATTAAGAAAATTTTTTAAAATGTACAGAATAGGAAAATTTTCTGCACATAAATCTCATACAGTACTTGTATTTAAAATATATAAAGCACTCCTAAAATTCAATTAAGAAAAGCACAAATAACTCAATGGAAAAATGGGCAAAGGATCTGTCTAGATTTTTTTTCCCAAAGATATATCAATGGCCAGCAAGCATGTGAAAGATGTTCCACTTCATTAGCTATCAGAGAAAAGCAAATCAAAACCACAATGTGATGCCGTTTTATATCCCCTACAGTGGCTAAAATCAAAGAGACAGATAATAATAAGAGTTGTAAAAGGTCTAGAGAAATCGAAGCCCTAGACATTGCTAGATGGAAAGAAATCACTTTGGAAAACAGGTAAAATGTTACACATAGAGTTACATAGGATCCATCAATCCCATTCCTAAGAATATGCCCAAGAATATTGGGTATTCTTTGAAACTTAAATTGAAAACATATGTCCACAAAAAAACTTGTAATGCTCCCAGAATTTATAATAGCCAAAAAACAGAGACAACTGAAATGTCCACCAAATGATAAATGGATAAATAAAATGGATAAATAAAATCCCTGTTCATGCAAGGGAATGCTACTTGGCATTGAAAAGACATGAAGTACTGATACAGGCTACAACATGGATGAACCTTAAAATAGGCAAAGTGAAAGAAACCAGTCTCATGTGATTCTATTTATATGAAATGTCCAGAATAGAGAACTCCATAGAGACAGAAAGTAGACTGGTGATTACCAGAATCTGGGAAGGGGTTGGGGGGAAATCAGAAGTGAATACTAATGGGAACAAGATTTCTTTTTTGGCTAATGAAAATGCTCTAACAATTGACTGTGAAGATGGACACACGACTCTGAATATACTAGAAACTAGTGAATTGTACATTTTAAGTGGGGGGATTTTATGTTACCTGATTTATATCTCAATAAAGTTTTTTTTTTTTAAGGAAGAAGAAAATAAAAGAAGAAATAATGTACGCTTGCCTTCGCTTGTCCTTTTCTCCTGTTTTCCTCACCCAAGTCCCTAATCCCTGGACCACCTGCGGTAATAAACTAGCCGACACAAGCCCTGATTCTGGCCCAGCTTTCTGGGAAGAAGGCAGGATGGAGATACATATTTGTGTGTAAGTGTATCTATTTCTCCTTGGAGAAACTGTCAAAAGGTGATACGACTAGCAACATCATCACCTGGATTCACAAATTCTTATCTCTGTACTTTTCTTCAATCTAGGCGACAAAGGGAAACCCCACATACATACCTACTCAGAGCGTTTCCGTTCAAAGACTAAGAGTTAGGGCAAGAAAATTTATGATATATTAATTTAGGGTTTTTAAAAATATTGCTATAGGAATAAATAAGAGGTGCTTTTTCCTCCTTCACCACTAAAAACCTTAAGTTCTGAACTTGGACACTCTATTTTAAGGATACATTAATGTTTTTGTGGCAAAAAGTTGACAGGCATTCAAACAACTCCTAGCTACCAAAGGTTTCCTTGAGGGAAGGACAGAGAGACAAGAGAACTTATCCGATGAGTGGAAGTGGTCTGAGTTTAGATCTACGGCAGCACACAGTCCCCTACAGGCAGAAACATACCTGTCTCTAATATGATCTAGACAAGGGATCTGTGAACTTTTTCTGCCTAATAGTCAATACGTTTAGGCTTTGTGGGCTAAAAGGTCTCTGTCATAACTACTCACTTCTGCCCTGGTAGTGTAAAAGCAGCCAAAAGCTGCTGTCAACAAGAAGAAAATAAATAAGCATGGCTATGTTCCAATAAAACTTTATTTATGAGAACTGCATCTCTTACAACAGAGATCTTAAATTTTTTTATGTTTGTTTATTTTTGAGAGAGAGACAGACACGGAGGGAGGGTGGAGGGAGGGAGAGGGAAGGGCAGAGAGAGAGGGAGACACAGAATCAGAAGCAGGCCCCAGGCTCCGAGCTGTCTGCACAGAGCCCAATGAGGGCTCAAACTCACAAACTTCGAGATCATGACCTAAGCGAAAGTCAGATGTTTCAGTGACTGAGCCACCCAAGCGCCCAGAAATTTTAATTTCTTATAATTTTCACTTTTCATTAAACATCATTCCTGTTTTGATTTTCTTTCAACCATTTAAAACTGTATAACCATTCTTAGCTTGAGGGACATACAAAAGCAACAATATGGTAGCTTCTAGAAGAAGGTGAGTTCTACTCCCCTTAGCAGAGCCACAAACTGAGGCATAAAGAAAGGGCCCCATGCTCATGCTTGGCATAAAAAGAGTAGAGCCACTCACTTCCAATGGACAATACACCCTATGTAGGAACTAGTGTATTCGAAAACCTAGAGCTATATTTGCTGGTGTGTGTGTGTCTAGGACCCACAGTAAAAGAAAAAATCCCTCCAAACTGCCTTTAGTTCCCTTTCTTCCACGAAGACAATAGGCTTAAAATATTAATTTCCTTGATTATTTTTCACACTTTTAAGTCTACAACATCCCGTGTTAAACGGAAATGCCATCTCTAATGTTGGGGTTTCGATACGTCCTGGGAAAAGGTTGACTTACCTGGTCCTGAAGGCTAGACCCTGAGGAATGCTCACTATAGTCAGGAAGAAGACAAGAGTCTAAATCCAGAGATAGAAACTCTCAGCTCAAAAAGGTATTTAATATCGATGTAAAATAACCTTTTCTCTTCCTCAGCTAAATCCGCTCATTGCCGGAGGAGAGCCAGCGTGTACCCTCTGAGACTTGATGCATAGCCTGAAGCAGTCTACCATAAGGGCAACTTTCTTTGAAATCCAGAGCTTTATTTTAGGAATGCATGTGCATTTGTATTCTACTTCATAACACAGCTGCATGTTTGTTTTAATAGAAAAAATGCCATGTTCAACTGCTTACCATCAAGGAAAGCTGGCACTCCTTGGGGATGCATCATGTTTACCCTGTCGCTTTGAGGACCCCCAGGCAAACCACCTCACCCCCAAGGGAGCAGAGAGTGCATTTGAGGAGCATAAAGCACAAGAGGCCGTGGGTTTTCAAGATTTTGCTCTGGCACTGAATGTTCACTTGTTATTAACAGGGCATGACTGAAATAGGTTTAGAGACCCCCCTCCTACGTTATAGGGCAGTGGCTCTCCAAGTGCACCAGTAAGACCAGCTCCATCTACAACACCTGGGAGCCTGTTAGAAATGCAACCTCTCAGCCTCACCACAGGCCTACTGGATCAGAAAGTCCGATGGGTATGGCCAGCAATCTGTACTTAAAAAGCCATCCAGGGGCACCTGGGTGGCTCAGTCAGTTAACCGTCTGATTTTGACTCAGGTCATGATCTCGCGGTTCATGAGGTCATGATCTCGCGGTTCATGACTTCGAGCCCCATGTTGGGCTCTGTGCTGACAGCTCAGAGCCTGGAGCCTGCTTCCGATTCTGTGTCTCCCTCTCTCTCTGCCCCTCCTCTGCTTGCACTCTGCCTCTGTCTCTGACTCTCAAAAATAAATGAAGATTAAAAAATACTTAATTTAAAAAAGCCATCCAAGTGATTCTGATGTTTCTTCAAGTTTGAAAGCTGCCTCTATCATGGAAGGAGTTTTGAAAGAGCCGTAAAAACTTTGTTTAAATTCACTGGGCATGTGGCCAGTTCCCAATCTCTCATTGGCTCCTTGTCTCCCTCTGTAAAATCAGGATACCACCTTCCTCTCAGGACTGTCCTGAGAACAGTCGGCCGCCCAGAAATGCCAGGTATTGCACCTGATGATCAGATTACCTCAGCGCACTTATTAGTTTTCTCCTTTTCCAAAGTCAGCCCAAATACTAAAATCGAGGTACAGTTGGCTCTTGAACAACACAGGTCCACTTCTACTCAGATTCTTTTACTATAAATACAGTGCTATAAATGCATTTTCTCTTCCTTATAATTTTCTTAATAACATTTTCTTTTCTCTAACTTACTTTATTGTAAGAATACAGTATATAACACATATACAAAACATGTGTTACATGATTGGTTATGTTACTGGTAAGGCTTCCAGTCAATAGTAGGCTATTAGAAGGTACGTTTGGGGGGAGTCAAAAGTTATACATGGATTTTGACCACGCAGGGGCTCAGTGCCCCTAACCCTGGATTGTTCAAGGGTCAACTATGTAAGTAGAACTGGAAGTAATGATCTATTTCCATGAACCATGGGAAAGGGGCAGCTGGAATATTTCCCCAGAGACGCTCTCACCACGGTCCTTCCTCTCCTTTGCATTATTTGCACATTCCTGACTTTCAGCATATGAAATTTTCGATTCAAGTAATTATCAGAGTTGAAAAATATTTAGGCTAAAAAGTACTGGTAACAAATCAATTTTCAGGCAGCATATTTTGTCTTTGATTTTAAGAGTTCCTTTGGGAGCGTTCATTTATAAATTATCCAATTTAAAGGAGAGAAAAGAATCTCTGAAATACCAGCTTCAAAGAATAGGAAATTGTAAAGGGTTCCATTTCCTTCTCCAACCCAAATGAGAGCAGAATCTTTAAGGTTTCCTTCTGATTTCTCACAAAATCACAGATGAGACCCACTCTTCTAACCTCATCCGTTCAGTGAGACTGTACATAATAACCCTGAATCCCGATCACAAGACCATCAATTCATATCTACAGAGAAAACAAGTATGCCAAAACAAAACCAACAACTCTTTAACATATGCAGAGGGGAGTTATACTGTTATTGTTTTAGTTCAATAACTTCAGTTTATTTCACTGAATAACAGGTATTTTTCACCTGCTGAAAATGCTTTACTTTTGTTTTTTAAGTAGCTTACAAAAATACATACAGTGAAAGAAAATTAAAAATTAATCCATGGAGACAACATGAAAAGAGCACCTTAAAATGTAACTGAAAGTAAACACTGAAAAGTGTGATTCCCCAGTTTTCTTCCTTTTAATAAGAACACTTTGGAACAGAGGGGCACTGGTTGAATGTCTGACTCTTGGTTTCCGCTCAGGTCACGATCTCATAGTTCCTGAGTTTGAGCCTCGCTTCGGGCTCTGCACGGACAGTGCGGAGCCTACTTGAGATTCTCTGTTTCCCTCTCTCTCTCTGCCCTTTCTCTGTGCATGCGCAAATGCTCTCTTTCTCTCCCTCTCTCTCTCAAAATAAATAAATAAAACATTTATTTAAAAAAAAAAAGAACACTTTGGAACAGAATGCAGAAATCCATGCCACCACATATAAGTCTGCACACACCCGTGTTCCTATATGCTTGCCCTCTCTTGCACATCTACACACCCCACTTCCTATGTAACAATACAGTAAACCTTAAGAACATAGGCTCCCAAATATTTAATAATCAGTTATTGGGGTAAGAATTAAATGAAAGTTTATGCATAAAAATGTGGCTCTGAAGATAGCTGAAATAACCCAGATAACTTCGGGGTCATGATGTGGATGATAATTTGGCACAGGGGTATATTTTAGCTTACTTAAAAGAACAACCTACTTTCAAATATGCTTAGCACCACTACACCCCGGAGTAGAAATCAGTTATAAACCATCAGTAAACTAATTCCTAGTCCTTCTTTATCCTTTAGAACAGGATCCCAAAGAGACTCCATTAGGCAAAATCTTGCTGACCTGCTCATTACTGTACACTCTCATACAGAAGTTGGGCTCTGCATTATTTAAAGCATTATCTTATGTCATCTTGTCACTAATTTACATAATTATCTCTACATTTTAATCTGTATGGGATACTGGCATTTCAGAGGCCAAGCAGATTAGTCTCACTCTGCGACTGAGATTGAAAAAGAGCAAACTTGGGGTGCCTGGGTGGCTCAGTGGGTTAAGCATCCGACTTCATCTCAGGTCATCATCTCACAGTTCATGGGTTCAAGCCCCGCATCAGGCTCTGTGCTTACAGCTCAGTGTCTGGCGCTTGCTTCAGATTCTGTGTCTCCCTCTCTCTCTGCCCTTCCCCTGCTTGCACTCGGTCACTCGCTCAAATAAATAAATCTTAAAAAGTTTTTTAAAAAAGAAAAAGAGCAAGCTTTCTAAATATGGAGTTTGGGATCTAATGGCGGTGAAGCTCTTTTGGAATATCCTCCCCCAGCACTGTATATTGTCAAAGGATAAAGCAAAGGCCCCCAGGACCTTAAAAGAAAAACAGAGGAAGAGGAGGCAGAAGAGGTTTATTGAGTTTATTATCTTGCCAAGCAAGAGAAAACATGGCAGAGAAACATTCACAGAATTGTTGAAGAGAGAAGCAGAGGAATGGGGTTTTTTTAAGCACTAGACAAATGAGGTGGTTCAGATGGCTAGGCTAACTAAGGATGGCAAACCACAACTCTAGATAAGACAGAATGAGTCATAAATCTAAATATGGTTGGTTAAAATAAATCCTTTGTTCCTTCTAGAGAGTCTTTGGTTACATCCAGTGAGGTCAGCTGACTGGACAGTTATAGATCCTTTTACATCTTCAGTTGTGATGAAATATAGCATTCACACATATATACATTTGCACAACACTGTCAGTGAAATAATAAGGGGCACCTGGGTGGCTCAGTAGGTTAAGCATCTAACTTTGGCTCAGGTCATGATCTTACAGCTCTCAAGTTGGAGACCCACATCAGGCTCTGTGCTGACAGCTCAGCACCTGGAGCCTGCTTCGGATTCTGTGTGCCCCACCCCTGCCTCTCCTCAGCTCATTCTCCCTCTCCCCCTCTTTCTCCCAAAAATAAATAAACATTAAAAAAAATTTTTTTAAAGTACACCAGTTAAGAACTGGGCTCTGAAACTGCCTAGGTAAGAATCTCATCTCCACCACTTACTGGCTATTTGATGTTGGGAAGATTGTGGAATCTCTCGGCTTCACATCTATGAAATGGGGATAATGAAAGGACTCCTTGATATGGTAGTTGCAATCATGGTATTATATTAACTCACTGGTCCGTGATTATTTAATACTTAATAAATGCAAGACCTTATCAGAAATAGCCTCCCTGTGCAACTACAGAAGACTGGTGATGGATAAACTTTGTCATTTGTCTGTCACTCCCAAAGGAAATTGACATTAGAGGCTGGAAAGTGATACAAACATTCATTCAACTTTGATTCACTCATTCAGTGACTTGCATTTGTGGAATGCCTACCAGGTACCAGGCCTGGCACAGCTCACAGTCTAATGGGAAACACAGACACACAGGTAATTACGAATTTGTGTTGGGAGGAAAATAAATAAGGCATAACGAGAAACGAAAAATGGTATATGCCACTGGAGGGGTAGGTAATTCTTTAGGAACCTGAGAAAAGGGGAGCTCAGCTGTAACCAACTTTTTATAACTAAATTGTTACTCCAACAAAAAGCTCTGGGAAAATTATACTCACAGAGTTGTAATTTCTTCCCATTTAGCAAATATTTTTGAGAACCTTCTTTTTGCTAGAAATTGCAGATACATGCATTTTTTTGCCTTAATATTAAATATACTCAAACTTTGCACTTTATATGTGAAAAAGAAGATTTTATGGGAAAAATAAAATTGGGGCAGGCCAATCAAAACTTGGCAGGCCAATGAAACTTTGAACTAGAACGTTAACACGCACAATAATAATCTTACCAAGAAATACTAGCTCAGTTAAATCTCTACCATCATTCGCACGTACCATCTTTGGCAGGCCCTATCCTTGGGGGTTTGCACTCCGCCTTGCTCCTCTAGGTTCTTGAGACCTTTATTTTTAATAGAGGACACTTTCATCAAAATTAAAACCATAATCTTAAGGGGATCAAAATATGCCATGTCAGAGTATGGATTCTTGTGACCTGAAGGCACTTTAGAGACAGCAGACACAGGAAGGGCTCTCTGACCTCCCCCTTTCTCCCTGGAAGCAGAACGTATCGTTTCCTTCCTTCACCAAGAAGAGGAGAATATTCTTATCACCAGAAACAGAAAGCTGATCCCAAAATGTACAAATAAACCTACTAAAATAACCCTTATCTTCCATTACTTTCCCCCCGCACACATTTCCAAGTAACTGTCCCCGGGCTCCAACTCCCTTCCCTTTGTCACACCATGACTCTATAATTTCTTGTTCTTTGTCAAAATGGAATATAAAGCTCTCTGGTCTATCGAACCCTTAGGGTATTTGTTTCTTTTCTATGAAGGCTTTCACACTACATGAAATGTTAACGCCACATAAACTTCATATGCTTTTCATCTGTTAAACCGTCTTTGATCAGTTTCCTTCTCAGGTCTAGCCATGGGACCATGAGGACAGAATAAAAATCTAAGTTCCCCTATATATCCAATAATATCCTTCCACACCCAGGACTTAATTTAAAACCCAGGGGAAAATGTCTTTGCAACAGCCGCACTTGCTGTCTCCCCGACAACCTAACATAAATGGAAAGTTAGCAGTTCTTGAAGTCACTTAAGTCATCTACTTCTTGCACTTGAAGGAAGGTACATTGACAAAATTTTTAATTTCCTTCAGATCCTTATGCATTGCTAAATTTTCTTCTTTAATTGTAAGAAAGCTTACATCAGATCACTTCAAACCCTTAACATGCTGAGAAAATCAGACATAAAACACAGCTTCTGATACACGGCTGTCATGCCCTTATTTGCCACTCACGTTAAGAAACACACATGCTTCAGAACTCTACGACCAGACACAGTCCCAGATCTCAAATAATTCACAGTTGGGTAGGAAAAGTCGTCGCACAAACTCAAATTGCACTATTTTGAAATACCGGTTTTACTGAGGAGAGAACGAAGTACCACAAGAAATCATGGTAGACTGTGATTAAATGTCTGTAGCCAACTTTCAAAGGTTTCTCACGGCTGTTTATAACTGAAGAAACACCCACAGGATGGAGGAAAGTGTTCCTCGGCAGAAGGGATATCTGGGAGTGCATTTCAGGAGAGGCAGTTGGAAATGCAAAGATGCAAAACCAGTCCTCGGAGGACAAGAAGAGCCACTCGGTCTCTCACTGCTCAACAACTTTCTGAGATTTCATCCTTGACTCCTATGGTTCTAATAATCACTGAGAAAACTTAGCCAGGTCTTATTTAATCAAACCCCGCTTCTCTGCATCTATTTAAGGATATTTTGGGAGGCTGCTGCTTTTGGAGAATACAGAGAAGCTGGGGTGAAGGAAGCAATCCCCACAGCTAGGTTTGGCTACTATCCTAGGTAACGAATGCGAGCACTTTATTTCCAAGAGTGGGTCGCAGGCCTCCACGTTAAAAGGAAGTGCCTTTACTCGGGAAAATAGCACCACTGGTGTGAAACGTGTGCAAACCTGCGGGCACGTGGGTCGGCAGACACCAAGACTACAAAAGATGAGTGACCGAGTTGTGACCATGAGACAAGGAGAGGCTTTTAGCTTTTGGCCCACAGAGGAGCCAGGAAGCTGCTTTCTCAAGCCGGTGCAGTGTGACATGGGGGCACAGGGGTAAAATGACATTTTTCTTAGGATTTGTTTCATATACTCTAATAATCTGCTCCACAGTATCTTCCCCATGATCCTTGAAACAGCCTAGAAAAATTCCTGATTTGTAGCTCCTTCGGAGGGAGAGTCAAGGACAAGTCCCATGTTTGTTTGCATGAAGCCCAGGGTGAAAAATAAAAATTCCCATCTCCATCTTATAGGAACAAAGAGAACAAAGAACATCTAAGAAGAGCTTTGGAATTCTAAAACCCATGGCATGGGTGTTGTAATCAATCTTATCTAACTTTTCAAGAACCAGAAAGCTGTAGCACTGAGTTCAACCTATGATCTCTGTTTATCTTAACTTTTCACACCCTCTGTGTAGGCCTCCCTTCCGACAGCAATGTTCTGTCCTTTCCACACAAAAGACATGGACTGTTGAATGTGTTCCTTCATCAGCCATTTGTTAACAGGGATCATTTTATTTTTAACTCATGTTACCAAAAGAAGACGTTTGCCTTCAGGTAATAGTGATAAAGAAAGGAAAGGAAGTTAGCAGTGAGTCAGCTTTGTACCTCCATTCATCCTTAAGTGGGGAGGTACTGGGGAGCTCAAGGTTCTGGCTTTTTCATATTTGTATAGGAGCCCAGTGCCTAGTTCCTAGTAGCCTACAGTACCAATTCCAGCTCATGTGACAATGGAATCCGGCAAGTCCCAATTCTGGAGGGCAGGCCTAGAGGCCTAGGGAAGAGATAATGCTGCAGTTCAAGTCTGAAGACAGTCTCCTGGGAGAATTTCCTCTTTTTTGGGGGAGAAAAGTCTTTTTCTATTAAGGCCCTCAACTGATTGGACGAGGCCCACCCACATTATGAAAGATAATCAACATTACTTGAAGTTTACTGATTTAAATGCTAATCTCATTAGAATAATAAGGTCAAACAAATGTTTGACCAGTCATCCAGGTGTTGTGGCCTACCACACTGACACATAAAATTAACCATCACACCGGTTCACCCCAAAAGCTCTATCCCTGGGCCCCAACACATCACAACCCTCTCTCCCCACCCCCAATGCACCCAGAAAGTAACCACTGTTTCGATGGTATAATAATTTTTGTATTTTCAAAGATAATCTTATCAGCCAAACCTGCATCCCTAGACATGGCCATTTCTTCTTGCCTCCTTGTTTTAATTTTGTATTCCTTGTTTTGTTTTTTTAATATTTATTTATTTTGAGAGAGCATGTGTGAGAGCGGGTAAGGGGCGGAAAGAGAGAATCCTGAGCAGGCTCCACACTGTCAGCATGGAGCCCAATGACGGGCTTGATCCCACAAACCGTGAGATCATGACTTGAGCCAAAATCAAGAGTCAGATGCTTAACTGACTGAGCCACCCAGGCACCCTAGTGGTTGATAGAAACACTCCTCTAATTCACAGAACCCACGCCATGCCTCTCTTTGCTTATAAGGAAGAACTTTGTTGAAGAACTCAGGCCTTTTGATGTAAAGAATTCCTTCTATTTGCATTATGGTTCATTGGATTATGCATTACATTCTGAATTTTTCTCAGAAGTTTTATGTAAGCCCCTATCATGATTTCTGCCAGGTCATGTACATAGAAGGGCTGTAGAGCACAAACAGAACCACACACCTGTGTCTACCATGTCCAGGAATCCCCGGAGTGGCTTGTAGGGATCTCCGTAAGGCTGTCGGGAGAGCTATGCGTGGACGTGCAAGGCACAGCACACAGGCGGGGGCAGAGGAGTGCTTCCTTTAGCACTGGTCTCACTGGGTTTCTAAAGTACACACTCTCAAAGTTCAAGCACTGTTGATGATAATAGGAATGCAAAAGGAATGGGTGGGTGATATGGGAAGGTATAGAAAAGCAAAGTGACGGATAAGTGAAACAATACTGCAGAGATAGGGGGAAAAGAAGATGATTTCACTGAAGTAGAACATATAGAAAAGTCCACAAACCATGAGTGTATAGTTGGATAAATCTTCACAAATTGAACATGAGGCTGTGGAGTCAGCCTCTAATCAAGAAACAAGAGTCTCCTTCTTGCCTTCTTCCAATAATCACCTCCCCTAAAACATGACTTCTAATATTATAGTTTTTCCTGGTTCCTTACTTTGGATAAATTCAATCATAGAATATGTAGTCTTTTGGGGGATGGCTTCTTTCACTCATGACTATACTGGGGCTATTTATGTTTCTGCCTAGAGCTGTAAATCACTGATTTGCATGGTCATACAATATTTGATTACCTGAAAATTTCGGTAATTTCAGCTTGGGGCTTATGTGGATAGTCCCGCTATACCCATTCCTGAGGATGTCTTCTGAGAACGCATGCATGCGTTTCTGTTGGGTACGTAATGATGAGTGAATGAATCTGCAAGTGTACGCTTATGTCTAGTTTTAACAGATACTGCCAAAGAGCTTTCCCACTTTATATTTCTATTGGCAGTCGACTGAAATTTCCTGTTGCTCCATATTCTCTTCAATACATGGTAGTTTCTTTTTATTTTAGCTACTTGGGTAGCTGTGTAGTAGTAACGCTTCTAGGTTTAATTTGCATTTTTCTGGTGACTAATGAATTTAAGCAGCTTTTCATACATTTTTGAGCCAGTGGGATAGCTACCTTTTTTTAGGACGAGTCTGTTCAAGTCTTTTGCTCATTTTTCAGTTGGGTTGTCTTTTTCTCACTGATTTGCAGAAGTTATTTATGTATTTTGGATAGGAGTCATTTGTCATATATACATGTGAAATATCTTCTCCCCTTCTTTTGGCTGTCTAATGTAAAGCTTTAATTTAAGATAGACTAGAACATTTTGATGCCTGAAAATAACTCTGTCCTGTTTATTTTTATTTTTTTAAGTTTATCTATTTATGTTGAGAGAGAGGCAGGGTGAGGGGCAGAGAGAGAGAGAGAGAGAGAAAGAGGGAGAATCTCAAGCAGACCCCGGTTGTCAGCGCAGAGCCCAACACTGGGCTCGATCTCTGGAACCATTAGATCATGACCTGAGCTGAAACCAAGAGTCAGGCGTTTAAATGAGTGAGCCACCCAGGCGCCCCACTGTCCTTACTGTGAAGGGCAGTAAAAAGTTAAAGAATCTTGGGGCACCTGGGTGGCTCAGTTGGCTAGGTGCTGACTTCGGCTCAGGTCGTGATCTCACATTTCATGAGTTCAAGCCTGGCGTCGGGCTCTGGGCTGACAGCTCAGAGCCTTGAGCCTGCTTCGGATCCTGTGTCTCCTCTCTCTGCCCCTCCCCCACTCACGCTCTGTCTTTCTCGCTCTCAAAAATAAAATACACATTTTTTTAAAAATTAAAAAAATCTCACAGCAAGAGGCAGAAGAAGGAGATATGACAGAATAGATCAGAGGACAGCAATGAGAGCACAGGAAACTATTTACTGTTTGTACCACCCTGCTTCAACTAACATACATGCCTTCCTCGAGCACCTCAGCAGAACATGACCACCCTCATTTCTAGACAACAGAACCAAAAGCCAGGGGGGTCTCTCCAATGCAGTCACAAATGTACCCCAGGTATCGCATGGGTAACTTCTCCAAATCAGCCAGCCTGATAAATTGTTTGCCAGGTCTTGAACCCAAGCCACCTGTCACCAAAGCCCAGTGCTGCCACCTCAACATTTAACTGCCCGGGCTGGCTTCTGATGTGGTTGTAAAAAAATAAAATAAAAAAATAATGCCCTGGCTCACTCCATTGGAAAATTGTGAGTACTTAGGCTAATTTATGACTTTGCTATGCCAGTGAGGAAAAGCATTATTTCCCCACGGTATTTCCAGAGAGACAGCTGTCCGGTGATCTTCATGTGACCTTCTTAGCGACTAGCTCTCTACGAGCATTTTGATAAATGCTTCCTGGAAGTCCAGGCAAATAAAGGAACGAGTGAATGCCTGCGTATAAGGAGAAAACCAGCATTTTAACGCTGGCTTCCTGCAAAAGATACAAGTGATGAAACAGGCTGCTCAGCGTCCTCAGGTGTTGTGAAAATAATTCAGGTTTCGGATGTCCAAGAAGACTACATCAGGTGAATTATTTTAAGCCGTCACTTCTGAAACTAACCTCGGCGCTGACAAAAATAGGCCAGCGAAACAGCTGCAGCCATAAAATGTGCCCTGGGTACTGGCAAGTGTGGCGCCAGGGAAACAGAGCAGGAAATTTCACGAGCTGGGAGGAGAGACAGCAGGAAGCTCGCTTCAGGTCTCTTGACTTCGGCCAACGGAGGAAAGGAAACCATGGGCAGAATGAGCCTCACAAGGAGCAGATACACCTGATTTAGCTCATCCCAAGACACATCACACGTGTAGGGTTTGAGGTCTAAGCACTAGAGCTCTTCTTTAGAGCAATTTCATAACCAGCACTCCAGTGCATCAAGAGCTAATGCAAGCGCAGCCTGCACTGCTGTGCTAAGAAGTAATGAAGTCCTGGCCTTCTAGATAAACGGCAGCCGTCACAGGGTAACAGGCTGCAAGCGAAATAGCCATTCGGACAACCACAGAGGCTGTAACGAATTTGAGAAGATGGAGCGCCTGGGTGGCTCAGTCGGTCGAGAGCCCTACTTTTGATTTTGGCTCAGGTCATGATCCTAGGGTCATGGGATTGAGCCCCGCGTCGGGCTCCACGCTGAGCATGGAGCCTGCTGGAGATTCTCTCTCTCCGCCCCTCCTCCTCTCAAAAAAAAAAAAAAATTGAGAAGAGCCTTGGGGTGGAATATCAGGGCACTCTGATTTCATCTCCATTTTGATGACTTATGTGCTCCATCACCTCAAAACATTCATTCCCTTACCGTATATCCCAGCTGGCCAGTCATAAAACGGGGATGACAATTCCTTCCCTTTTCACTTCATAAATCAAGTAAAGTTACCTAATGCTCATAATAGCCTATAGGTCACGAGTCTGTGATTCCTAGCAGAGTTCCAAAATTCAAAAAGCTAAGAGGAAAAGATTTTTTGTAAGTCATTTTGGCAGCAAAACTTCATCTGACATAAACAGATTCGGTGGTAAAAGTTGACCTGAGCTAATTTGAAGCTTTTTATTTATTTAGTCCCATGTGGTGCATATCCCTAAATTTTACTGCAGATGTGCCGGTGGGATTAAGGATGTTGCTAAAGACCCTTTTAGGACTATTATAAAAGTATATGGAATATAGACTCTTTTAACTTTCTAAAAATCCAAAACAATTTGAACTTTAAAGTATATCTGGACAGTGGGACTACGGGCTTGCATTAAAACAAAGACCAGAATATATAAAATATAACCAAATGCCCATAGTTCTTTTTATCATGGTCCACACTGCTTAGCCTTCAACTTAAATGTTTCTTGCATATGCATAAACCTACGTCTTACTCTCAAACAGGTCACTGGCAGGGTCATTTTATCCATTAAGAACAACAGACACAGTATCCAGGGCTTACGACCTTTCTAAGGGCCTGCAAAACTGAAAAACAAAGCTATTGTTCCTAAAATATGAAAACAAAATTATAAAACAAAATCTACAAAATGTAGCCCACAAAAATCTGTAAAACTTAAAATGAGCTACTTCATCAGTGGTTAAATTTAGTATTCTAAAATATCATAGCATTTGAAAGAAATGTATAGATCCAGTTTTTCTCACTTTGCAAGAATGCTCATGTATGCACAATATAGCCTCTCATAACTTCTGTTTGTTCTTGTAGTCAAATAAGTATAAGCTCAAAGTAATAAAAATTCTTCTAAACACTTATAGAAAAATAATATGTTTAGTATGAGATGTAAATACAATTTAATATGTTTTATATAAATTAGAACGTATAATGCTTATAATGTTCAGCTTGGCCACGGAGAGAAGTGCCAACTCTGCCAATATAAGCTTTAAGAATGATATTAAATATTGGGATTGAGAGTTTCTAGGTATCCTGAGCATCACCTAAGTTTCTTTTAAGTTTCGTTGACAGCTTAGCATTTCCTGGTCCCTTTTCAGTTACAAAGATAAACATGGCTGATCAAACATTACTAGTCTGGAGACACATTCTGAGAAGTAGCCAGACCTAATGTGACCTTCATACTAAATGTCCACTTAATTTGACCTGTAGATCAAAAGAATTCATCTTCACCTGGATTAATAAATGGATTCCAATCCAACCTCAAATGGTGACAAATAAATGCTGGTCTAAATCACAGGCTGTCGACACAGAAGCATTACTTCCACGGGCATGAGTGGTTGATCAGATCACAATCCTTAAGCACAGAAATAGAATTCTATGACAAGTTGTGGAAATGACTTGCCTATCATCACGGTGTGCTTGACATAGAAAACTAAACTTCTTGGGATTTTGCTGCTTTATCATTTTACACTGTTATATCACTCACTACATATATTAAGACTCTGCGGGTTAGTTACAGTATTTTTTCTCCGTTTTACACATAAGGAAAATCAGCACTGAGAGATTCAGTGGCATTCCCAAGATCAAGGCAGAGACATGGCTGGTATGTGTATCTAGCTCTGTGTGTCTCCAGAGTCCAAGTTCTTACCATTACTACGGCAGGAATTCCCAAGCACTCCTATCCAAAAGAAGAGGCCCAATCAGTCTCATCATTTTCCCCCTGCCCCCCTGGGAAACATTACGTATGCACGCACACACACAGCCTATAAAAGATGAAGCTATCTTTATCTTATAAAACTGTATCCCACTACGGAACTGAAGACTTTATAGACTAATCGTATCATTCCGAGGTCAAATCCTGTATCTTATTTCCCAAATTCCAAAGAGGCGTCCTCGGAGATTCTGTGGCTGTAAGAAAGATGAAGAGTTTTTTCAAGCTCCACTATAGTGATCCATGAGAGCCTGGAGCACAGGACAGCAGCAAAGCCAATGAAACCATTGTTGCTTCTCCGGGCAGCAATCAGCAACCCAAGAAGACAGAAACTAAGTCCATCTCCACTGAACCACAAATTGCGAAGAACCACTATGTGGCTTTCATTGTCTTTATTTCTAGATTTCACCCTGCTTGATGTTATTAGCACAGAAGGCTTCTATACCTCAGACATTCCCATATACTGTGCTAAGGAACAGTTATACTGATAAGTGATTCATACCTAGTTAACACCTCTGGTTTCCCCCAACTTACTCCATTTTCCACAGTCCCCCAAAACCATCAAGATGTCTCCCCACTTCTTCCACTGAGGACCCCCGTAATTCTTAAGTCCACGGATTATCTTAAAGAGCACCACTGATGTAGCTATGCTTCCCTTAAGGTGGAAGTGAAGAAGTCACCTACTCTGGGTGACAGTATATCATGGCCACCATTGAGGAGTGAACATCGGACAAACCCAGCAATCTCTTCTTGTTCAACTTCTGATTTCTTCCCACAGCCAAACATTTGTTCATTAACTATTTACTCTCAAGTGACCTCTAATACCTACTAATGCTCCAATAATAGCCCATTAACTGCTGATCCAGTACCAAAGGCTTCAAAATCCCCACTTATGATTAAAAGAACAAAAATAATATAGAAAGGGTATGAGAGTCTGTTTCCAAGCCTCGTTTTTCAAACACATTTATTTTGAGAGAGAGAGAGAGAGAGAGAGAGAGAGAGAGGAAGCATATGCATGTGTGAATCGGGGGAGAGGCAGAGAGAGGAGAAAGAGAATCCCAAGCAGGCTCTGTGTTGTTGGCACTGAGCCAAGTGTGGGGTTCAATCTCACAAACTGTTGAGATCATGACCTGAGCTGAAAAAGAGTCAGTCACTTAACTGACTGAGCCACCCAGGTGCCCGACCTAAGCCTCATTTTTTTATTTCAATATTAACGATACATTTTAATAATTTTACAGAAATCTTACTATTTAGTATAACACAAAGGATTTGTGAAGAAATCTGAGCTTACTCCTTAAACAAAGTCATTAAATACTTGGCTGGTAAGATAACATAGCTCTATCAGTGACTTCTCTCTTCTGTCAACAACTACCTTCAAAGAACTCAGTGTTTTAGTCCAAGTGGGTTCTTTTGACTGAATAAATACATTTATACTGAAGTGAGCAAATACCTATCTTAACATAGGTTATTATGTTCCACAGGATGTATGTAAGTCAAAATACTGAGTGCCTTCAAAAGTGCATTTGAAAGTTCCTTAGGAAGACATCCCATTAGGTATCAATACATATTTCTCAGTACACTCAACAGCTGCTCTTTTCCTCCAAAGAGGAAACAGATTTCTCTTTTAGTATCCAATGATGCGTGGGTTACATTTGTGAGTCATATTATACAAAAATTATGCATTTTTGAGCAGTAAAATCACATATAGGGCAGCACAGTGGCGACTTCATGAGGGGCTTCTGGTGACTGAGTCATTTTAGGTAACAAGAGACACACAGCACCTCATTTCACTAAGGGCTTCTGCTTCTTACAGAGAAAGTCTAGTGGAATCACCGGCACTATTTAAATTGTTTTCTTGCCCTTCCTCTATTTCTCCCAGCTTTTTTTCTGGTAGCATTCACTAGAATTGTTCACTTTAGAATTGAAATAAAACTGGAAACTATGTGAAGAAAATGCCTGTTATGGAAGAATCTCAGTCTCTCTCTCTCTCTCTCTCTCTCTCTCTCTCTCTCTCTTTTCCTTAGCATCATGCCCTCCAGGTCCATCCATGTTAGGGCAAATGATAGGACTTCCTTCTTGTTGATGGTTGGATAATATCCTACTGCATACATATATACCACATTTTCTTTATCCAATCATCCACTGACAGACACTTGGGTTGTTTCCATGTCTTGGCTTTTGTCCATAATGCCGCAACGAACACGGGTGTGCAGGTATCTTTTCAGGATAGTGATTTCATTTCTTTTGGATAAATACCCAAAAGTGGAATTGCTAAATCACATGGTATTTGTATTTTTAAGGTTTTAAAAAAATTTTTAATGTTTATTTTTGAGAGAGAGAAAGAGAGAGAGAGAGAGAGCATACAAGCAGGGGAGAGGCAGAGAGGGAGACACAGAATCTGAAGGAGGCTCCAGACTCTGAGCTATCAGCACAGAGCCTAACGTGGGGTTTGAACTCACCAACTGTGAGATCATGACCTGAGTCAAAGTCAGACTCTTAACTGACTGAGCCACCCAGGCACCCCTGTATTTTTAAGGTTTTGAAGAACCTACATACTGTTTTCTACAGTGGCTACACCAATTTACATTGCAACCACCAGTGTATGAGGGTCCCTCTTCTCAGTGTCACCTCTTAGAGGAAATATAAATTTCAGTAACACCAGAGGTAATCAGAAAGACAGAAGTTAATCCTACTAACTAAAAAAAAAAAAAAATGGCACAAAACACAACAGTTGTAATTGAGCATGCCTCCCCCACCCCTAAAAGTCTATACGTAGCAATGAACTTCAACTGTTCATGGGGGAAACCAGCTCCAGCTCAAGTCACACTGCAACTGGTGAGACAGAGAAGCAGATTTAAGAGCGGATAGTAAAACTAAGCAAGATGCGGAGCTCAGCCCAGGAGATCCACAAAGTTCAAGTTCGGGCTTGTTTTGGTAAGCAGGGTAATTAGGGAGAGGGGATGGAGGCAGAAAGAAGGTGCAGTTGAACCAGCCCACACGTCAGAGAGAAGGTCCAGGTGACGGCTGAGAACCCAGAGAGCAACGAAAGTACATCTTGGTTCCTGGACAAAGTGTTCATAAAGGACTATATTCAATTCCTTGGAATCCTGGACTGAGGTGAGAGCTCTGCCAAGGATTAGCGAGGCGAGGAGGACTACAAGTCAGAAGAGCAGGAGGCGAGGGGCACCCAGGTGGCTCAGTGGGTTGAGCCTCCAACTTCAGCTCAGGTCGTGATCTCAAGCCCCACGTCAGGCTCTGTGCTGACGGCTCAGAGCCTGGAGCCTGCTTCGGATTCTGTGTCTCCCTCTCTCTGCCCCTCCCCCCTGCCCGTGCTCTGTCTCTCTCTCTCTCTCTCTCTCAAAATAAATAAACATTAAAAAAAGAAGAAGAAGAAGACGAGCAGAAGGCTTATGATCATTCACTTAGAAACACAAGCACATCTGTGTTGGAATTCTGGCCCCGGCACTCATTAGTAATAGTGAGTACTTATTAGATGGTCACAGTAGCAGATAGGCCGGTGTTCCACCCCAGAGGGAGGGTTTAGAGAGTAAGTTAACCAGGCAGATGACAGCACAGGGTTGAGTGCAGGAATGCAGGCCTGGACTTGGTCCACATGGGGAGCCAGGTGAAGGGTGGGGTGGGAGTGGGAGTTGTAGGCTCAGCGACCAGGATCCCATGCTTGGTTTAATGTTTTGCTGTCACAATCTTCAAATTCACAATTACATTTTGCACGAGACCCCACAAATTATGTAGCTGGTCCTGGGTAGGCCATTCTGGGCACCAAAAACATTTCAGACACTAAAGATCTTGCAAGCAACCCCAGATGTTGAGATGAGACTTCACTGATTATGGCTGGCTTAGACGTGCATGGCAAGACCCAGAATCCAACTCTGAGGGATGGAAAAAGGCAAAAACAGAACAAACTAGACAGAGGAGCAGGGAGTGCTATGAATAATCACCCCAAGACAAGACAAGGCATAACCTGTGACTCTCCTGGTCAAATGGGGAGAAATGGTCACCCTACAAAGAAGCCGTTCTAGCAAAGTGTTCTGAAGTTATTCCTATAGGGCAAAGTTGGCAATATACAGAAACGACTATCATGACCACAAAGCACGTGTGTTCACAGAAAATTCAAATCTATGTTTGGAGGTGGGGGTGGGGAAAGGATACTTATTAATTTTGAAAGGACGATCAAAACAGAATAAAATTTTATGTAGCCAAAACTTATGCTTGAAAAGCTGCCCATATGGTGATAATCATTGCAGCTGGGTAGATGAGTACATGAGGTTCGTTACACCATTCTCTCTACTTTCATGCATGTTTGGAAATTTCATAACAACCGTTTTTAAAAGTAAAAAGAAAAAACTTATTTAGATGTTTCTGTTGATATTGCATTGAATAAATATTTCTTAAATCCTCTAATAAATTATTTTGTTAACCACTTGCTAGAAAATTACTTTGAAAAATAAATAGGAAAACAACTTGATTTGAGAATGATTTTCGTGTCAAGTGTTCTCAAATTACCCAAGCAAATAAACAGTTCTGGTGCCAGAATTTCTATATTGAGGGATCTAGGGATATAAAACTAATTGGAGGGAAAAAAAAATCAGAAATTCTGTCTTGAGGCTCTGTATACATAGAAATCACATTATTTTTATTTAGATTTCAAGTTGATTTTCAATGGCCTGCGATGGATGCAATGGAGCTTATGGGAAATTAAAGCTCTTGTATTAGTCACAAGAGGTTAGACAATACTACAGATCCAAATTAACTCCAAATCTCAGTGGCTTAGGAACAACTAGGGCTTGTTTCTGGCTTGTGCTACTGCCTGTCAAGAATTAACAAGGATCTCTGCTCCCCTCACTCACCCAAGGGATCCAGGCCAGTGGAGACTCTGCCATCCAGTAACTATGCTCTTAGGAACACATGGCTTCCTCTAGCCCCATGTCAGGCAACAGAGACTAGAGAATCACACATTGTCTCAGAAAATAAGTGACACATCGTTCCTCCTACCATTTCACTGGCTGAAAGTTGTAATATAGCAACATCTGACTGCAGGGGGGAATCAAATGGAATATTCAGTTAGGATTATTGTTACCACTATATCGCAAGCACTCCTTTGGACACCGTGAGAAAAGTACAGCTCATGATTTCTGGCGTCTTCAATTCTAGAATCTTGAGCTGCACACTCCATGAGAATTAAAATGTCATTGATATGTCTGGAAATATTTGTTCAACAAATTAATAATGAAAAGAAGATTACAAGGTGAAATTTCTAACTTTTTCAAACACTAAATAGTATTCATTTTCATACAAGAGGCATGATTAATCCAAATGAATATTAACAATTCATTCAAACCAGCCTAGCTGACCTTTTAACTGCCAACACTTTCCTAGCCGTTGCTATGGATAATAGCAATGTCTATTTTAAGATGAATGATTGTTTTAGTTATCTGTTCCTATGCAACAAACTACCACCTAGGCTCAGTTGGATGGTTTTACTTGGGGTCTATAGTGCAATTACAGTCAAACGGTGGCTAGGGTTAGAATCATCCGAAGATATCTTTTCTCATAGGTCTGATACCTCTGCTGGGGTGGCTGAAACAGCTAGGAGCTGGATGGACATCTCTCTGTCCACAGCCTCTCCACAACACTAGCCCGGGCTTCCACGTAGCATGGCATTCTCAGGATAGTTGGGCTTCTATAAAGCAGATAGCTTCTCCTAACATAAGCATTTGTAAGAGCACAAGGCCAAAATGGCATGGCTTCTTAGCATCTAGACTTGGAAGTCCACAGTGTCACCTCACTGCACTCCATTGAGTCACAGGACCTGCTAAGCTCCAAAGAAAAGAAAGAACCCAAAGTTGTGAGTTAGTACTCACAACTTGGTTCATTGGGGTGCCATCTTTCGAGACACGCTATTGTTAATGAGCTATTTCATTTACTCAGACCTTAATTTCCTACATTCTAAATAAGTCATTTTCAAATGCACGTCCACATTTGTAAGGGTTTATGTTATGTTGGGTTTGCATTTCCACAGTTTTTTCCTCATCTTAAAAAAAAAGAACTGTGAATAGGACATGACAGTTTGCAAATGCATAAGAATTGATATTGCAGATCTTCCCTGATCTCTAGATTTATAATGCTAGGATGTCAACTGGATGTCAACTCTAGTTAAGAATGTTGCCACTTTGCTACTCTGGTCAAATTCTCAACTATATGAGTGCTAGCATCGGGAGGAATACAACAATCAGGAAGGATAGCACAGGTCCTCCATTTTACACATACAATCATATAAATTGTGTGTGTGTGTGTGTGTGTGTGTGTGTGTGTTATAGCTACCTGGAATAGATGGCCTGGCACTAGCACCTAGGCCAGGAAGCTCTCTACTTAACACAGAATATAAACACCAGATTAGGGAAGCTTGCTTCATAACCCTAACTTTTACCGAGTAAGATAAAAACTAGGTGGTTCCATAACTACATCCAAGCAGAGAGAAAAACAAGACCACTGTCCAAATCACTCAAGTGACCGAACATCTCCCTCACCCAGGTAACATGAATGACTGATGCTTCTTTATCACTTACCACTTTAGCCTTGCTCCCCTGACCCCAACCTGCACGATAAAATTATTAAGACATCCAATCATAGAATTGCCTCCACTTCCTAATAATATTCAATCCAGAACAAACCTCACATCCTCGGGTCTCACCAACATCATCTCTCCCAAGCCAAATTCCACAATAAATCTCACCCAACAGTGAGACTTCCCTCATGTTGCATGCTATCCTGTCTCCTTCAGAGCAGCAAACAAGCAGCAACAACGCTAAATGTATTCACACATGTGTGTTCCGGGTAGCCTTTGGCTAACAAGTATTATATAGTAATAATAATAATTTTATATGACATACAAAACGCTTTCTATTTATTTCAATTGTGAAGTTCAACAAACGCACACACAGATAAAGGGGGTCAATTTTGTTCGGAATCCTGAACTATCATAAATTGGAAGTTTACATTTGTCCCCATAGACCCCAGAGCACCAGGCATGCATACATACCCATGTTCCCAGCAGTGGTGTTTCATACTGAAATCTCACAGTCACCACAGTAATATCAAATGCCTAACATAGGTAACATAAAGGCATAACATCCGATTGATCAATGATTCAAAGTGTGGACTCTCCTGGCCTCTGGCAGCCCATACTTCTTCTACCACAATGCTTGTTATTAGAACTAACAGCAGAGATGAGGTGAAATGCATTTACCTCAATCATTTCACAATTATCAGCTTTGATGTGAGCATCAGTTAAGGAGAAGGTAGAAACTGATGATTTGGAGAAAAGAGAAAAAAAAATCTATGGATTTGAGGTCCCTCTTTCCCCATTCTATCCATGCTGTTATTTCAAATAATTCATTTCATTCATTCCACAAATACTTCCTGAGCTCCTACCACATGCTGAGTACACAGATTTTCATATACAAGTAAAAAAATTCATACAAGACAATCCAGGAAAGATATTCACTGTAGCCTTTGACCAGTGGGCTGTACCCACCTGCACGCAAACACAGCAATATGATCAAATGCGCTCTTCTTCCCTCCTCGAACACCAATCCGTCCAGACAACTGAAACTTCTGCTGTCAACCTTGCATTTTCCAGGTCTACCTGCTGCTAGAAAATAATGATGCTGGAAAACCTGGTTGAATTCTCTTGAGTAAATTCATTAGTCTTCCTTTTAAGGAGATGAATTCTAATGTTCTTACCTACCAAGGACTACTCGAAACACGAAGTTTACAAAATTACAAACTTAAAAAATTTTTTTAATGTTTTATTTATTTTCGAGACAGGGAGAGATGGAGCATGAGAGGGGGAGGGGCAGAGAGACAGGGAGACACAGAATCCCAAGCAGGCTCCAGGCTCCGAGCTCCAAGCTGTCAGCACAGAGCCCGACGTGGGGCTCGAACCCATGAACGTGAGATCATGACCTGAGCCGAAGTCAGAGGCTTAACTGACTGAGCCACTGAGGCGCCCCACAAAGTTATAAGCTTTAAAGGGCTAGGAAGACATCAGCCAATCAATCGATAATTGTTGACCGAACTTTACACTGAGTTTTTAAGACACAATGCTTGGATTAGTGCCAATTATCCAAAAGAAAAACTCCATTTCTAAGTCACAGGAACATAGCTACTTCATATTTATAAGGAATATGCTAACTAGGAGATAGAAGATATGATGGTAAAAACATTTTTTTCTAAAGAAAAGTACACAATATGCATTAAAAAAAAATCATAGTTTCAGTTCATCACCTGTGCTCTGGATTTGAAGATACCAGTCAGCCAGTCACCATCCTTGTTTATGTCACTTATTCAAAATTCAATTCATCATGACTTTTATTTCATAGATACTTATAAGCATATAAAACTTTATGTGCATTCCATATAAACTGTAATGCATGGGAAAAGATATTTTTACAAATAGGTTCTCAAATTATTCCAAATAAAACATCAAATTGGTGCATCTTAAATAAATGGTATGTTTTTAATAAAATTAATGAATATTAATACCTACATTTTAAAAGTTGTCTATTTTCAAATAGACTGATCTATACGTGAGTGGATATATGTACTTGTTTCAATGAAGAAAGTTAACTGTGCAAAAATAATTTCCGAGTAGAAATACCTAAAGGCAAAAAAGTTGTGTTTTGATCAGTACAAAACAGAACTACAAGTGAAAATTGTTTCACTGGCTTTAAATTAGTCTAAAAACTTTAGGGAGATAGTATTGCCCACTGGTTAAAGACTAGGGTGCAGCCACTCTGAGAAATCGTAGGGAGGTTCCTCAAAAACTTAAAAATAGGACAGCCCTATGATCTAGCAGTTATACTACTAAGTATTTACCTAAAGAATTCAAAAATACAGATTCAAAGGGACACGCGCACCCCAGTGTTTATAACAGCACTATCTACAATAGCCAGATTATGGAAACAGCCCAAATGTCCATCAACTGATGAATGGATAAAGATGATGTGGTATATAACTACAGTGGAATATTACTCAGCCACAGAAATGATAAATCTTGTCATTTGCAATGACATGGATGGAGCTAGAGAGTATTATGCTAAGAGAAATAAGTCAGAGAAAGACAAATACCATATGATTTCACTCGTGTGGAATTTAAGAAACAAAGCAAACAAGCATAGGGAAGAAGAGAGAGACAGAGACAGAGAGACAGAGAGAGACAAATCAGGAAACAGACTCTCAACTATAGAGAACGCAGTGATGGTTACCAAAGGGGAGGTGGGTGGGGATATGGGTGAAATAGATGACGGGGATTAAGGAGTGCACTTATTGTGATGAGCACAGGATATTGTATGAAAGTGATGAATCACTAAATTGTACACCTAAAACTAATATACCATATGTTAGCTAACTGGAATTTAAATAAAGACTTTTAAAAAATAATAAATCTATTTGAATGGACAAAAAAGAAAAGATACTAGAGTGCTAGAATCTAACAGAACCAATCCTGTGTCACTAGACAAGTTGATTAAATATTCAGGTTGTCAATTCCATCAACTATAAAATAGCACCTCCTTATCATAGAGATGGTGAGAGGACTAAATGAGATAATGCATGACAAGAAATTAGCAGACACCACATACGAAACCTTCAGTAAAGGTGAGGTACGATGATAATGATTAAGAAGGAATGATGAAGATATTAATTCTCAAGTAAGCCCGTATCTACCTGTGTATCGATTCACTCATTACTCTATCTATATTTGTGTCTGAGGTTTGCAAATAGTGTTCTGAAGACAAATTGAAAATGATCCACTTTTCCTAGTGAATATAATTCCATGACAATTTCTTTTCTAAAATGTTCTGCTGATGACGAAAATCAGAAGAAGACACAGAGCAAGAAGCCAGGATCAAGTCACAGTGGTCCTTTCACCCTCAAGCTGAGAATCTGTGTATGTACATTCAACGACTGAAGCCAATAAGCCTATTATATTGCAAACACAAAAGACAAAGGTTTTGGTAATAAACACAAATTTAGAAGGGAAGGATTAGCGTGTGAGTGACAAAGAAGAAGAAGAATTATTCTGTGTGGGATAGGGGTATAAAAGGATTACCACCCACTAGGCCGGCTCAATTAAATAAATCTCAAGAGTTTTCAACAGCTGCAAGTCTGGTGAGCCCATAAATATTCACGTAATAGTTCTCAAATTAAAACCCACTGTTACAGGACAATAGAATAAAGTGCATCATAGCATGGTAGGTGTATCCGTCAGAAAACAGAAAAAAATGTTGGAAAAATGGAGTCCATACCAGACAATCAAAGAGAAGGAGTTTAATATAGGAAACTAGTCATATGGCTACTGGGAAAGCCAAAAAAATAGGCAGGGGGGAATGTGGGACACTGTCACCTCCCTTGAAGCTGGGGCACCAGGAAGATGGTGCATAGAGGCCAGAAGCCAGGGCTGCCTCACTATAGCTGGACCCACACAGAGGCTCAGAACATGGAGATATGCTGCCCAAAGCAACAGAGAGGGGGAAATACGTCCTGGTTTTTCCCTTCCTATCACCTTCCAACCTGCCAATGATGCCTCCAACTGGGAGAACCTATTTAGTAGTCAGTTAACAAGGGAGCCTGGGAAAGCAGATGTCAAGAGATGGAGGTGGAGTAGATCTAAAAGCAGAATTGGCAAACACCAGGGAAACTTACCAAATCTAAAAAAGGTACCACTTCTTTCAGTTCAGGTTAAAGGGGATCCTCAGCACAAAAGAGATGTCACCAATATTAGTTTTAATCAGGCTAACATTTGGAAATGCCATCAAATTAAGCCCCCCAATCAAAATGGCACTGCTAAGATTAAAAATGTGAGAAGGTAAAAATGAAAGCCCTTTTTGAAGTAGCTCTTTCGCTCTTGGATTTCACATATGGGTAAGAATTCAAAGAACACACTGGGAAATGGGTACAGGATGGCTACCATTTTAATTTGTCTGGGATATCAAATAGTATACAAAACCCATCTCATCATCCCCAAATTTTATTTTAACAGGTCATTGTAATATTGGAGAACTAAAAGGATATATTCCAAGAATTAAGAACTGTCCCAAATACAACCCTTTCACTTTTCTCATTTCCTTGCAGCATGCAACAAGTTTGCCAGCACAGAGTTACAGATTCATATTGGACAATCTCACTGAGAAGTTCTCAAAAGGATTGTATTGGCTTATAAAACTCAGTATGTTCTCGAGGGGAAAAAAAATCATAGAATCTTAGACCAACTGAAATCATTTGACCGTGGACAATATATTGTGCATCTCACTTTCCTTAAACTGTCAAGACTAGATTAGAACATCTCTCCATCTTCAGGGTGAGTGCAGAGATGGGAATAGTGACTTGCTCAACCCGGTCTCTGGGAAGTGTGAGAACAGAAATCAAAAACACTGATTAAAGCCCAGGGCACATTTTCAGGAAATGGAGGAAGTAAAAGAAAACTGGAAACACTGGATATTCAAAGCAATCTCCCGAGACTGGTAGCACTGCCCATCTTTCTGGGTCACCTTTTTTCTCAGCTCACACTCACAAAGCAATATATCCTTCCAAAGTTACCAGAAAATACAGCATCCCCACAAAGCTGATGCCAATGGAGGAAGAGCCATCACCTAAACTTTGTTTCTACCCATCAGTCACCATAAAAATAGGCACTGTGATAAATTATTGCATAATGGAAGAACGTATTCCTCTCATTAATTTAATTTTTTTGATAACTTCCAATTTCTAATGGCAAAGATAAGATAAAAGGGAGTATATAGAGTTCTAACATTATGCTGATGTTGGAGCACATTATCACCAAGAGTAAGGGTCTACAGAAAGTCAATAAGATGTGGGAGAAAATGTGAATATAAATCATTTATAATGTGCTAGAGTCGTTGCAGCCTGCATAAGGGACCTGAAAAGTCTAAGAAATCTAACTAATGAGGCAAAAAACAAATGGGAGTTTATTCCTTGTTGGTCTCTTAACCAGAAGGTAACTTGAACGCAAGTCCTACTCAGCTTGAGTCTAAACGTTAGTGATCTCCCCACGTGCCGCTTCAAAGGGAAGCCCAAATAGTCGCAGTGTGCCACCTGTCAGAACCTGCTCACCAACGGAAAAGATTCTGTTTTGTTTATACAAAGAGACATAGCAGCCCTGTGCTGGCTTAATTTCCCCTAAAGAGGTTAAAAATGGTTCAGAATCATTTGACCTAAATGGAGATTGTTCATCACCCTGAGTAACAAAGCAAAAAAAGTGACTCTTTATAATACTAGTACAGTTTCAGTTATATTGGTGCATGCACTCTTAGAGGCTCCGTGTGTCACACCCATATACACATGCATGTACGTATGCACACCCATGGGATTATACACAATTTCCTGGAACAGAAGGGACACAGGGATAATCTTCGGTTGAAGGAAAAAAAAGGCAAAACTCATTCTCACTAATTGCTGGCTTGACTTCATTAGCTATGCAGAGAGGACGGCTTTGAATGCGGAACTTCGGCATTTCCCTCACTGTCCCCCTCATGTAAGCCCTGACCCCAAACTGGAGGTGGAGGGAAGTAACCAATGAGGAACTCCACAGCCCTTTGCTGAGGGACCACCTTCAAGGGGAGAACCAGCGAGAGCCCAGCACCCTCCGCATTTGGCCAAGGACAAAATAACTGTGCAGTTAAGCACCCTTCAAGGAAAACAAGCACCTCAAGGTTCTTTGAAAGAGCATATTACCTGATGTGGCTGTGAACTGGACCATCTGCTATAGGAGGGAACACCACACGACTTGCTGGCCGAGCTTCTCTGCAAAAGAGATGGGGGAAAAAAGAAGATTTCATGTTGTCACACAAACTGAAAACACTTTACATGTCTCTAAACAAATTATTTATTCAGTGTCTACAGCTCCAAAGATTAACACAATCTTACACGCTGTCTGCACTTAATCCCGGTTTCATTTCTTTTAAAACACATTCTCCTCAGCAAGCACAATAATATCAACACTGCAGCTGAAACATCTGGATCCAACTCTTGGCGTGTGCTCATTGTTGGGCCTGGTACAGGTCACCCAAAGTCTCTCTGTCTCAACTTTCTCTTCAGCGAGACTGGAATAATAATTTTTAGGTCACGGGATTCTTGTGAGGATCACATATGGTCATAGGTGTGAAGCACTTTGTCCAGTAAGGTGCTAGACATGTACAAAGCCTTAATTCAACACACAGGAAATCAGGCCCGTTATTCTAAGTTTCCACGTGCAACAAAACTGGCATACAAATATGCACATCGTTGAGTCAGTTATTCTTTTTTGTAAGTTTATTTATCTATTTTGAGAGAGAGAGAGAGGCGAGAGAGAGAAGACGGAGAAGAGAGAGAGAAAGAGCACACAAGCCAGGGAGAGGCAAAGAGAAGGAGAGAGAGAACCCCAAGCAGGCTCCATGCCATTAGCGCAGAGCTCAATGCAGGGCTCGAACTCCCCAACTGCAAGATCATGACGACCTGAGCCAAGATCAAGAGTCAGACACAATCGGCAGAGCCACCCAGGTACCCCAGTTATTCTTACTATAAAGTGAACTTCACCTTGGGAAAGCCCTTACCATACCATCACTAGCAGCTCCTTGAGCCTGTGATATGCCACAAACTCACTGTAAATTAGCTCATCCACGGCCATTCTTAACACCATGTTTCTTTGACTGCTTCCACCATCAAGGTTAAAAAAATACTACAAAGCCACTTTCTCGGCATTCCCTCTCTCTAACCCTGGCCATTGAGACACGAATATAATTTTAGAGGTGCGGAAGGGGAGATAATTCTGCGAAAACCTTTTGCTTTCCTGATAAAAGGGAAAATATAAGGCTTGTTCCTTCACCACCATTCTTCTCTCTAAATACAGATATGCTACACGGAGCTGGAGTAACCGTTCTGTGACCATGAGGAAAAGGCCAAGAGAAGAGCAGAGATGCTAACCTGAATTAATCTTGTTACACAGCTGACCTACAGCTTCAGGCTGCTACTTCTGCCCAAGCTCTCCTTGTGTAATTGACTATAATCACATTTTCCATCATGTGTAGAAACTTGTGGATGCTTCATGGCAGAGGTATGAAGATGTGAAAGCAATTGGTATGTTTCAAGAGTGATCAATAGACCAATATAGTACTGCCAACTCCCGTACACCCCATCACTGCCTTCCATCTGCCTTTCAGGACCCCCATGTAATTCTGTGCTGGCCTTTGCTATTCCTGACAGCTTTCCGGAGTCTCTGCCACAGGGAGGTTGGCATGTTGGCTAAATGCTGTGTTCTGCCTGCTCAATTCAACTTCCCTCTAAGCATCTGCCCATCTAAAGAGGCAGCATTGGGAGCAACTCTCCTGCCCCGCGGAGGCTGATGGGATTGCACCCTACAGCACAGTGTGAGAAGCATTTCAAGTTTTTAACTTGGATAGAGGGAAAATGATCAACAAAGTAGCTAGAAGTTAAATGAAAAGCTTAATCATATTTTCTCAATGAAAAGCAGTAGCAATGAATTTCTAATGTATCAGACTTTACCAGCACATGACCATGTGCCTTCTCTAACGCTATTTTCCTAATTGTGAAATAGCATAATTTAGATGGTCCCCATGCTCCCTCCTTATCCAGCCCCAGATCTATTCAGTTAAATGGTTCTATACTTTCAGAATATATAAATGATTAACTAATTACAGATTCAATTCTTTCGATACTATGTGTTTAAAATACCAAGGAAACATCTTAACCTCTGTTATCTAGAAAATGTTAATAATCCGGAATAGCCCTTTACTTGAAGATGTAGCAGATCCTGGCTTCCTGCATTTTTAGGAAGGGGCTGTTAGCTGCTTTTCTTGCCCAACAATTTGGGCTTCAGCAGAATCTCTTCAAGTCTCCTTAAATCATAAGATTTTGTAATTCACCATCAGACTAATTTTTGAGACATCATAGATTGAGACCAAAATTTATCACAGTTTCAAGCCACAATACAGGTTTCTAAAATTGTAACAATTTTTATACTTAGTATCAGGAAAATAATTGTGTTTTTTAATTGAGATAGAACTGATATATAATATTGTGTAAGTTTTAAGGTATTCGTGTTGATTGGAAACATCTACATATTGCAATATGATTACCACCACTGTATAATTATTCCATAAAATATATATATTATAGGTAATACATACACTTCTTTATCCACTCATCTGTTGACAGACATTTAAGTTCTTTCTCTTGGCTACTGTGAAAAATGCCTCAATAAACATGATGTGTGAGTATCTCTTCGATATCCTGCTTTCATCTACTTTGGGTATACACCCAGAAGTGGAATTACTGGAACATATGGTAGTTCTATTTTTAATTTTCTGAGGAGTCTTCATACTGTTTTCCACAGTGGCTGCACCATTCCCACCAACAGTGTGCACAAGGGTGCCCTTTTCTCCACATCCTCACCAACACTTGTTAGCTCTTCTCGAAAGTTTTGTTTTTTTTTTAATCAGAATAAAATTATGATAATCAAATTCAAGACATGAGCACTAACGTTCCAAAAACATTTTAAAGAAAAGTGAGACGTGTGACCTGCAGCATCTGACCCACATTATTAAGGAACCTTGAAGTGGGAAGGACAGAAAATGGGCATTGGTGCATTTGAGCATAACAAAAACCCAATGTGAAATGCAAGCTCTCCCTTCTTGATAAGTGCCCATGCTTACCTTTCTTCTAAAGGTCACACTGCACTTCAGCACCGACACAAGTATAATTAACTATATAATGGTAATTGCAATCTATTGTGATCCACACACTTAACAGCCTTTCTAGCACCAAGGATAAATGTAAAGGCCAGAGAAACAACAAATTAACTGGTCAACATTAATTACAAATTTTAAACACAGGACCATGTCTAGAATTGCAGCCTTGGATCTGATGGATGTGACTGTATTCAAAAATCAGCTTCATACCACAAAACACAAACTCTGGTTGGGTTTCCTTGATGTCTTTTTTGAATTAACTAGCCATAATGCATGGTTTGGATTTCAGCCTGGGCAAAAATAAACTCCTCTGACAAACCAGATAAGTAATTGATCATATCCTCATTTTCCCCCTCCTGGTGCCCTTAGCAACCAATGGTTAATCAAAGGGCAGTACCCAGATCAGAGTAATGAGGCAGGCTGGTTTAAAATGCAAATTCCCTGACCCCAGGAATTTACAAATCTCTGGAAGTGGGATCCAGCAATTTGCATTTTTAAGAGGCTCTCCAATTGATTCATACTTAGTCTTGGAAGCAAGGAAACATTCCCGAATACTCTCAACACACACTTCCATTTATTGTTGCATGCATCCAGTGAAAAACAAGGATGATGATGAGTAGAGGTATGAAGACCCAAGGATATTACTGATAGCATTTCTTTTTAATCTAAAAAGATAAAATGAACTCTCAAACTCCAGAGAAATACTTCTGGAAATTGTGGGAAGACACCTGAGGAAAAAGAATCTTATTTTTAATCTACTGATATAGATTGAACCTTGAACCACCCCAGCCCAATTAAATGGCTGGGTAAGAGTTTCAGTTTAGACACCCAATGTCTGCCCTTGGAAAACCTCCCCTGAACACCAAGAATGGGCAACTGTCCTTCTGATATGTTTCCAGCACATCTGCACTTACCCCCTACCAAAAAGTCCTATGACACTCTCTTATAATTGCCTTCTAAAAGCAGTTTCCTATTATAGACTGTATATTCCACAAATTATAGGGGAAGTGGGGAGCAAGTTGGGAAGGGGTCTTATTTACTTATGTAACTAGGCATGTCTGTGCTTGGAATACAGTAAGTGCTCAGTAAACACCAAAGTAAATAATAGGTTCAGTTTGTGAGTGTGAATAGGAGACTGCTTCTGCAGGAGACACTGACTATGGAACTAACACTCCCAGGGACAAATGCAGTAAAAATTGGTAGAATTCCAGAGCCCCAGTGGCTTCTATGATGTCTTAGAAAGGGTAACACCACTGGCCCAGACTTCAGGATATTAGGGTAGGGAGTACCCTAACACAGCTTCATAGAAAATAGCAATTGTTAAAGTTAGTAGGGCAAGAAATAACGGAAATGGCAGACACCACATGGAAGATGAAAGTATTGGTTATTGGACACATGTTATTCCATATGAAATGTCTCAAGAATGCTGTGAGGTAACCACCAAAGAACTAGATGATCTACAAAAGCAGAGAGAAGCTAGAATGCAAGTAAATATTGAGACAAAAATACACACCCAACTTTGCATCTTCTCTACCCTCCCCCGCCCAGGCTGTGAGGCTTGTGCAAATCCAGGGAGCTCGGGAGGAGAAGAGTATAAAACATTAGAGATAAAAGCGTGCAAAGCGCTGTGTTAAACAAAGGGGGAAAAAGTGCTGCATTGAAACCTGGAAGACAGACCAGATTCAATGGCAGTTCATAAGCGAGGAAAGCACCCAGATGCTGCAGGAGCCGCAACTGGCCTCCGCTTGGCCAGCTTCCTCCAAGCCTAATTGCCCGTCAGCGTAAGACAAGGAACTTTGGGAACACGTACATTTTTCAGTAGCTGGAGTTTTGCCTGCATTAGGCCTTGAGCATATTTGAAGAACGAGAGATGAAGAACCAATAACCAGTGTTGGAAGGTGCTAACTGGACATCTGCATTCAAGATCATAGCACAAAAAGTCATTGACAAATATGATCCAGGAACCAACATGGCTTATTCAGACAGACTGAGCTCTGGATGACAGACAGGACTTTTAGGATTTTAATTTCAAAGGGAAAACCATGTCTCCAACCCCAGCGAGATGAATCATGTAAGAGACAAGACCAAACAGCAAAGGACCTAGACGGCAGGAACACTTTTAATAAGTAAGGTATGAAGAGCTGACTCAAAAGCCTTCCCAACACAAGAAACCTTGTGAAGAATTAGTGGTAAAGGCTCTACCCATGCATACCTTAAAATAAGGAGCTACCTAAATCAATCAATCAATCAATCAATCAATCACAAGTGCACATACCTGGTAGGCTAAGAAAAGGAAATGGATTAAAAAAAGGGGGGCGGGGGTACGGGACAAAGTTCTGGAGTCTCTTTAACAATTTCATTATTGAAAGCATCACTTCCTCTTTATAATCACAGTATCTTGGAACACATACTCCAGTGTGCGTTGTTACATGGATTTGGCATTTACTGAGGGCCTCTGCCATTAGTGTCCATGAGACACACAAGAAATCATCTTCACCCTCCCCACCCTTTGGAAACATAATCACAGACGAATTTCCCTCATTTTAATAAGAAATTATTGAGCCCAGTCTGGAATTCCAGAACACGGGACCAAACTGTCACAGCCAAGAAGTTCCATCACATTGCTAATGCTACAGAGAATCCTCACAGTTGGGTAAGGAATGGTGGCTAAAAGCCGACCTAAATCTTTCCAGTTTCAATATAGCCCAGAGCACTAGGTATAGGATGAGCAGCTCACATATGCTCTGTCTCCTTTCAAGGCTAAGAAGCAACCTTTGTACTCTTTTCCCACCTAGATTAACCAGTTTTGGTTAACCTTTCTCCCATGTGCCCTCATTTCCAGCCCTTCCATCAAGTCACTGCCCTCCTCTGGGCCACCTCCCAAATCTCCACACTCCTCCTTCTCAAGTTGTGAAATCTGAAATCGGAGGGGTTCCACATTGTGTCCTCATTCCATTACAAAAACGCAAAATAAATCTAAGCTAGCCTCAGTGCAAAAAATAAAAAGGAAGACAATCTCAACACAAGTCCAAGTATCAAATATTAATTTAGCAACGACAGTCGATAAGCTTTGCCTCTTAGTTTTACTTCTTTTCCAGTGATGAAGGAGAAATAATGGAGTCTTCTTTAAGGAGACCTAACCAAGTCTCTGTGTTGTGCTTACAAAAACCGGATGTACAATAATACAGACTCTATCTATCTCTAAGAGTTAAAATACCATATATATATTTACTGAAATCAAAATGCTATTCCCAGGATTTTTATCTGCTAGCTCTCTGGCCCCTCACTGCACTTGAACTTTGCAAGCATTTTCTTGCACACCTAGGATTGTGCAAATCACTCTGCTAGCAACAGGGGTTGTAGAGATGGAGGAGATTCTCCTCAGAGGCTTTTTCCACTCCTCACCCTCCCAAGCTGCCCCAAAGAACCACATGCAAGCCCATCCCGTCACTCTTTACCTATTACCCTGTTGAAATTTCTTCACAGCTCCTATCACTATCTGAAATTCTCTGGTACGTTGTTCATGTCCCTCGCGAGGACGTAACTACCAGGAAAACGGGCTTCTTTTTTTTTTTTTAAACACTTTTCTTTTTTTAACCATCACTTGTACTATCAGGCACATAGCAGTGTCTTAGTATATATGAGTTAAATGATTCAATGAAGGAAGGAAGGAGGAAACTCAGTTACCCTCAAAGACTTTACAGTCCAGCGAAGGAGATTAACACATGCAAAACTACCGCAAGAAGTGTTCCTCCTTCCACCACATATGCAGGCTGGGCGGGTGTGCGCTACATGAGGGAGCCATTCACAACACACACACACACACACACACACACACACACACACACACACACACAAAACCATACGTTAGTATATTACAACACTTTTCCAGCAGAGGTAGCAAAATGCCTTGCTATCATAAAACTGGTACATTAGGATCATTTTTCAAAAAGCAGAAGTAAAATATCCTAAGGAGGGTACCTTATTCTCATTTACAAAAAGGTCCATGGGTAGAGCTGATTTGAGGCCCAATCCCCTGGCCTTAGACTTTGAGTGCCCTAGACCAGGGGCAAGGAGTCAGAGCATAAGCGGCTTCTTCATGGACAGATGCTGCTTTAAATAACCAGAATACGGTCTCCAGCCTCTAAGATAGCCTCCAGAGACCCTGCTTCCTGATACAGACGCCATTTTGTAGTCCCCTCCACGATGACCAACAGAATGGACTACTAGAATATAGTAAACAAATAGAATATTCTTTTTGACAAATAAAATGTAGAACTAAGGATAGGTCACTTTGTAGATTAGGTTATAATCTTGGGCATGGTCTATCATTTTCAAATCACTTAGGTCCAAGGCATGTAAGGAGAGAAACCATGCCAGGAGCCACCTTATGAAGAGTCCCATGTGGTAAGACATTGAAACTTCTTGCAAAAAGCCACATGAGTGAACTTCAAATTGATCCTTTGGCCCCAGTCAAGTCTTCAGAGCCTGCAGCCCTGACTAACAGCTTGACTGCAACTTTAGGAGAGACTTGGATCAAGAACTGCTATCCGAACTGTTCACTAATTCCTTACCCTCAGAAACTGTGCAAGATAATCGAGGTTTGCTGTTTAAGCTCCTAACTTTTAGGGGGATAATCTGTCACCCAGCAGTGCATTAAGTAATTCACATTATTAGCAGAAAAACTATTCAGCTCGTACCATGATATAAGTAGAAGTCTGTAGAAAGCATACAGTATTCTGAGAATCATACCTAAGGGAGGGGAAGACATTATTCTTCTGAATTACAGGGGAAAAAAAATTCAGGAGTTTTCCTCCTTCAGGTCTTTTTTTAAAAATTAAGTCCCTGAGTTTTCACATTGTTATTTAACATGTCTCGCAGCCACTTCCTTCAAAGAGATGGAGAACTGGAAGTCCCTGAAGACACAGGCACAAGGTAACCTCCAGCTCCCTTCCTGCACAAGACTAAAAACGGCAAACAGGACGCTCAGTAAATAAATGATAAGCTTCCTGTTATCATGCAGCTTTGTCTGTAACTCAACTTGATCTTGCTGTATCTTACAAAAAAAGACCCAATTCACTTTAGCTACTGGGCTCCATCTGCCACTGTACATCTCAGAGAAGCAGAAACCCTCCTCTGGCAGCTGCACAAGAGAGCAGGGGAGAGTATTCCGATTTTAAGATACTAAGGGAAGGGGAGGCTCTCCCCCGACCCATAAGGAAAGCGTGAGCTGATGGAGCATTCCCTTGTCTGTGTTCTACAGAAACTAGAACCACAGAACGACCGACTAAAAAATAGTTCTTTGTTCAATTTTGGGAAATGCTACATGTCCCAAATGATCCAACCTAGGGGTCTGTAGCATTTTTCTGTAGTGGACCACAGAGTAAATATTTTAGGCTCTGTGGGCCACACTCTTTTTTTTTTTCTTTTTTTTTTTTTACAAGTACTCAATTCTGCCATGTGGCATGAAAGCGGCCATACATAATATATAAATGAGTGAACATGGCTGAATTCCAATAAAACTTTATTTGCAAAGATGGCTGGGTTCAGATTTGGCCTACAGGCTAGAGTTTCTATAGTGCCCTTGTCCCTTACAGGAATGTTTACATACCAGGAAAGCCTAAAGGTTAACACAGAGGACACCATTCCAACCTCTCTCCTGAAGAGCCACTGGACGTTTTGGCATATGAAATGCATTGAGAATTTCTGCTCCAAAAACATATCCATGGATCATTTTGTCCCAACATTGCTTGTCCAAAGAATCTATTTATTTATGTAACTATTTCTTTCTTGCTCTACCTTTCCCCTCCCTTTTTCTGTCACTCAACTTCTTCTCTTACTGAGTATTAACATCTCAGGGATCTAGGCTTGCATAGTACCTCCCTGAGGAAATAACAAGTTACCTAAATTGCCATGTAGATCAATCTGAGTGAACAATTTTATTTTAACGCTTTAGAAACCTGGCTTGGAACGTGGAGTACCAATGAACATTTTAAGCAATACCTTGACTTTCAAACATAGCATAGTCCCAAAGATAGAAAACGTAAAGAGTATGTGGCATTTTAGGTGTGTGTGTTTTGTGGAAAACTGACTGGACGCTTGCCACATTTTTCTGTGTCCTTTACCTCCCCTCATCCTTACCCTAGTTTTGGAACTTGTGGTATAAAAGTCATCTATCAGGAAGTTGTGGACTAGGTCATTACTTCCAGAAAATGTCAAGTCACAAACATATCTGAAACTTAAAACTTAAAGGTAATGGCATTGGCCAAATTAGCAAATTGATGGTTTTCTGCCAAAGTGCCTTGGGAACTTATAAAACACATAGTGATGTCAGGGATTGTCAGAGTTCTTTTAGACAAAAGAAACCTTGAATTTCCTCATTAGTAGCCTATCATTATGGGTGATTATTGGCCAAACAGACCAATCCTGGAATACTATAGGAGGGGACCACACCATGATGTGAATAGCAGGAGACAGGGATCATTCATTGCAGGACATCTTGGAGGCTGCCATTCACAAAGAGTAGGTAGAAAGAAATCTGGCAAGCAGATTTTTTTTTCCTTCCTGGATCTGATACTAATCGTAAGGCATTAACCAAGTCATTTCTGCTCATCCACAAATTGAGGAGGTTGAACTAAAGTCAAACTTGCTGTGAAAATGTGAGTCCATCAATATTCACTACTCATTCATATATTATTTCACTGTATATTCAGATTAGTGATGCCACACAGTGGACAACGTTAAGTCAGAAGGAAACTGGTTAGAGCCCAGTTTCCCAGAACAGGGCTACCCCTAATCTGGAACTCCAACCCAATCTTTTTTTTTTTCCTCAAAGCCATGAGAATCCTCAGGATAGCCAGATTTTCCTGAGCTTCGATACCAACAACTTTTCAAAGCTTGAGGAGGGGGTGATGATTGCTACATTTTAAGAGTGGTTTATTCAACCGTCCATCAGATTAGAGATTCCTCTGTCTCCCAGACTTTTCCTTCATCAAAAGGGAGCCATGTAACTCTCAGAGGTTTTCCACCATAAAAACATATCCCAGGACACTGCAGAGCCCTCCATTCTGATCCTGGGACTTCCTCCCACCTCTTCGTCATCATCACAAAACAGAGTGGGAAAACCAAGTTCTCCTTTGCACAAATAGCACCAGATGCCACTTCAGCTGCAATGATCCTCCTAACCACAGGCACTTGTGACAAGGCTCTGATCTAGCCTTTTGGCTGTGGGTAGCAAGGGGAGCGTGGCCACACTGTCATAATTAATCAGGTTTGCCCTCCATGCAATTCGCCACGTACAAAACACTCTTGGCACGCACGCTTTCCAGGATGAGTGTGTTTACAAGTGGAAAACTTTTGAAGCCTTTGCTCTGAGACTGAATGGAATAGGTCAGAGAGAACACTTTATTGACTCTTCCTGACAAATCCTCATGCAGCTGACCCTTTTTGTGGGCATAAAAGACGTAGAAACATAGACAATGTACTTTAGGTTTTCTCCCCCCAGGAATCTGAGGATGTTGTAATTCTTAAAGAAACAACAATAAAATTTTAAACTTTATGAAGAAATAGCCATGTCTCACAAAAGTACTCCTGAGTAAATTGGGGGTGATGTTAATTCCTCCAAATACAGCCCTATATTTAGAAGAATTTTGTTGCCATCTACATTGTTTGAAACTTTTTTAAAAATATGGGAAGAGGGAGAGGAGGTGAAGAAGTAAGGCTAATTTTAAGAGAATACAATTTGGGGCCAACGTGTGTAAAAGTAGTCACAAGCATTAAATCACAAAAAAATTAACTGCCCAATGCAATGTGCATTTAAGTGGAGTAAATTCCAAGACACTGTGGAAAGGCTGCCCTCTTCAGACACACTATTTTTTCTTAACTTGCTATAGATTTTTCTACATAAGTTTCTCTGTAGGGGAAAATGGAGTATGGGGTGAAATATTTTTAAATCTGAGCTTTACTCAAATAAATGTCAAGCAAGGACATGAAAAAAATGCTACTGAGTACCTAGTTTGCTTGTCTGAATTTCCCTGGAATAAGTACCTTGTAAGTTTTCCACATGGCCCTCAAAGCATGTAAGCAAGCTTCCGAATCCTAAGCGGTAATTAATTAATGAAGCGGTCTAGGCTGAAATGTTTACCTCGGCTGTCACATATCTAAGTGCATTCAGAATAACCACCTGAAGTCACAATAATTGGCTTTCATGTCATTAGAATTTTTAATAGCCATGAGGAACTCGACTCATGTCATTAGAATTTTTAATAGCCATGAGGAACTCGACTCATTCCACAAAAAAACCGTGTTTTTGGTTTCATTCCTGTAATTCTGAACAACGTGAAACAACAATTAAGAGTCCTGTCATGATGGAAGGGACCTTGAGAAGGGAAGGCACTAATTCTGTCGGGAGAGTTCCCTTAGAATACTCCACAGATAGGTACTCTACTGACAATGAGAAGCAAGTGGAAGATTTCATTTGAAACACAACTCATTTTTCTACATTTCCAGTTTTGGGCTTCTTCCTCCTCCTCCAACATTTACTCTTTCAACGACCAAATACAAAAGTCTCAGTCTAATACAGTGCGATACCTTCCAAGATCCACACTCAAAAACTAATTTCAATTCTTTATAGTCAGTCTAGGACAAATTAGAGCTAAAAAAAAATTACCAACAAATCATAAAATACTCCCGTTATATCATCTTCTGCAAGAAGGACAGGAAGGAATTTCGTTTGCAAGGTGGCCTCTTTTGTTTCATAACAACAATGAAAAGAGAGGGTACATAATACACTCAATTAAACAGAGGTCACTGGAGAGAAAGTTTTTAAACATTATTTCTGAGAAATGGTTGTTTATGAAAATCGAATTGGAGTGTGCAGGAAAATGGTGTGTGGGGAAATGATAGCTATCAATTTACATAATATGTGACACATGTAATATACATGTGCATTTCTGCCGACAGACATAAAGACGGAACTAACTTGTTTATATTTGAGGTGAAGAGGCTGAAAGGAAGTGCGTGCCAGCATGTTTCTCCTCCGCCTTCTAATATTCAGTTTCATGTATAATTGATAGACTACAATTTTTATGATGGTTAAAAAAAAAGAGTAAATAAATTATGAGGATTTCAAATATCATCCATTTGCCAGGAAGACTCAGTTTTTCCTTGAATGGACATTAAACAGTCGCCATTCCTGAAGGCAGTTTAGCAGACCGGCAATTTCTTTGGCTTCTTATGCTCCCAAAGTGCTCAGGTCCAGAACTAAGTTTGGTGGACAGCTAGACCTCAAATAGGACCCATGCTTTATATTTATTGCAGAGCTTAAATTGATAGCATTTGGGCAGAAAAGCCAGCATAATACCCAATGCTGAACTCAGATTACACTTGTATGCAGAGATAAAATAAGGAAATTCCCAATGAACCAACAGAAGACGCTTTCTACTCTAGAGCAAGGCCTTGAGATGGAAAGAAATTCATCACGTGCACTGTAATTTCTGGGTTTTCAAATACAAGTCTATTTGTTTACATTATTAAAATTCTATGAGATTACATTTTGAACACATATCCAACTCAAGATGCTATATATACACACATACGTAAGTTTATGAACTTGCATAGGTCATATGTATAATATAAAAATGTATTGTGGATAATATATACTGTATATTATAAATATAAATGTTTATGTGCATTATTTATATTTATGCATTTATTATTTTATTTATGCCATACATGTATGAAGATATTTATTAGTATGTATAATACATAAGTGTATAATATACTATATATTATATATAGTATACTATAACACATTATATTATATATTTAACATAAATTATATATTAAATATAGTATACATTATACACACATACTATATAGTATGTAAGCATATTACATATATATTATATATTACATATAATATGCTTACTTGTATCATAAGCTATATGATATTATACATACGATATATTGCTGCATAAATGTATATATTAAACCATAGATACTGAACTTAATTTGAAATTTAAGAAATTTTCAAGGATACTCTTAACTATATGCAATTTCTAACATCCACAAGGACTTTGTAATGAAAACCCTTTCATAAGAGGAGACACCACTATTCCTATTCTCAACAGAGCACTCCACAAATCTTCCTGCTCCTGCAGACATAAACACATCTTTAATACTGAGCTCAGGAACTCCTCCCTACAATTTCAAATCAAAACCCATTTGTTTTTTGAATTGGTATCGGCGTCTCGGCCTTGGTCTACTGACTATTTTAAATAGAACTCTGTGGGAGAATCGCTGACGTCTCTGTTGCAAGGTGCAGTAAAAGAAACACCAAGTTACCCAGGAGACGCGAAAAAGTGAGTTAGCGGCCAGTGTTTGGAGACCACTTGATGGGCAGGTACTGTAACCACTGGACCTCCCAGCCCCTCCAGGTCTCCGTGCTTTGATTAGCAAATGGCAGGAGGCACCAGATGACGCTTAAGGCAATAGTACAACCATTCTCAAAGGCTCTCGAAACCCCTTCCTCCCACACATGCACATTAAATAAGCCAGCACTCACACCGGTTTCCCCTCACAGACAAACCATTACCAGCCACTGTTACCATGGCACAGCCACACGCCAGGGAAAAGCCCCACACACAGAAGGGCCGTTTTTGTGATTAGCTGGTAGAATCAAAAGGAGAAAAATAATAGAGCTGGAGCTCAAACCACGCGTGCCCATTTGTCCCACATGAACAAAATATTCATAAAAACAAACAGAGCATGGAGCCAAGATGGCAAACTTCAGACATGAGCACGTTTTGCATAAATAATCACTTATAAAACTGTGCGAGAAAAGCACAAGATAGCCGCTGTGTCATTCTCCAGTGCTCTGCCGTATATCGTGGCTTCATCAGTGACAGGACAGAGGCTGCTCTTTGAGGAAAACCTCACAGCTCTACCATGAGCAGGAAGGCACGGGAGCCACAGTTGTGCACACGAAGGTACGCTTCGGCTCTGGTGGAGCACATAACCAACCCCTCTCAACACCGAGGCAAAACTTCTCACGTCTGGATATAAAGTCTTACAGCTGCGCGATGGAGCGGAATGGCCAGGAGATTTTCAGAAAGAGCTGGCACCTGTCTTTCGGCTTGCCGCTCCAGGATTTCTTATCACCATGCCAAGTCCGAGGTCAAGGCAGAATGTCAGACTCAGAATCCTGCGGCTAGAAATATCTGCAGTGGGTGCCTGTTGATCTGCTCACCGAGTTCCCATAGACATTTTCTTTTAGAACAATGGTGTATTCCTTTGAGAAACTCCTCTACTCCCGCTAAATTCAGCAGTTCAGGTATGTTGTCCGCTGGGTGACCCAGGCCTGCCAAGAAGTTTCATCATCAAGAATTTGGATCTCGAGTACAATGGCCCAAGGACAATTGGAGAGGAGGATTCAACTCAATGGAGGTGCCCTGAAGAGACCACGTATTAGTTCCTCTAATTGTCCTAAATCCCTGGAGTTTCCTTCATTGTTGCCTTTCTCAAGCACTGAAGCCTCATTTTTTTTCTTGGAAATTTAATTCTATGTCCTACCCCATACCCTTCCAATAAATTCCTTTTTGCTTAACTTAGCCAGGGTTAGTTTCTGTTGGCTTGAAACCAAACTACCATTACTGATACAGATTCTTACCAATTACCTTTTTGCCAATTTCTTTTCCACTCTTCACTGCACACTATTTATCATGTTCAGCTCATCATGATTATTTTCTCTCCATATATACACATTATAATACAGGCTATATTATATTCTACTATGTTACACTCTATTATACTATACCATATTTTCACCTATTATTATATATAATATAATATATAATGCCTATTATTATTGCAAATGCAAATGAAGATGAAGAGGTAACTGAAGTTGAAAGAGGTTAATTTAGTGGTGCATCAGAATAACCTAAAGCCTTTGTTAAATGACAGATTCCTAGTCCTCATGCCAAGATGACAGATTCAGCGGGTCTAACAGAAGGCCCTGAGAATTCACTTTTCTAACAGGTTCCCAGGTGAGGATGTTGCTCATCCAGGACCGCATTTTGAACAGCACTAGATTAAATCAAAGCTTCTCAAACTCTGATGTGCTTACAGATCCCACGGGGAAGAGATTCTGCTTCAGCAGGTCTAAGGTGAGGCCCAAACAACCTCCATGGGAGATGAAGATGCCACCAGACCACACACAGTAACAAGGATTACATGACCGACCCAGATCACACAGTAAATAAAATAACTACCAGAGCCTGGACTTGGTCTCAGGTGTGCCTTCTCTTATTCACTCCACTGCCTCCCCTAAGAAAACCTGGTCTTTACAAAAGGAGGAGCCCGAAACTCTGAAGGATCATACAATTTTACCAGCTCTTGCGGCTGGTTGATTATATATTTAACAGGACACAACTGCCATCTTTGGTCACCAGCCCAGACGGCTTTCCTCTATCATGCTCAAGAGCTCACAAAGTACTGTACCTTCATTTCTACTCTGCATTAAAGCCTGACAAAGACACACAAAAAATGGGCAAGGTCAGCACTCATTTACGTTTCACTAATGGGGAACCCAAGTGGGGTGCAGACTGCACAAACGGCTTGTGTATGACCATTCTGCTAGAAGATGTCACAGCTCGACATGACCGAAAGCAATTCTAATGCCAAGTGCATGCTCCCACCACCTGCAATAGCCCGCTCTCCAAGAGGGCAAGACACATCCTAACCCTGAAAGATGGGAGAACCCCAGACAGACAGCAAATTATGGAGACCCAAGACCCTGGAAACCAGAAGTCAAAAACAGAGGTCCAGTAACCCTGTCTGGTGCATAGAAGCATGTTCTCTGACCTATACAGTGTCTGTTTGTTTGTTGGTGGGTCAGGTGCCTATGTTTAAATACTGAGAAATTTTACATACATTATAATCCAGAATGAAAATTGTAAAGATCTGGCGACACAGAGTCCAGAGTCTCACACCTTACAAAAACAGCTCTGGGGGTGAGGGGAGAAGGTTGGGGCACGGTGGTCATTAACGGGGCCACCTTGTCTGTGACATGGACTTACAGGATGGAAGATAAACCACTGCCCACTTGTTCATCAGTTCACCACAGTCCCCGGTCAGCCTGTGGCCAAGAAACCCCGGCATCAGAGTTCCAATGGCTACCAACAAGAGAGCCGCAAGAGGAGGGCACGATAACGTCAACATTTCCCTGAGAGAGTGTATAGAATGGTGCAGAACTGAGCCACAATGTTAGGAAAGAATGTAGCTGGTAAAGTACTGGAGAAGAAAATTTCAGAGTAGCGCCCCTGCCTTTAGGGGTCCACGAAGATAGCCTCTCACTTCTGAATGAAAGCTGAGCTCCTCGATGCCCCCTTTACTCTCATAAAGTCCGAGTTTCTAATACTGTTCGCATTACCACAGCATACCCATTCATCCTGAAGTTCTCGTGCCTTGATTGGTAATTGTTTGCCGGTTTCTGGAAAACTCTGCCTTTCTTAAAAAAAAAAAAAAATCATTTTCTCTACCCTCACGGATTGGCGGTCCCTGTTGCACGCAGCCAAGTATGTTCCTGAACGAGGCCAAGGATCCAGCTGGCAAAATCCTGCTTTAGCATAATTTTAAATCGCCGAGTCAACATAATGCCACTCTTCTGTTTAAATTACTGAACAATTAGAACTATGTGGGGTGTAATTCCAGGCTGAGTCCAGCCCTGTACGCAGCTCTTTTTTGTTGTCATTGTTAAACGGCAATACCAAAGCACGTCCAGAAGTGGACTGAGGGCAGAGTTTCAGGACAACAAAATGTATGCAAGGAATTTAAACACTGACACACTCTTTGTTTAAAACAAAAGGGTTGCCCATAACTCATCACACCTTTAAGACCACAGTCACATATATAAATATGTACATATAGATTTTTTTTTTTTTGAGAGTCAACCCTAAGAGCAAATAGTGCTATCCCCTGGTGTTCCCTTGTCCCCTTGCAGCCTGAAGGTAGAAATAATGAGCCTGCAGAAGGGAGTGACAGATTTTATCTTGGAGACACTGACCCGAATGACTCCATTAGCATTGTTCCAAATGAAAAGTCGCCCTCCCTCTATGGGGATCGGAGGGGGCTGCCGGGGAGCTGGGAGGCAGTGAGATGTCCAACTTCCATTTGGAGCCAGAACCAAGGACATGTTGTGCCCTGGCCCCCACCGCCCACAGCAGCCGGGCCCTGCCAATTTCTGTGTCCTTGCCTGAGACAGAAGGAAAGCCTCCCAAATCAAGGAGCATGACCTATGCCCTCGGTGCTCTACCTGGCATCCATGACCCCACTGGGCCCACATCCAGCGGGTCTAGGCAGTCTGACCTGAAGGATGCCCTCCAGCCCAGCCCCGTGGTTTATCATTCATGCATTTCTCTTTCAGGATCCTATTCTCATGGAAGATCAAAGTCACCTGCCCTCCGCAGAGTTCTGCCTTTCCAGAGGAATCCATCCTTTTCTAGTTCTGAACCAGAAAGGGAGAGGGAGACGGAGCAAGGGAGGGGGGTGATGGACGGGAGGGCAGAGGAGGTTATAGGCGCACACAACAGGAGTCACTAAGGACTCCAGGAGAAAGCGCCTTACCCCACAACGTAAAGGCCACTAAACCTGAGAGGGGAGCTCATTTGATTGTTAGCTTTTGTGTGCCCGATGGTTTTTAATCCAGAGGTGCTACTTATGGACAAGTTTGGGGTCTGACATGATTCCAAATTGTACCACCTGCTTGCTGCAGGATCTCGTACAAGTAACCTGTTTAAAAATGCCTATGAGGGGTTCAGTTTCTTCATCAGCAAAATGAAGACCTTAGTTTCTACTTTGCAGAATCACATTGTAAATTAAATGCAAAAAAGCAATGGTGCACCTAGAAGAGTGCCTGGTGCATCCAAGGAATTCAATAAAGGGGGCTTAATTATAATAATAGTAATAATATTTGAATAAGCCCCATAGACACAAAGTCAAGAATTCCGCATGCAGAGGTAGCCCCTGACATGTCAAGCTTGCAGATGAGGCCCCTCCCTGGCTTCTATCCACATTGCCAAGTGAAAGCTTTCTCGATCTATGTTCCTCCCCAGCGACTGTTTTGGGAAGCGCCACATTGCTGGATGAGGCTTTGGTCCTGAGTTTGATGAGGGCCTGAGAATCCTGAGTGACAGCTCTGTGGCAGACCGAGCCAGGAGGAATATTGCAGATAGATCCCCAAGATAGTCCCTCATTCTGAGGAGTCTCAGTATGTTAGAAGATGCTGGAAACCACAGAGTAAATACAGGATCCTTTCTAGGAGCATCATTTTTACCGAATGGTCATTTAAAATGTAAAAATTTTTTATAAAGGTTTATTTATTTATTGAGCGGGGAAGGGACAGAGAGAGAATCTCAGGCAGGCTCTGCACTGTCAGAGCAGAGTCTAATGCAGGGCTCACATTCACAAACCATTAGATCATGCATGACCTGAGCTAAAGTTAGACGCTTAAAATGTAAATTTTTAAAAATTGTTTATTTATTCTTGAGAGAGAGAGACTGAGACAGAACATGCATGATCGGAGGCAGGGAGACAGGGAATCCCAAGCAGGCTCCATGCTGACAGCACAGAGCCCAGAGCCAACGCAGGGCTTGAACCCATGAACCATGAGATCATGACCTGAGCCGAAATCAAGAGTCTGCTGAGCGTCCGGACTTCGGCCCAGGTCATGATTTTGTGGTGTGTGAGTTCCAGCCCCACGTCAGGCTCTATGCTGACAGCTCAGAGCATGGAGCCTGCTTGGGATTCTGTGTCTCCTTCTCTCTCTGCCCCTCCCCTACTTGCTGTCTTTTGAAAATAAATAAACATTAAAAAAAACAAAGATGAAATGTAATTTTTACAATTACAACAAACATGGATACAAATGGAGTGAAAGGCAAGAAAGACAAGATTTTTAACTTAAAACATAAAACTTGAAATATAAAACTGAAATCAGAGATTATTTCAGGCTCTTGGGGGCAAAATGTAACCAGTTTCTGTCTGCTGCTTTAGGGCTGCTGGGAAACACACCAGGTCCTCACTCATCCTCAAGTCAACAGGTAAGGTGGATGTTCTTACCGCCATCTCATTGGCAAAGAATCAGGCACAATTCATCTGCAGTGACAGAAAACAGATCAGTGGTTCCTAGGACCAGCATCAGAGAAACTGACCACAAAGGGACATAATTTGGGGGGTGACAAATATTCTACATCTCAATAATAGTGTTGGTTACATGGCTGTACACATTTGTCAAAAAAACTAAACTGTATACCTAAAATAGGCATAGTTTATTGTATATAAGTTTGGCAAAAATAAAATTGATTTTTTAAAGGCTTCAGCTTTTAATTAAGAGCTTAAAAGAGTTTGTTGACTCTGCTTCCAATTACAGGGGGGGAAATATTTCACCCGAAAATAGAAAAACATTGTGGGGATGGGATGGAAAGAGATAAACAGGGAGAGTATGGGAGAGGGGGAGGGGCCAGTACTGAGCCATTATTAGCAATTCAGATACACAGAGTGCAGAGGACCTTCCCGTCAAGGGAAGAAGCAAGCAGAAAGAGGCAAGTAGAGGATGAAGAGGCAGAAAGAGAGGTGGGGCATTGCCCCAGTGAGCAGAATCTCCAGGGAATCCCCGGTGACCGACCGGGGTCAGGGTGGCGGTGAGGGGCAGGATGTCAAGAAACCTGGCATGCAGAAGACCTTCAGCTCAGGAGAGGGTAGGAATCTGGATACAGAGGTGCCTCTAAACAGAGCCTCTGGTTCCGATCCATGTGGGATCCCCTAAATTTCACCAACCTGTGGGACAGCTGCAAGCTGCCTCCCCTAACGTGTCACATCTCTGGTAGGGATCTCCGAACCCTGAATATGCAAGCAGTCCCTCTTCCGTTGGCTCCGTGGGCCATTCTCCCTACTTTGCTTTCCAAAGCTATTCTACCGCCAAGTGCGTCTTAGCCAGGCGGTTCCATACTTAAAAAGACAGACTTATTTTTAGCTCCTGACAAATCCTCAAGGTCTTTCAATCCAACAGAAAGATGAGTGACTAGGCTTCTTTTGGCTGGGGGTGTGGGGAAGCGGGGGGTGGGAAAGAGAAAAGAAAACCAACCTGAAGTTTGCTGCAATGTCGCTTTTCATTTTTCAATGTTAATTTGGAAATTTGCTTCAACTTGCTGTGAACCTTTCCACAGAAATATATTGCACCGAACACTGAAGTGTTTTAAAAATACTGGCGCACTCTGGTAACCGTCTGTCACTCTTTGCGGCACATAGCAATTTAAAATTATTGGAGCTCTTAAATTAAGTGCTTAAATTTGAAGGTGATCACCACTTTGAGCATGTGGATTGCACAGCTATCTCAACTATAACAGTGCTTCAATTTTCTTTAAGCAGGTCATTTTGGGGAGCGATAAGGGAGTCTGATTGCCCAGCATGCATTGATTTAAAACTACTGGAGTCGTCAATTCATTTCTACAAGCACTTCTGTTTGGGTGCAATCTTGCTCTGACGGCTAAATTGGGCCAAACTGGTCTATACTGCACATGCCCAAAACACTAATGTATTTTGGTAATCTGCTCTTTAAGGGCAAAATTAACAATCATTTCTGGCTAAGCCAAAAACAGCACACCAGCAGATAGATATTTGCCTTTTAAAAATACAAGGTCATCTGGGTGGGATTTGTCTGTGTATCTAATGTCAAAGAGATATAAAGGGTCTGTATGTATTGGTTTTTCAGAGACATTTGGTCCAACATACTGTATTCAATTCCTCACAAATAATGGGAGTTTTATCAGAATGTAATGCCTATTGGAGGATTCTGTGTCCTTGCTGGAACTCCCAGGTTAACTTTTATTGGCTCTGTAATACTGAGAGATCACCAGGTTTTGCAACCTGACTGTTCACAGGGAATACAAAAGCTTTTCTCAAATTAAGTATGCCCTACTCAAGTCATAAGAAAAAAAAAAGTTAAAAAGGAAAAAGGCCAAAGAACAAAATGTCTCATACAACAGATCCCAAAGTATCCCATCATCCAGTATTACAATAACAACAAAAAGTTTTGCTCTTAAAAGTAAGTGAGGAGGGGCACCTGGGTGGGCTCAGTCAGTTAAGTATCCAACTCTTGATTTCACTTCAGGTCAAGGTCCCAGGGTCATGGGATGGAGCCCCATGTTGGGCTCCACACTAACAGTGCTGAACCTGCAGAGGATTTTCTCTTTCTTTCTTTCTGTCTTCCTTTCTGTCTGTCTCTCTGTCTCTCTCTCCCCCCACTTCTGGTGCTCTCTCTCCCTCTCTCTCAAAAAAATAAGTAAGGAAATGCTGACTTAGCTACAACAAAAATGACAGTGACAGCTGATATGCACTGAATGTCATGTAATCCTCACAGCAACCCCAGAAGGTAACTATTACAGCTCCCCCACTTCTTTTTACTATCATGTAGAACTTGTCTTTCCATTTATCAAGAAGAGACTCCCGCATCTCCAAAAAACTATTTTTAGGGGATGTCAAAGTAAAAACACAGACATCCATTCTCAAAGGGTTTCTGTATAGCAGCTCTAATAAGACCTAGCATACAGATCAGAATTCAGCCATCATCAATATACACTTCGAATGATGCTTGGAAATTTATATAGTGTACAACCAACTCCACAATCCAGTTTTAGAGCGTTTCCTTCACCCCGAAAAGTTCCCTCTTGCCTGCAGTCAATGCCCACCACCACCCAAGGCCCAAACAACAACTGATCCGGGGATTTCACATCTGTGGGATCATATAGTATGTAGCCTTTTGCATCTCCCTTCTCTCACGTAACACAGTATTTTTGAGGCCCATGTTGTAGTATTTATCAGTAGTTGTTTTTTTATTGCTGAATAGTATTCCACATATGGTTATACTGCAGGTGACAGACATGTGGGCTGTTTCCACTTTTGTTCTGTTCTGAAAAACCCTGCTAGGATAATCCACGCATGTTTCTATGGACACAGATTGTCCATTATCTTCAAGGACAGAAACCTAGAGGAATTGGGGATTCATAAATTCATGTTTAACTTTTTAAGAAACTGCCAAGCTATTTTCCTACAGAGAGAGTTCATTTTACAGGCTTGTCTTTCCACCATATATTCCCATTTTCCTGAGGAGAAGGGGAGGTACAGCAGGATTAGATACTCAGTCCAATATTACACGATGAATAACTACCGAAGCAGGGGTCTGAAGCTAAGATTCCCAACTCTGAATACAACCTCCTTAATTTCACAAAGTTGCACAGGTTACTTGAGGTTAAATAAATTACCCTGTTGTAGGACTTAAGAGGATTTGGTGCCCTAATAATTATAAGGAAATTCCAAGAGAAGTGAATAGCACCCAGTGCTTCCCCATATATTTGCCCCACAGGACCCTCTTCTTTCTTAGTAAGTGTCTTCTGTTGAATTCTCCACAAGCAGAGCCTGAGACAGGACCTGGATGCATGCAACTTGTGGAAGAAACATAGCAGAATGAGGGAAACAGAATAGAAAAGAGAAAGGGGCTAAGCAAAGATGGGGTTTCAGATAGAGTCCAGCTTTTGCCCAACTGGGGGTGAAGAGAAGCGCTGGAACATAAACTACAAAACAAGGATCTTGCCAACATTTTGCTTCCCAGGTCAACCAGTCAATGGCTGTGGGCTACCCGTCCTTGGTGCAGAGGGAGGGGGCCTATAACCTTCTGTCCTTGGTGCCTCCAAATGGTGCAGAGCAATGGTCAAAGAAGGTGGCTGCTGGGAGCCATCAGCAGTCAACTCACTGAGTGGTGTCCTGGAAATGGGCCTGGGAGGGCACCCATAGCACCCATTAGGAAAACTTCTTAACCCTCTCATACAGGTCAACACATCAAACTCTTTCTTGCTCCTGGGCCTTTGCATTTGCTGTCCTGACCTGAAAATCTGATCCCAACTCAACAATTTTTTTTAAATATTTAAATTTGAGAGACAGAGAAAAAGAGAGAGAGAGAGATGCAGAGAAAGAGGGAGACATAATCTGAAGCAGGCTCCAGGCTCTGAGCTATCAGAACAGAGCCTGACACAGGGTTCGAACTTGGGAACAGTGAGATCATGACCTAGGCCAAACTCAGATGCTTAACCAACTGAGTCATCCAGGTGCCCCATCCCCAACCCAACCATTAATACACCTGGCTTCTTCTTGCTTCTCAGGTCGTAGTTCAAAATGTCAATTAAAAAAAAAAACTATAAGAAAAAAGAATGGTGATGGTAGTAACAGTCATCAAAACTGGCTGTAACTTTTCTGCACGACTGAAGGGCTCTCTGAGCTCACGCTGAGCTCACAGTTATCAGAGGGCTAGGAAAACCACAAAGCAGGCCAGGTAGAAGGTACTTCCTTCCATCCTGAGACACTTCTCTCAGGACCACAGGCCTGCTGGGTATAGGTACCATTCAGAACAGGATAGCTTATGCTATAGTAACAGGAAACCCCAAATCCCAGTGGCTCGAAGCTATTTCTGGCTTATACTACACCCTCATTGTGGGTCACCAGCGCAGGAGGGGATGGAGGCACTCTGCTACCAAAGTCACTCCCTCAGGGTCCCAGCTGATTGATCAGCTATCAATCTCAGTGTTGCTCAACGGTTACTGCAACACCAGAGAGGGGGTGTCCCAGAGGCTCTAGCATCAGCAATTAAATGCTCCAGCCCGGAAGTAGCACCTGCCCCTTCCATTCACAGCTCACCGGTTAGACCTGCTCACAGGGCCTGAACCTGCCAGAGGGGCTAAGCAGTGCGACTGTCCCATGTGCTCAGCAGAGAAGAGGCTAGTGGAAGAACTTCTAGCCTCCCATTCAGGCTTGACTGCATCTGATCTACAAATAGTACGGCTCTTGTCACTGTTTCCAGTCAATGAAAGCACTCCCTTTCTGATGGCCTCCTGTGTTAACCTGGGTTTGGAAAGAACAGAACCTCTAATGGCATAAAGAGAGAGAGCAATTAAAGAGGGCATCGAAGTGGTTAATGAACTAGCAAGCATTTCCAAGAGAACTCTGAAGAACTATTAAATCACAAGTCACCACCCAAGGAAGTCTGCAGTATTTTCCATGGTACAGACCTTTTCTACTTTCACTTTGAGGAAAAGAAAGTTGGGTTATTTCTACTTCTAAGGTAAATGAAGGTCAAGAAGGCCATAAAACTTATTTTAAGACCAAGCCAGGACAGTGATCTGACAAGGTTATAGAACACAAAACCTTAATTAAAGTTCCCAAGGAAAGGGAAAGAATTTAACTACTTGCTGATATTGTTCTGTGTGTGAAGAAAGTCTTTCAAAACTCTGAATCACAGAAAAAGTCTTTGCAATTAACTGAAAATAAGTCATCTCTTTTCAAGGTACTTAGATTTATGATGCAAAAGTAGCTTTTAACTTAATTGTTATTTTTTCCCCAGGACCTTCCACACGCACAACAGTCAATTAGGAGAGCCTTCTTCTGCTATTCAGCATGTTTGTAGCTATTGAAGTGTACTTTAGATCCTTGCCTATGAGATTAGCTAAATTTAGGATCCTTCTCCATTTGCCTGTGAGTTGCCTGGAATGACAAGAAATTATAAATATCGGGAGATGGGGGGGGGATGGGATGTAAGAGACCATAATCTAGGTCTATTGACATAGTATAATGCAAGCAGAAGCCATCCATGTCAGCCATGCACAATGGTCCTCCAGGTTTAAATTAAGAGGCATCCCAGAAATTGCCAATTTGTTTCCATGAATATAGGAGGAATTTGAGAATTGTGAAGATCCACTCGAGAGTCAAATCTCAAGGTGTCTGATTTTGCTTATATTTGTACCTGCAGTTACTCTGAAGCAAAAGTAACTGAATATTTGAAGCAAGAACACTGTCCTCCATCACTCAGCAGCCCCTGATCGCTTGTCAGTTCTTTGACTACACACACCCAACCCGACGGTAATACGGAAGAAGGAAGAAATGTTACATGCTTAGGATAAAGAAGGGTACCAGGGGTCTCTTTGCTTTTCCTATTTGTGGAGTGCCATTTGTTCGATTCTCAGACACCCATGGACAGAGAGGGGAGAATGCTTTTAACAATATGCTGTTTTACTGAGGTCACTGTTCCCTCAGTCCTTCTACTCCAGCCTCCTCGCTTTTCCTCAAACACGCTACATCCGTCTAGGCCTACATGAATTCATGTATAAAACAAAGGTGTTTGACTCCTGAACAGTGAGAACATCTGGAAACAACGAGGCCACCAGGCCATTGAGGCTACAGAGGCTGAGGCAGGACAGCAGCTGCCCACTTTGGCTGGGGCATGTATGCTCCGGTCTGTCATAGTGCCAGGGGCAGGCTGCAACCAGATCCTGGGAGAGAGGGAGCCCTAATTGGTACTGTTTGCCAGTTTTGACAGTATAACTACTCCTGCCATGGTTGATTCCAAGATATCACTTGAGCATCAACCATCTTACACATTTCCTGACAATTTAACAACCCAGCCTCGTGAGCTGGTACAAGCTCATTCCAGCACACCGCGACACAGTGGCCAACCCTCCACACCCACACAGTGTAACTTCACAATACAGCAGTTAAACCCCTACCTGCTTCCCGTGCCACTTTACCTGGCCAGGCTCTTTAGGCAGCCAAAATAGCCACCGCTGGAGAAGAGGACCCTAGATCTTTCCAGCTACCACATGAGAGGATGCCATGGCTTACAGGGAAACTCCTCACTTTCTACATTAATAACAGGACAGTCCAATATCGCCTCACTATTTTAAGATCTAGAAAGGGCTGCTAGAAGGTTAAAAATCTTATCTAGATTCAGATTTGACTCTACAGTCTTCACCTTCTCATCCCTGTATTATTGTAACAGCTTCTTGAATGGTCTCCCCCACTGCTGCCCGTTCTGTAGCTAGGCAGCCACGGGAATAATTGTCCTCCATCAGCTGTGATAATGAAGCCCTCCATCACCATTTTCATCATGTCATTTCCTTACCAGGCAAGTCTCGAAAGTCTCCTGTGGCCTGTCATATCTAATCCAAACCCCTTGGTGTGGCATCAAACCTGTCCGCCCATAAGCAAGAACAATAACCCGGGGCTGCTGCGACCCTCTCACAACATCAGGGAGGGTCTCTGAAATCCCTCTAGACCCTCCGCATTGTGTCTCAATTTCCTCATTCCCAGAAGACCACAATAACTCTAACTCCCATCTTTCATCAGACTTGCTAGAATATAAAGTATCTAGTAAGCATACTATCTGCATACTAAGTCTCAGGGACTTCCAGGGCTCTTCTAATACATGCATGTCCCCGCTAAATCGTAAACCCCGGTAAAGATACATAACATGGAAAAAAATAAACACTGCCTTTCAACACTTTCAGGGCCACCAGCAAAACAAATTTTCAGACACCAAGGAGCTTCTCTTCTCCCTACTTCTACTTGTAGCTTTTGGTGTCTCTAAGCAGGGTCATTCAGAAAACTATCTCCCCAGACCACAGAAAGACAATCAGAGGATGTCCCACAAGTGGGGTCCTTTTTGTGTGTCCTACTTGTTGTGTACCAGGAGTGGGAAAAAACTCCCCAATGTCAGTGCTATGGCCTGAGGAACAGACTACTGAGGAAAGAGAAAACTTACAAAGACAGGATGTAGAAGCTGATGTTGAGGTCCCAGCCTACTGATCCTCTGAGCACACCTGAGCTCACCTTAGCTATGGTAGACAGGTTTCCAGCATGCTGAGAGCCTCTCACCTCAAGCACCTGCCATCTCTCTTCAACTCTGCCTGAGGGTTTTCTCCCAGCACCACCTAAGCTTGCTAGGTAGCAAGTAGGTGCAACCAAGAAATGGAGGGGAATTAATGTCCTCAGGGGCAGCCATTCCCAACTGTGGGATGGGAGCATGTGGATAAGCGCCCAGTTCTCCAGTCTTTGGCAGGACACTACCGAAGGACATTCTACATTGTTCCTCAGATGCTCGTAGAGTCTTGAGCCTCACTTATCCACAGCAGCAATCTATTATTTAACATGCATTTTATTAGCTTTCCTCTGTTTTCACCTGTGTTTCCTTGATCCCCCAATTAAACTACCTGCCCCCATACCTCAGGCTCTTCTTTTGGACAAAACAGAACTAAGGCATGGGGTCAGTGAGGAAAGAGAAGGCTTAAGTCCCCACCTTCCCTGTAAGTAGCTGGGTCCTGAACAATCACTTGGTCATGTAGTAATGGTCATTTGTTCAATTGGGGAATCCCTGCCCATGCTGTGTCTCCCTCCTTGGTAATCAGCGGTTCTCAACAAGGCGACTTTGAGCCTCTAGAGATATTTGGTTCCATTTGGAAACATTTTTGGCTGTCACAAGTGGGAATGAGAATTGGTACCATCCTCCAATGCGTTAACATCAGGGATGCTGCTAAACACCCTACAACGCACAGGGCAGCCCTCTACAGCAAAGATTAATCTGGGTCAAAACAGCAGTAACGTCAAGGTTGAGAAATCTTGTCATGGCACAAGCACGAGAACGACTCTGTTCATGGAGGATAATCAGACCATTTTGGGACCGGTTAGTCTCGATTGGGGTGTCAGCCATTCACAGGAGTTCTCTCGGCACCATCTGCCCCACACCTGGAGGTTTTGGGCCCATGGAAGATGCAATGCCATCTCCCACAGTCCTGGGGGAAGCTGAGGGTGGAGTGCACCCCTCCTCTAGGGGGAGACAGGCCCTAGTTCCAGCTGTTTGTGCCGGTAACTCAAAATGGGTCTCTGGGGTCCCTTTTCAATCCGGCACACAGGAAAGATCTAGAACCTTGCCCTCGTTCTCTTCTCCCCAAGGCGGGTATTCTGAAGACCACCCTCTCACCCTGTAAACAAGTGTAAGAAAAGAAAAAAGGAAAAACACCCTCCCTTTACAAACTTTTTGCTCTGTGAATGAATCACAACCAGAGAGGAAGTCACCCTCCCTCCCCTGTCACTCCTCTTCGCCCCCCAACACCCAACAAGCCACGGGGTGAGAAACAGAACCAGATGCTGAGGTCAGCCTATGGCTACCCGGGTTGATCCAAAATGAGTAGAATTGGCTCAGAAGCCTCTGGACACAAAAAACATTTTCCTTAAAGATTCTAACTCTCAAAGACATCACTGGGGGTTCCACTAGAGTCGTGATGGGGGTAGAATTACTGGGGCCCCAAGTTGGGGAGCATCGGACAGGACCACCATCCCAGGGGGAGGAGGTCACCCACCTGGAGGGGTTGGACATAAAGCTGCTGCTCAGCCCTCTCTTGGGGACACATCCAGCCCCCACCACACCTGGAAGGGCTCTGCGTGGGAATTCTACGGAAAGATTCCAGGCAGGACTGTCACTGCCAGGCGGGCATCTGTCTAGCTGCACAGCCCCCATGGCTGCCCGAATTAATAAGCTTCACTCCCCGAAGGTGGCTTCCGGCCAAAGCAGGGAGTTGGCTACCCGATCCTGACTCAACCTCGGTCTCCCATGAAAGCCCCATGTGCTCTGGAGCAGCTTTGCAAATCACTAACGGTTTCTTTTTGGGGGAAAATAGAGAAGCAGGGAAGTGTAGCAGCCAGCTGACTGGCAGAAACCCACAAAGCTGGCAGCCGGCCCCGGCCCAGAAAACAAAAGGGTCTTTGGTTCACCTGTCAAGACTGTGCTCCTTCCTCAGGTCTCTTCCCATGGAGCTTATCTGATGCCTTCCGCCAGGTGTGATGGAGCACAGAGTGCTGACATCATCGCCCGGGGTGAGCGGCTGGCTGGTTCGGAAGCCGCCAGGGAGAGCTGGCAGGAGACAGCTGCTGTCAGCAGAGCCTGGGAGACTTGCATTTCTCTCCTCCAAACTGGGAGTTCTGAGACAGAGGGAGGAGCTGGGGGCCGGAGCTGGGGGTCAGGGCTGGTCCCTGAGGCAGTTCTCTGGATTGACCCCCTTGCCCTGAATTCTTCCTTCGGTCAGGTCCTTCCCAGAATTAAAGGACCCTTTCAAAGCTATGAAGAAAACATTAGCCGGACTCAAGTGAATCCGGCAGAACTTTCAGTCATCACTTGGTGGGTCTCTCCCACCCGTTCTGACAAGCAAGTATGCCATTAGGATTTTCTTAGAGCAGTAGTTCTCAAAGTGTAGCCCCCCGGGGCCCGGCGTCACCAAGGACCCTTGTTGCAAAATGTGAATGCCCCCACCCTCTTAAGTCAAAAAGTCTGGGTGGGACCTCGCAACTGGGTTTTACAAGCCCTCCAGGTGATTCTCATAGTGTGCAACCCACTGTTGGGAGGAGCTGAGTTCATTACCAGGCCCGGGCTTCCCAGGTGTTTTCAGCTCCGACAGAGTTCACACCTGGCAAACGCGCGCCTTCCGTTTAGCCTCCCTCACCGGTGTCGCTTTGGCACTACCACCCCGCTCCCAAAAATATTATTTACTGACTTCGAGCTTTTCAAAATTTGCAATTTAAACTTCTCCTCTGAGTGTGAATGTTATATTAGCATCGATTTCTCATACAATGCAAATGTCTCGAGTCAGATGCATTTCAAAGCCGAAAAGCCCTCACACCTGTCAGCCCTTTAGTGAATTTATTTGACCCTAATACAAGCAATCCTAGGTGAACCCCATCAGCATTTTTTTAAACAAAATGGTTACTTGTTTGAAAATGATGCTATGGAGGGGTGGGGAGGCAGTGAAAGAAAGAATAGATATAGATATAGATATAGACATAGACATAGACATAGACATAGATATAGACATAGACATAGACATAGATATATAGATATAGATGATATAGATATAGACACAGACACACCTAAATATGTGTAAGATAACTAGCACCGGCAAACATCTCACACAAAGGCTTAGGGGCTACTTTCCTTTAGAATAACATCACATCACCTCTCATCTCTAAAATACTAATAATAAAGTCACAATACTTCACCCTGGCTTTCAAGGCTCTCCAAAATCATTCCTCACTGCAGCCCCTCAATACTCTACATTCTAGCCACCCAGACTGCTCTGCCTTCTCCAAGTAGCCCACGTACTTCTAGGTCTTTCTGCTTCGCTCTTGTTTTGCCCCTTACCTCTCCTGTGACGATTCCCCCAGCCCCCCAGTCAGAATAAATTCTTCCTAATCTAACTCCCTACTCAACTGGCAAAGATAAAAATTTAGTACTCGATGTTGCCAATAATATGATGAGAGAAACTCTTCCGTGCACTTCTCAGGGATGATGATGGGAGTAACTTTTCAGGAAAGCCACTGAGCAGTGCAACCCATGACCCAGTAAGTCTTCTTATAAGAATCTAACCTGAGGAAACTTTAGGAAAATAATGTTCAATTTTTAGGGGATCTGTCTAATCCATAGACTGACCATCCTTTTGGTAATGGCTCCTGGGTATACTGGTAATATAGCACAAAGAGCTATATATGTTAATATATTAATATGGCCTTAATATATTAAGGACAGATTTTGGAGCGTGCAACCTGGATTTGAAACCTGACTCTGAGACAGGACACCCATGTGACATGGGATAAGTAACTTAAATCTTCTGAGCATCAGCATCATCATCCACTTAAAATATTGATGTTAGTCCTATCTCTCCTGTGTGTAGACTGTCCAAGGTGCCCCATGATAAGCACTTGGCACAGTGTCTGACATCCAGTTCACACTCAAGAACTGTAAACTAGTTTTGCTTTATGACTTTCTGTCTCTCTTCTATAGCTGATTGGCCATACGTAAGCTGGATCCGTCAGATTTTTCTCCTGGAATTTGGAATTGCGTCTCCGAGCCAGCAAATCAGTCTATTTGTTGCTGGAAGCACAACATAAACCACATTCTTTCATGTGGACTGAGAACCTGTGAAGCCCTCTTCAAAGAAAGAGAAGTGTTACAACATGGCAGCAAAAGCAGGAAATGATGCGAGTCCTAGGGGCTTCCCGATCCTCAGCTCTGCTCTCTATTGCTTTATTCCTGTCCTTGATTTCAAAAAACACTCAGTTCCTTCTAATGCCTAGAAGAGCATGAGAATTGCCTCTCCGCCCCTCAGATCCAGCCTTTGCCTTGCTCTGTGCCTTGGGGACTGAGAATGGGGTTGTCATCATCCAGGACCCCTTGCCCTTTTACCCACACCTCATGACCTCATGATTTCATGTGTGAGTTCTTTTTTAATTGAATTCTCAATCCTATTATGTTTTTCTATGACATAAAGGATATGCATGGGATTTTCTTTCAGCCCCTGACTTATAGCTTGCTTTCAGACTAGGTTCTTTGTCTTCTCCTGTTATGCCTTTTCCTCCCTCTGCGGAGTGTTTTACAGCTGCCGTGTGGTTTTCTTTTTCATCTCATGGTTATCATGAAACACTTGTCCAGAATTTCTATTTGATCTGCTACAATGTGAGTGAGTTTCCTTTAAGTTCCTTTCCACTGAGACCTATTTATAGCTCTCTAAATTACAAATAAAGCCTGGGCATTCCAGGTCCTAGCTAGTTGTTTTTGTTTTCGTTTTGGAGGACCTAGCAAACTTGAGTGGAGGCCCTGAAAGAGAAGGAAAGGGAGCTTAGCTGAGGCTGGGAACAGTTGTTATTAGAAGACCTGGATTCTCAAATGTCTCCTGATCTGGACAGATGCCCAACTTAAACCAGGGTCCATGCCACCTATGTAACACTGTATCCCATGGCCCTGGGAGCTGTGCCGGGTGTGCAGATCATGCTCCTCACTTTATGGAAGAGCCCTGGAGCCTTTCCTTCCCCAGGGAGGGTTGTCCTCAGCCACTTACTTCTCATTTAGCTATTTCACTACCTCTAGTCAAAAGGGGGAAAAGTGGGCTAGGGGAGGGGGTAGGAGCGCTTTGTTTCACTTCTCCACAGTTTGGGGATGGTTAATGGAAATTATAGAGGTTGTGTAATAGATTCTGTGGCCGACACCCCTATGTTCACCAAAACCTTTCCCTTTTCTGGTGGGCACACATAAAGACTATGTTTCCTAGCTCCCTGGCAGGTAAGGAAGTCTGGCCAGGTGAAATCAGCCACCCCCAAGCTTATTCCATAAAGACTTCTCATCTCTGATTCTCTACCCTTCTTCCTTTTAACGGAGGGGATTCTGAGGATCTAGATGAGGACGAATCCATAGATGGAAAGGGCCTTGAAGCTACCTCACAATAATAACCATTGGGAATGTAATGAGTGAGAAAGAAACTTGCACATAGCATGCGAAACACTAAGGTTTTAGCATTGCATCTTTCAACTATTAGCCTACCCTGCATAATATATTCACCAATATTGCTTCTTAAATGCTTTTTTTTTTTTTGGTTTTTGAGAGAGATAGAGAAAAGGGGGAGAGAGAGAGAGCAAGGAAGGAACAGAGACAGAGTGGAAAGAGGATCCAAAGAGGGTGCTGAACTGACATCAGAGAGCCCGATGCAGGGTTTGAACCAACGAACTGTGAGATCATGACCTGAGCCAAAGTCAACACTCAACCAACTAAGCCACCCAAGCACCCATCACCTATATTGCTTCTTAAATTTTGTAGCTGTGGTTCAAAGACATGCCATGTCACACTACAATATTTTAATTATTTTCTTAGCTGCCCCTTGAGAAATGTAGGCCATTCAATGATCCCCTTTTCCTTCTTTTGTTCTACTAGTGATCCACTTTTTGTTTACTTGCTAGCTTTTACTAGTTTTCATTCATTTCATTAGGGATATTTTGTAAACCCATGTCATGCAATCATTGTTACCCAGAAGTGACACATAGCAAAAATTTTTTCAATCTGTTATCACCATTTTTCCATTCCATCTTGCAATGTATGTAGGTAATTGTAAACCTATTCCTTTTCCAGACTGTAAGTTTCTTGGACTCAAGAATGATGACCTAGTTTTCTGCTAACTCTCATGGGTATCACAGCAGCTGATTCATAGTAGGCACCCAATATTTTCTGACTAATAGGTATACTTGTCATCAGTAACACTGGAAAACCAGAATTTTGTCTGCAAGCAGATAAAGGTAAATATAAGTGGAATAAACATTGTGAATACACACAAAATATAAGCTGCAAATGTATCTATCTATGGCCAAAAAAGAACATTCTGCGAGAGACCCTCAACTAGCCATCGTTTTACCTTCCCCAAGAAAAGTAAGCACAACCTACTGAGGTACAAAACTCCTTGTCAATTACACAGAAATTACAATTACACAGTAGACAAATCTACTTTGGGAATAGTACCAGAACCCCAAGTGAAAGTTTTGGAACTATTAATGTTGCACAAACACAGGCCTGCCAGTGTTGCTGCCTTAAATTAACAAAGACATATTACGATACAAATCTCTCAACAAACTTCCAATAATATAATTCAATTTTTCCTTTAAAGTGTGCAATCAACTTCATTACTTTGGAATTACATTGGTGCAGTACATTCTAGTACTTCACTCTGAAAATTCTAAAAACCAAAAGACTCTTGAAAAATAATGAGATATGTAAAGGGACCAAATGGACAATTACCAACTTGTGACTTTCCTTGGGCTTTCTGAAATACAGTCCACCCAAGATCCCTATCCATGCACAGACATTCAAGGCCATGGCTGGTAGTCACTGGAATATAAAGTGCAGGTTTAAACTAAAAGAAGTATCTTCCTTTATTCCTTTTTCATATCTGTATCTCTAGCTCTCCATCATGAAATGGAATAAAAATGTCTTTTCCTACCAGCTGATGCTCCCAAATTTACCTCTTCTCTGAGTTCCAGATCCAACTGAATACTCAATGTCTCCATATGGATGCCTCACAAGCATCTGATAGTGATGTGCAGGAGACAAAATTCTTGCCTGCACCATCCCTGTCCTACCCTAAACCCCCTGGATACTTGTCACCATCTCAGTGTATGTCTCATCCTTAATCACACCACATCACAGGGGCCATCTTTGATTACATTTCTTCCTTCCTCTATTTATCTCTTCAGAAAACTGTTATCCCTCCTTCTAAGTGTATCTCTCTACTCTCATCTTTCACAAAACTAATCTTGGTCTTCATTTCCTCTCACTTGGACGTCAGCCTTAGCTTCCTATGTGGTTTCCTTCTTCTGCTCTTGCATATTGCCAGTCTATCTACTAAATACAGGAGATAGTCTACGAAATACACCCAAGTCAAATCATTAGCCTCCCTTTACGAAAGCCTAAAAGGCTTTCACCCCATGCTCTCTACTCACATTCTTTTTTTTCACCCTTCAACATTTCCTTTCAGCTGTAACTGTCATCCTTTTAGGTTCCCCCAACATGCTAAGCTCTTTTTCACTTCAGTTAGCTTTTGTATTTGTCATGTAACCTCCTGTTAAATATTTTCCCTCACCTTGGAATAGCTAATTCCTTACTCTTCCACTCTCACTTTAAATGTCTCCTCCTCAGAGAAGCCTTCTAAAATCTCCCTCTCCCAACTTTTCCATCTGAGACATTGTTCACGCAGTGTTTTGTGGAATACTTGACACTTAGTTGGTGCTTAATAAATATGAATTAAATAAATGAATAAATGTGAGAATTTCTTTAAGTGAGAGACCCGCTGTGATTGAGATGACACTTTTATATTCTTGTTGCTTGTTAATTTATAAGTCAACTGTTACCCATATTTCATAGCAAAACAGGTGGAGTTTTTCATGAAGCAAAGAGAAGAGTTATTTTTGTTCCCCAAAGGGAGAGAAAAACAGGATTAACTCTGGTAGAGAAAGTGCTGTAAGGTCAAGATTTAACAAAGGGAGAGAACAGAAATAGCCAACGGTGGGGGGGGGGGGGTGATTTATCTAATGTGGAGTAGATGTGAACTCCTCCTTTGTCAATACTATAAAATCCACCTTGCTCTCTAATGCATTTTGGGAATATCAAGAGATGCTAAATCTTGCATCTAGATTAGCATGGATTAAACCAATGCTCATATGACACAGGGCAATCCCTGAAGAGCTCTCATGTAGACTAAGGAACCAGAGGACGAGGGAGAGGGTAACATCTTCACAACCATGTGTAATGAAAGGATTTTTAGAACAAGATACAGAATGCACAAAACATGAAAAACTTCACACCTTTAAATACTTAAAATTAAAAGTACTTTTAAAACTCACTATGAAAAAAAAGGAAGACAAGCCACAGACAGGAAAATATATTTGCTGTGTATATAACCAACAATACTTACGTACCCAGAATATATAAAGAACTCCAATATTTCTCTTTAGAGAGCAATTCAGCAATATTTGATAAAGTTGAAGGTATTCCCATCCAAAAACCTAGCAATTCCATTGTAGTATGATCCTCTAGAGAACCCTTACACATGGAAACATGGTTAAGAATGTTCTGTGCAGTGTTCTTTGTAATGGTGAAAAACTGGGGACATCCTACGACAAAGGATAAATAAATTATGGCAAAATCATACAAAAGAAAACTATATAATAGTTATAAAATTTTAAAACCTGCATAGCAAAACTATTTCTCATTTATGGATAGAAAAGTATGTATTAAAAATATGAAAACATGCACGAGAATAAAAAATATCACACTCATGATAACGGTTCTTTCTGGAAAGGACGGCAAAGAAGGTACTCAGCAAGCCTTGGGAAAATATGATCTGAGAGGAGTGGAAGGAACATTCATCAAGGCTCATTATGTTTGCATTAAAATCATTTATATGTGTAAAATCTCTTAAAATTACACTAATTTTTTTAAACTTAGAAAATAACTATAAAGAGAAGAAAAGTGGAAGAAAGTAAGATGAAACCTGGGTGAAGGTTAACACACAAAAACCAGACACTGTACACCAGCATCCACGTGCAAAAAAAAAAATATTCTAGAACATTTATTTAAATAATCACTTAAGTTGTGTTTTAAACTGTAGGAAGTTTAAGTCTTTGCATGCAGATCATGGTCTAGTGTGGATTCAGGAATTTTGTCACCACAAATTTGGGGGAGTTTCAGCAACCATTGCAACCCATTCCCTTCTAGAAAGAAAAATGAAAATTAACTGCCAATTCTAGTGCTACCCCTCGGCTCAGTAGGAGAGGTTAAGCATCTCGCCTGGTGGACATATTTCTAGGTTAGTCTGATAGACGGGGCATAAAGTGCATCTCTAAAAGCAAATGAAATTATATTGTCATAAATAGGTAACAGCTCTGGCCGGGGCATAACATGCACACTGTCCAATGAATCACTCCAGGCTCTGCTTTTCGCCTAAAATAGTCCAGGGCCTTCTATACTGGAGGAAGTCATGAATCTCTCTACTCCCCAAACAGCAAGAGCATGCCCCTACACTGTCGGCAATAAGAAACCGTCCTGAGATAGAGGGAAGAAGAAAAAACTACGGCAAGAATTTGGACTCTGAGGAGGAAAAAAAAAAATTGGGTCATGTTTTTGTCTCATTCTGCTCATCTCTGGAGAAACTAAATTCACTTTGAATCAACTAGGGATTTAACCTCCTTGTAAGGAAGCTGAGATTTTATCATAATATAAAACCTGACACAGTTACAACAGAATTTAAACCAAATTTGCTTTTGGTCTTTGTTTTTCGTGTTAGCTCTAACAGACACTAGTGCCAAAAAGAAATTAGCGATGTGAAAATATATTCCTTTTTTATAATAAGTCAGGACGCATCACTTCACTGCCTCATATTTTCCCAGGAGCCCATTGCCATGGCCATTGTTGGGCAACGGGTCTCCTTCTGGGGGATATCCCAAACCCAATCCTCCAGGACGAAGTTCAGATTCAAGTGCTTTCCTTGCTCAACTTCCTGTGGCCACTTTGATAAATGTGACCTATATTCCCAAAGGAGTGTTACCCTTTTCCCAGCTTCTGGAGTTTAGAGACAGAAAACTGGTGCGGTAGCAAGTACCACATCATCCCTGCCTTCCACAAAGAGTGGTATGTTGTGATATCTCCATTCAGAAACAGGCCAAGTCCAGGTTGTGATGTAGATGATAATTTATTGCAAACTACTTCCAACCTACATTGTCTAATGTAAATGAATGTGACACCTCTAGGCCCCAAAGCATAGTTTCCCTATCTGAGGATACTCTAGGGGTGGTTAGAGGACACTTATTCAGAAGATGACGTGTCCAGGGCGCTGGGGTGGCTCAGTCGGTTAAGCGTCCGACTTCGGCTCAGGTCATGATCTCATGGTTCGTGAGTTTGAGCCCTGCATCGGGCTCTGTGCTGGCGGCTCAGAGCCCACTTCAGACCCTCTGTGCCCCCCTCCGCCCCTCCCACACTCATTCTCTCTCTCTTTCTCTCTCTCTCTCTAAAATGAATAAATATTAAAAAAAGAAAAGACAATGCACCAGAGATGGCATCTCTAAGGCTTCAGCTAGCTTTATGTCTGATCAACGCAGAAGTTTGTTCATTAGCATAATGAATATTATAGATTTGCATCGGTGAAATCAATGGCTTGTTAATAAGCCTAATGGATATTAGATATGAGCTTTCATCGGTGAAAATGATGGTGTTCAAGATACAAGGGCAGACGAGAATACAGCTCATATATTCCTACTCTAGGAATGACTAGAAAATTCTAGAAAATCTGGCACTCCTTGCACCCTTAGTAATGGCTCCCTAAATTTCATTTCTACTTGGTCCCGGGATGCTAGTTTAGAAAGTTCTTGACCATTTGATTCTAAGAAGAAAAATAGTGAGAAAATTCATGCCATGAAAGATTACACGTTTGCCTTAAGTGAAATTTTCATACACGATGATTTAGGAGTAGACAAAAGGGCAGAGAATGAGGATTTCATTGATGTTACAGAACTCTGTGCTTGCTTGCTTGCTTCAGATTTCAGATGTATGGAAGAATCCTACCTGAGACTCGTTTTTCTAACACCATATTGGAGTGGAACAGCAAACATTACCTATCTCTGATACTAAAAGGAAGCTAATAGTTGTGCACCCCCAATTAGATTTAAGTCAGTTTTTAGCATAAGAACTAAAGCTGACTCAAATAATGGCTTAATGAGGTAGCAAAATAGGAAAAGATCTGAGGATGTCATTTGACAATAAATGACTGATGAGAAAAGAGAATTAGAGACATGTAGACTTACAGGGCCAGAGAGAAGAAAATAAAAAACAATACAGAAAAGCTGAATGTACAAATCAGGAATCGGAATGAAAAGAAACTGAAAACAAACAGGTAATATTAAAATATACTTTCAAACCTTGGGAATAAGATAAAATAATGACTTTTATGTTCTTTTAATGTCATAGGAATATTCTCTATCAAGTCTTCCCAGGATTACTTAATTTTTTAGCCTTTGCTTAACTATTTGGCATTGATTAGAACTCATATTCTTTGAAGTTAAATGTTAACTTTAGACTTTGATAAAAGGGGCGCCTGGGTGTCTCAGCTGGTTAAGCACCCGACTCTTGATTTCAGCTCAAGTCATGATCTGATGGTTCAGTTCATGAAATTGAGCCCTGTGTCTAGCTCCACGCTGACCATGTAGAGCCTGCTTGAGATTCTCTCTCTTGCCCTCTCTGTCTCTCTCTTCCCCTCCCCTGCTCATACTCTCTCTCTCTCTCTCTCTCTCTCTTACTCTCTCTCTCAAAATAAATAAATAAACTTAAAAAATAGATTTTTTTTAAATTCTTTAATGTTTGTTTTTGAGAGAGAGACACACACACACAGAGTGCAAGTGGGGGAGGGTCAGAGAAGAGAGGGAGACACAGAATCTGAAGCAGGCTCCAGGCTCTGAGCTGTCAGCACAGAACCCGATGCGGGACTCAAACTCATGAACAGTGAGATCACGTCCTGAGTGGAAGTTGGACGCTTAACCGGCTGAGCCACCCAGGCGCCCCGCAAAAATAGATTTTGATAAAAATACAAATGATATCTGAACAGTAGAAATGATAATGCCAAAGATTGCCATGTCTATTATTTATATTTCTACCGTTTTACCAGTTTTATTGCCCTGTAGGAAGTGAACAAATTTTATATTTAGCAGTCTTATTCCAGCAGTAATTTTTTCAGAGCCTATATAGACTTAATTTTTCAAATTCTCTTTGAATCGGCTTTAATATCCTGCTGCTTCCCTCGTTAACGAGTTAAGTAAGTCTTTGACATGTTAGTCATGTTTTAAATTTTTTTTTTTAATTATGCTTTGGGAGAAAGTTGGAAGAGTTGCCAAAACATCTATAAGTAGCTCACAGTGCTCAAATACCTAAGAGACAGATTGTTGTCTTATTATTATTACTCTCCAAATACTGACGTAGAAAGATACTAAATGCTTTCTTTGGGAGACAAATTTTCATTCCCATTTCACAGAAAAGACAACTGAGCTTGAAAGAGGGTTAAGTAAACTTTCTCTCATTAAACACACCAGAGCTTGCACTCAAAAGGCTGCCTGAACTCTTTCCCCAAGTTATACGGCCTTTAGATTCCACGAAGAGAATTGCAAAATGAAATTAAAGAATTGTCACATAAATAGGCTTCCATCTCTAGCAACCTGTCAGCGCCACCATTCTGTGTTGCCCCAGGCATTTCACTGAAGCAGTTCAGTCAGTCTGGCCAACACTTCCACTGCCTGAGGCTGACTTTCTTCCAGCTGTGAGCTGATCTGCATTCTTATCAAGAAAAGGAGGATGTTTTATGGGCTCTTTCCTACACCTCTTTCCTAATCCTGGGATGAAATAATCTTGGCTCTGGTTCTAAGGAGGGCACTTAGAGAACAATGCAATCATTACTGCAAATCTTGGAATTGTCAGAGAATGAAAAAAAAAAATTAATCCAAGAAGATCAAAATGTTCTGAAACCAACATTCTCCTCCACCTTAAGATCAAAGTTTTAAAAAGTGGTATCTCCCACCTCATTTTTTCAGTTCCTTTCTTCTTTTAAAGGATGAAGGTTGGGGGCACCTGGGTGGCTCAAGTCTGTTAAGCATCCGACTTCGCTCAGGTCATGATCTCGCAATCCGTGAGTTCGAGCCCCGCGTCGGGCTCCGTGCTGACAGCTCAGAGCCTGGAACCTGCTTTGGATTCTGTGTCTCCCTCTCTCTCTGCCCCTCCCCCTCTCTCGCTCTGTCTGTCTCTCTTTCTCTTTCTCTCAAAAATAAACATTAAAATATTTAAAAACAAATAAATAAATAAAAGTAAAGGATGAAGGCTGATTTTAATGTACAGAGAGAGAGAGAGAGAGAACTGGAAAGTAAGAACTTCAGTGAGACCCCCAAAAAAGAGATGTTGAGAACTGTGAAGACCAAAAACACATGCTGATTCTCAAGCCCTCTCATTTGTTATAACTTGCGGGTACCCTGCACTGTGAGAGATACCTCCACCTGAAGAATTCTGGGTCTACTTTAAAAAGACAAAGTGAGTAACAGTGATGTATCGGGACAGATGGTAGCTACACTTGTGGTGAACACAGCATAATGTACAAACTCGTCAAATCACTAAGTTGTACAAGAGAAAATAATGTAACACTGTGTGTCAGCTATACTCAAATAAAAAAAATAAAAAACAAAAGAAAAAGACAAAGTAAACATTCAATAATCTAATATTAAATATTATGGGGGCACCTGGGTGCTCAGTCAGTTAAGTGTCCAACTCGTGGTTTCAGCTCTGGTCATGAACTCACAGTTCATGGGTTCAAGTCCTAGGTTGCTGAGCTCTGCTTGGGATTCTCTCTCTCTCTCTCCCCTCCCCTACTCGCACCCACTCTCTCTTTCAAAATACATAAATAAACAATTAAAAATATATATTGTGAAACAGACCCTAAGTGTTATGGAAATTCAAAAAGAGATGAGTGTGGAGTAGAGTCGGGGAAACAAGTAATCTGTGACACAGGTAAATTCAAATGAGAGGTCAAAGCCCATCAGGGTCTCCAGGAATTTATAAAGTTGAGAGCAGGAAAGATTTCGAAGGGCTCAGTAGATCTGTCTTCAGAGTGTGTGTCGCAAAATAGTGATAATAAGGTACTATTTTACTGAGTGCTTACTTTTTTGTGAATATAGTAAGTAGCGATTTACACATATGTTATGTGGATTTAATTTCATTTGGTCATCAATCATGTGAAACAGATAAAAATTACACCCATTTTGTAGATGAGAACACTGATGTGGCGCCCAGGATCTAACCGGGGGTGACTGAGTTCGATCCCTGTGTGCGCGCACATAGAAGGCAGCAGGGCCATGCCCGTGCCAGGGTGAAGGTGAAATACCAAGGAACCAAGAAACCCTGACTAGGAAGCTGCAGAGCATGGATCTGAGAAAAACAAGCATTAGAGAATGGTTGTGGATTGTTTTCTTCAGTCTATGGTATGATGAAATCACGGTGCGGGACAGAAAAGCAAAGAGAAGGAAAGGAAAACCTGGCCTATAGATGCATATTTCATGCCATCCCCAAAAGATAAGTTCCTTTTATTGAAAAAAATATATATACTAAAAAAAACAAAAAACAAAGCTTTTGCCTTCATAGTTATATATACTTCTTTAGAATTTTTGTTTTGTTTTAATTGTAAGTTTTAGTTCAGTGTAAACCAACCACAAAGAATAATTTGGAAATTTGCTTTATAAGTTTAAAAATATTTAAAATGCTTTACCTTACATGGTGCTAATAATGCTGTGAAACAGGAAGGGTAAGGACTACTTAATCACTGTACAGATGAGGGACATGAGGCACAGAAAGTTTCAATGCCCCCCCTTCTCTGTCCTCAGTTGCCATGAATGATACCATCAGTTGTCTATTAGAGTCAAACAAAGCAGATATTTGAAAATCATCCTTAACGCCTCTCTTTTCCACATGGCTGAACTCCAATCGGCCACCATATCCTAACAGTCCTACATCATTTTAATGCCATGTGTCCACCCTCTGCCTAGACTGTCAGACCTGCCTCTAGTCTCACTGATGCCCAATCTCTTTCCCAACGACTACCATTTTGTGAAAAGTTAATTTGATGATCTCTCAGCCACCACATCAATTGTTTTATTTTTATGAATAAATACAAACTCCTTGCTAGAGCATATAAGATCCTTCATGATGCAGCCTTCATGAAACCTGAGTACTATCTCTTGCCATCTACCCTGTACTCACAACCCTAGTCATACCTCCACTTCATGCACCATATCTTCCAGCCACACAATACTTCCTGCTGGTTCCAGAAGCTTCACACTGTGAATCTCTGCATGTGTTGTTCTCTGTGCCTAGAATACTCATCCTCATTGTTTTCACAGATCACTTCCTGTTCAGTCCTTCAAAATTCATTAGCTATGTCTCCTTCCCCGGGAAGACTTTCCAGCACTCCCTAGACTAGCGTTAGATGACTTTCGACATGTACGTAGCAATATCATAGCACTTACCACTTACAAACCACACTCTGTCTTCCTGTCCATCGGTCTCACCACTAAGGTCCAAACGTGTCATTACATTTCATGAGGCTGTTTTGGTCCTCTGCATGCATATGTGTGCCATACATTCCTTTAATAGCTTTCAAGACACATTAAGATACATATACATCTTACTACATTAAAAGGACTTTCCTGAGTAGAGCACTCACCTGGGCTCTAGAGAACCCAAAAGACATAAGATATGTTCCCTGGCCTTGAGGGAGATTTCTACAAACCCGAAACAGGAAAAAACTCAAGAAAAAATAACACACACCCAATGTAGTAGGTTAAATGATGGTCCCACAAAAGATGTCTACTCAGACCTGTGAATGTAACCTTATGTGGAAAAAGAAATGGTCTTTGAAGGTGTAATTAAGTTAAAATTTTTGATATGAGATCATCCTGGCTTATCTGAGTGGGCTCTAAATGTAATGACAAATGCCTTTATAAAAGGAGAAGAAACTAACAGAAGAGGAGAAACAGTAGAGAAGGTGATGTGAAGACAAAGGCACAGGTTTGCACCGTGTGTGTATGAGCCAAGCAATGACAAGGACTGTCTGCAGCCACCAGAAGCCATGAGAGGTATGGAACAGATTCTTCTATAGCTTCCAGAAGAGACCAAACCCAATCCAGACACCTGGATTTTGGACTTCAGGACTTCAAAACTGAGGGGGGATAAATTTCTATTGTTTGAAGCCACCCAGTTTGTGGTGATTCATTATAGCAGCCCTAAGAAATGAACATACCAGATATTAACAATATCTGAAATAATAAGAAAATAAGACCTCACTTATTTTCAACATGCTTTTGCACGGATAAACACGTGTCCAACAATTTAAGATGTGATCCTTTTCTTTCTGTTTGCATGCTCTTTTTCTAACTGTCAGACTCTAATGTAAGGATGTGCATATAGAGGTGCACTAAGTGCTTTGTAAATACTGATTGACAGATAACTATATTTTGTATGACAAGAGAGAGATACTACCACAAGTGAAGCAAAAGTGAAAACAAGTACAGAAATGTGTGGCTCCCTTACTTCCAAAAAGGAAAAAAAAATCTGTCAGAAATAGGAAAGAACTGTCAAAAATACATGGTATTGAGTACAAATATTGTGAAACATAACTCACAGTACAAGTTGTTTTGTGACAGTGTGAATGCATACATTTTCCATCAAGTTAGCAAGTAGGTATCTACTACCTCATCCAAATGACATGTGCTCTTCCCAACATTTTAATCACGCTCTGCTGTAATTTCCAATTCAAGAGAGATAAGTTGATAACTGATATATTCAGAGTGATTTAGGATTTTAACACTGGGGAAAACAGTTTCTTTGAAAAAAAAGGGAGGGGACAAATATAAAAGGGAAAAACACATGATAAATACTATTGCCTGGGACTGACAAGGATAGACGAGGAAAGGCAGCCGAACTTTTCTCCTTTTATGATTTGAAATTCAATAACCTGCATCTTTTGTTGGTAAGTGCTGTACTTCCTACTTAGGGACAAAGTCCCTGAACTCACCGAACAAGCATTCTAGGGCAGCTCTTACAAAGCCATAAAGCGTTATGTAAATCGGTGATAAAAATAGCAATGAAATCATCTGCTTCCACATAATGGTAATAGTTAATAATTACTGAGTGTTTATTATGTAATAGGCACTTTCTAGGCTCTTTTCAAATTAATTTATTCAATATGACAATCCATTATTATCTCTATTTTACAGAGCAGGAAACTGAGGCAAGGGAAATGAAGTAAACTGCCTGCTGGTTGAACCAATCAGGAAGTGGTAGAGAGAGGATTGAAACCCAGGAGCCTTGTTCCAGATCTCTTGGTTTCAATTACTGTTTTATGTTGCATCTAGATGGAGTAAGAGTGACTTGCAACAATAAAAAGAAAAAAGCATACTACAGAATGAATCAGTCTTTACTCCACATCACAAAGCACAAATTAAATAACCACTTTAGTCGCACACATACCATGTGAAAGCTGAAAGCGTGTGGAAAATGACAACACAGACTTTGCAAGATCTATGTGAAGATTCAACAGTAAGACCGATATGAATGTGCCTACCATAGTGCTCTGAACAAAAACACGAATTTAATAGATACTGATTTTTTTTTAAAAAATTATACACAGATGATTCTATGACCCCTTTCCCTATCTTTTAAGCATTAGCTAAAACTTGGGCTGAAAACGCATAAAGATCACATTGAAATCTCCAAAGTATATAAAAAATCCGTAAGCCATTGCCTACAGCAGAAATACATGTTATATTTTCACCAAACTGCTCTATTTTCTTCCTGGACACCTAGAAAGACTATAATTTGTAGCCCAGCTTCCATCTAGGAAGAACCATGAGATATTTCCTGGACAATGAAATCTGAAAATTTTTATACATACCACCTCTAGATCTGGCCTCTAAAACTATACTCCTGGAGCTAATGTATCAGCTCCGGCAGACCAATCCTCCAACTGTGATCAACTAGAAAAATTAGATGGAAAGGAAAACGAAGCAGAACAGAAGACAAACTTAGAAGGTATGACAGAGCTATCAGGGCAGATGGAATTTAAGAAACCATGATGCTACCATGATGCTACCAACCAGACACAAATCACTGAGGTGAGCATGACTTTCTTCTATACTACTTTGATCACTCTCATCATCGCTCAGCGTACATGACAAAGTGGCCAAATTTATAGAGATGGAACAGAAAGCAGCTGCTGGGAAACTAAGATACTAAGCTTTTGGCAATGCATCATGTTGGAGAGACAATTGGGAAGTTTAGGGTCCACCTCAGTGCAAAATCTCTGCAGGATCACACTCCATGGTTAGAACAAAGCAGAAATGGACCAGATCCTACAAGGACCAGAAATTCAGCCTCAAGTCAGCTCTAATCATTTAGCCAGAAAATAAACAAAATCTTTTATAGTAAAATATAACAGTACCCGTAGATTCTAATATTTATTAACAAAATGTCTGGCCTTCAGTTCAGAATTACCAAGCATATGAAGAGACACCAAGAGAAAAAGAATTCACAGAAACAAATGTATGTGTGATCCAGGTATTTGAGCTACCAGCACAGACTTTAAAATAACTGTGATTAGCATGTTCAAGAAAATTGCACGAAGATGAGAATTTCACCAGAGAAGGTGAATCTATGAAAAATAAAGCGGAAATTCTAGAATTAAAAAAATACATAATTGCTGAAATTAACACAGCTTAGAATTCTATACCAAGCGAAAATACACATCAACAATGAAGGTGAAGAAGGTTTAAGGAGCTTGGAAGTCATCACTCTGTCCCAGAAACAAGTAAGTACAAACTAAACAGAGTAAAAAATCAACAACTCTTCTTGGATCCATAAGTAAGGGGAGGTCAAAGGGCGAACTGTGGCCCCCAAGACTGGAGAGCAGGGTGAATACAGATTCATCACAGCTTCCCAGAGCAGAGAGTCAGGAAGAAATTACCACAAGAACCAGTGATGGGGTAAGAAAATTTGAACCGTGATCAATGAATTAATTGCTGGAGCTCAGTGCGGACAACTCTCAGAGTTAAAAACTCCAGGGGGACCCAATCATAGGCAAGATCCACAACATTGTGAGATTTACCTCTAGGAGTTCAACCAGATTCCCATAGTAAATATCTGGGGAAAAAAAATCCCCTTAGGCTTCCTGCAGGGAGAGAGAATAAGGAACCATTTTGAAATAAACCAGAGTACTCTGTTCTTCTAACAAGGCCTGTCTTCAGGGAAAAATAGTTAACAGGAAACTAACCTGCTGGGGTTTTATCTGAGCCTAATTTGCCTGGGGAAAGGTAAACACCCAACTCCAGTGCATTGGTGCCATCCTGTCCCACCTAAATGGAGAAAAAACTGAGAAACCTTTGTGAGAAAGTTCACAGTCCAAACACAGGATCACTGAAAGGCTGAGACCTACTCACAGGACTATAGAGTGCTTCCAGGGCATCTGGGTTGCTCAGCTCGTTGAGCATTGCACTTCAAATCAGTCAGGATCTCACTTCGTGAGTTGGAGCCCCGCATCGGGCTCACTGCTGTCAGCGCAGAGACCATTTCTGATCCTCTGTCCCCCTGTCTCTCTGCAACTCCCTGGCTTGTGCTCGCTCGCTCTCTCGCTCTCTCTCTCTCTCTCTCTCTCTCTCTCTCTCGTGCGCGTGCGCGTGCGCAAAATAAAAAAACATTAAAAAATAATAATACCCCACGACCACATCACTAAAAGGCCTATTCACTGGAGTTGCTTTGACCTAGTACATCATGTCTGATTATCAAGAAAAAGTTAAAAAGGCATACCAACAGGTAAAAATATAGTTTGAAGAGGCAGAGTAAGCATCAGGATACTTCCTATACCAGATATGCACCATTATGGCAGGGAATCATCAGACTAGATATTTGAAACAATTAAGATTAATATGCTAAGGGCTTTAATGGATGAAGTAGACAGCATGCAAGAGCAGATGCACAATGTAAGCTGAGAGATAAAAATCCTGAGAAAAAAGGACAAAAATCAAAAACAAATACTGGAGATAAAAAGGAAGGAAGGAAGGAAGGAAGGAAGGAAGGAAGGAAGGAAGGAAGGAAGGAAAACCACACTGTAAGAGAATGAAGAGTGACTTTCATAAGTTTATATAGACTGGACATGGCTGAGGAAAGAATCAGTGAAAACCTCAAAAACTCAAAAGAACAGAATTCTAGGGACTGTGGACAACTACAAAAGGTGTAATGTTCACATAATGAGAAAGAAAGGAACAGGAAAAATCTTTAAAATAATAATGAATGAGAATTTCCCCAAATTAATGTCAGACACCAGACCACAGCTCCAGGAAATTCAGAGGACACCATGGAGGATATATGTCAAAAAACCTACACCTAGAAAAATAAGATGAAAAGAGAGAGGAAGCAAACCATAAGTGATTCTTAAATACAGAGAACAGACTGAGGATTGCTGGAGGGGCTGAGTCGGGGGATGGGCTACATGTATGATGGGCATTAAGGAGGACACTTGTTGGGATGAGCACTGGGTGTTATATGTGTGATGAATCACTAAATTCTACTCCTGAAACCAAGCTACACTATATGTTAACTAACTTGGATTTAAAGAAAATTTAAAAATTATTTTCAAAAATCTACACCTAGGAACATGATCTTCAAACTACAGAAAATCAAAGATTAGAAGAAAAAAAAATATCCTGAAGGAAGCAAGAGAGTAAAAACACATTACCTATAGAGGAACAAAGATAAAAATGCATCCAACTTCTCAGAAACCACGCAAGCAAGGAAAGAGTGGAGGGAAATATTTAAAATACTGAGAGGAAAAAGGAGAGAAAAAAAAGAAATAACACATTTCATAATAGACAAAACCCGAAGAATCCGCACCACATGAGTTTTTACATTGTGTTTTACTTTGTGAAAATTCACCAAGCTATCCACTGAACATAACAAAAGTTTGTTTTTTTTTCTAAAATGTCTACAGAATGGTGAGGAGGAGGGGAGATGAGAAATAGTTGACGCTTGAGTGACTATATTCACTCTCCGCACTATAACCCCCTTGCCACAGCCTCCAGTTCTAGATGGGAAAACTAATTAACTTCAAATCATGCTCACAACTTTGCTAATTACAAAAGACTGGATATTTTGACTACCGGACTTTCAATGACCTAAATATAACCAGAAAATACATAGGGTTCCAGAGCCTTCATCCACGGTCAATGATTTATGCACTAGGCAACATACCACTCGGTGATCTTTCCGAGTCCTTGGCTGTACAGGTTGGGGTGGCCTGGGCCAGGGCTCCTATTCTGAGATGCTTCAAAGCCTTGTTAAAAATGTTTGGGTCCCCCAGAAAGCCCTCTTATACCCAAGTTCACCAGGAGATTCAGGTAGGAATGGGGTTGATGGCCATCTTCATTCATAAAACCAGGAGAGCTGATAAAAGAAGCAAAGCTTTGAAAGCTTTGAGTCCAGCGCCTGCTCTGGGTTGTCATTAACCAGCTTTCCTTGGACTTTTCCACGTCAGATGGAACATCGGTCTGGCTGTTAATCTCAGGAAGCTCTGTTGGGTGAGAACATGGAACATTGCCGTTCACTTGTAGACATGTTTCCTTTGTGGCATAAAAAAAGGTACCTGTGAAGTGCACCAAAAAAACAAAAACAAACACAAACACACAAACAAAAACAAAAAAGACAAAAAAACTGGGCAATAAAAAAGTGTTGTGTTTATAATTCTTTTTAGACCCTCCTGAGATGGTCTGCTTGCTCTTTTCTTGTCTTTGTGCTCAAGGCAGAGGATGCAGTGGAGGACCCGAGTCACAGCTTGGAACATAGCTGCCCGGTCAAGAAAACTCACTTTGGACTTTTAGTGAGTGAGACACAAACGTTAATTGAGTAGAGTTACAATATTTAAGGCTGTTGGTTATATATTTAGCCCCTCGTAACTAATGCACTTGCCATTCTAGTTCCCCTAGAGCCAAGCCCACTGATTCTTAAAATTCCAGTTTTGGGGGCACCTGGGTGGCTCAGTCAGTTAAGCATCCAACTTCAGCTGAGGTCATGATCTCACGGTTCGTGGGTTCGAGCCCAGCATCGGGCTCTGAGCTGACAGCGCAGAGCCTGGAGCCTGCTTCAGAGTCTGTCTATCTGTCTCTCTCTCTCTCTCTCTCTCTCTCTCTCTCTCCCCCTCCACTGTTCGTACTCTGTCTCTTTCAAAAATAAATAAAAATTAAATAAAATTCCAGTTTTTAAGTCTGGCTGGTAGTGAGAACTCACAAAATTCAGCCCCCCTGATTTTCAAAGCCAAATGTTATGGGGATCCATCTTCTCCATGTGTGCTCCCTAGGGTCTGTTTCTCTCCTCTCCCTGGCATCTTTCCCTCCCATGGATGGCCATGGTCCATTTTCCTCCCAACTGTGTTTCTGCCATTCCTACCCTCTTCAATGTGACTTCTTTGAGGTGGGATTATTGAGTAAATAGATGATTCAAGCAAAATAAAAAGGGGGAGGAGGTCAATAATGAAATAAATGTGGCAAATCTTGGGGCAACAAAATTACACAGGTTTCTTGTATGCAGGACTGTGAGACTCCAAGTAGGGGTGGTAGAGTACGCAGTGTTTCCAGCACTCACGAGCTGGTAAAATCCTTTTTCCAGAGCACATCTATTAACATCATCAATTCATTTAACAGATGTTTATTGATGGTCTATTATATATCAGGCACTGATACAACAATGATCTGTGCAGTTAGTCTCTTGAAGCTAGTGGACAGAAGAGGAAAAATACAAGAATAAGTGAAAAGCAAGTAAAGTTACAGTGAAGGGTCCTGTGAGGTGGAACTTGAACGTACCTTTAAATACTGGGAAAGTGTAGAAGAAAAGGAGGTAAGGGACAGGGCACAGGGGAAAGGAAAATAACTCATTAAAATTTTACATGAAAATTAGAATTTGTCTCCAGCTAATAGTTTTATTTCTATTTGTTGGTCTCCAAGACTGATGTATAATCTCAGCAGAAACTATATCTTTTTAGGTCAATTATGTCATTGGTCCAATTCCACTATTGTTGCTATGATTATCAAAACAAGAATGGTACACATAGAGAAGAAATTAGAAATTTTACTATAAACAGTAATTATGTAAATGAAGAAACTGAGGCCTAGAGAGGTTCAATGACTGGTGCCCCAGTCTGGCTGCCTGGATCCGCACTGTTCCCATAACATCATTCTCCATCCTCATAGAGCATTGTTTCCTGAACTAGAAAAACAAACCAATTAGCAAATATTTATGGAGCTTGGTACAATTCTAGGTGCTAGGGAGGATTAAAGCAAATAAAGTGACTAACAATATACCCTCTGCCCTTAGGGTGCTTAGAGTCTGCTTAGGGGACCAGGTAGAAACACTGGGAAGTAATACAATCAAGTCTTTTTTTTTAACGTTTTATTTATTTTTTGAGAGAGAGAGAGACAGAGACAGAGACAGAGACAGAGACAGAGTGAGCAGGGGAAGGTCAGAGAGAGAGGGAGACACAGAATCTGAAGCAGGCTCCAGGCTCTGAGCTAGCTATCAGCACAGAGCCTGACGCAGGGCTCAAACCCACGAACCGCGAGATCATGACCTGAGCCGAAGTTGGACACTCAATCGACTGAGCCACCCAGGCACCACCAAACAAGTCTTAACAGAATTTCAGGACAGCAACCAAATAGAAAAAACAGACAGCACTTCACAGTGTCCAGGGTGACTAATAGCACTAATTATTTTAAGAGTCTAGAGAACAGTTTGGGGTACCTGAGGAGGTCTTTTGTGAGAAATCCAATTTGAGTTAGGTGTGCAAAGTCTGGAATTATTTGAGAAGCACAGTGAAAGAGAATGTTTCCAAATGAAGGTGATAAAGGAATTATGCAGGGAAGTTCAAAATGCATTGCATTTTGAGGAGTTCCCAAGTGTGCGTATAGCAAAATAGGGAGTGGCAACTTCCAGGCAAATAAAAATGATCAATTCAGTGGATCCTTTGGTGGGAAACACCTCTTAGAGCTCATGAGGATCATCAAGAGGAGTATTCAAGTCTCGGTGGACTTGGTTTGGCCTTCCTTCATTCATTCATCCACCCATTTGAAAAATAAAAAAGATCAGTGCTTGCCAGCGTTTCCGGGTGGTTTGAGGGGAAGGATGAATAGGTGGAACACAGAGGAGGTTTTAGGGACATGAATCTATTCTCTATAACACTGTGATGGTAGATACATAATATCTGCATTTATCAAAACCCACAGAACTGTACAAAACAGAGTGAACCCTACTATAAAACATGAACCTTAGTTCATAATGTATCAATATCAGTTCACCAATTATAACTAATGTACCACACCAATCTAAGATGTTCACAACGGGTGACCATGTGCAGGAAGAGGAGGGATTTGTGTGAACCAGCCATACTTTCACCATTTTTCTGTTAACCTAAACTATTTTAAAAGATATACTATATTAACGTTAATAGCTTTTTAAATTATAGATTTTACCAGAAAAAAGAAAAAAAGACCTGCACGTGGGCCACACGCCTAGAAATTCTGATTAAACAGAATGATGGGTCTCAGGTACTCTTTTAAAGGGCACTCCATGGGGCGCCTGGGTGGCTCAGTCGGTTAAGTGTCCGACTTCCGCTCTGGTCATGATTTCATCAACTGTGAGTTCAAGCCCCAGCATTGTCTGTGCTGACAGCTCAGAGCCTGAAGCCTGTTTCAGATTCTGTGCCTCCCTCTCTCTCTGCCCCTTCCCCACTTGTGTTCTCTCTCTCTCTCTCTAAAATAAAATAATAATAATAATAATAAAAAGAAATAAAATAAAGGGTGCTCCAAGCTTTTAAACCTAAAATACCAAGCACTAGCAAATATTTCAGACAACCATAACTTTGATCTATTGTTGGCGAGAGAGCAAAATGGTATAACCACTTTGGAAAAGTTTGGCTGATTCTAATAAAATTAAATATATACTTACTATATACCCTAGTAATCGCACTCCTAGGTATCTACCCAAGAGAAATGGGAAATATTCACACAAAAACCTGTGCACAGATATTTATAGCAGCTTTATTCATAATTACCAAAAAATGGAAACAATCTAGAATTCCTTTAAATGATGAATGGATCAACAAACTTAGATGCATCCACCTAGTAGAATTCTACTCACCAACAAAAAGGAATGAAGCACTGAGACTCACAACAAGGATAAATCTCAAATGCATTTTGCTAAAGGAAAGAAGCACTATTCTAGTGAAGTGAGATAATCAACAAACAAATAAGCAAACATTCAGTCAATCACATAGCAATATATGCTATACAAATATAGCAGAGAAAAGAGATAGGGAGTCTGAGGGATGGACTTGCAAATTCAAATAGAGTGGTCGGGAAAGGGCTCCCTGAGAAGGTGACATCTGAGCAAAGACCTTAAGGGCGTGAGGGAGGGAGACATTGTAATATGGCAGGAAAGTTCTGATTTTATAGGAAGGGCCTAAGAAAGCCATCGGAGGGATTTTGGAGAAAGGTCATGAAGGAATTTCTATCTTAAGTGACCCTTCTGGCTACCTGTTGGAAAATAGATCCTTGTGGTTTAAGAGAAGAAGCAGGGGACCACAGAGGAACCATAGTAGTGAATGTGGAAGATGATGGCTGAGAGAAAAATTCATACTGCACAACTTTCCCACCCCCCAGAGACACACAAAAAGTTTTGGAAAGGGACATTCTTTCCCTAAATGGAACAGAGACAGAGCATCTACAACAGGCATTATGTAGCTTGAGCAAAGTGCTAATTAAGCTGGTTATGTCAGGAGTAAAAGGAGAAAAATGCTCACTTTGAATGTTCCTGAGATAAATGTTTACCGTCTTCATTGAAGACTGGCAGTGGAAAACGAAAGCACCAATTTGTCTTCTGCAAGTGTTATGTGATGAGAAGGCTACAGGACACAGCTGATAGGGAGAGGGGACACGAGGAAGCCCTGAAAACACCTCCTCTGTTCAGAATGCTCCTCGATAAGCCGAGTCCCACCCAAACCAGCTGCTCACAACTCTTGACGCCCAGGATGCCAGAGAATGGGATTCTATAGGCAGTACTTTCAAGTCAGTACTACAGAACCTGAAAAATCAGGCCACTGCCCAGGTTCCATGATAAATGAGAGGCACAAAGAGCCAACATTCTTTGTTCCTTAGTTTGGGTTTTCCCAGAATCCAACCCTAAACTGGGATTCAAGTACAAGCCTTTATTTGGGAGTTGCAGGAAGCATTACTAAGTAAGTGAGGAAATGACATAGTGAAGAGAAGGCAGTCCATCAAGCCAGCTTCCCCTGTGGATAAATGGAACTTAACCCTGAACGGAAACTGTGGGGAACTGTGTAAAACAATATCTGGGACGTATACCACCCAAGGAACTAGGGAGCTGGGGTATTTATACACCAAGCTCCTATCAGTCATTGGTTGAGGGCTGCTGAAAAGCAGGGAATAAGTTATTTTCCGAGCACTGGTGGCCTCTTACAGCGGAGGCTTTGGAAAAAAGTCATGAGGCAAAGAAAAGCGAACACTAGCATTTGGAAGTCAAAATGAGCTCTCTAATCACATAAGACCCAGGGAATAGAGCAGAGCACCCACCCATCCTGCTATACAACACGATTCTTCCCCATGCCACAAGCAAGACAGTTCTTTACATCTGGCCAATATTTCCTCTGCACAGGAAATTATTTCAACAAATTGCAAAAAGGAGGAACTCTTCCCTCCATCTATTTCTCTCAAAGCACTCCTCATTGATTTATCCATTACATTATTGTTATAAATTAATAAAGTAAAGCACACGTTAATTTACTTTATAGGTTTCTCAGCCACTGATTTCCTATTATCCCTTTCTATTACTCAACTCACTGACTCCTGCGGATAAATTGTCTGCAACGCAAATGCATCCCAGACTCTTGGATTTTATTAAGTATATAAAAGGTGTGTGATTTGTATTAACAACTCAACTCATCACCCCATAGTCAAAACTTAGCCAATTAAGCTCAAGTGCATATTAAAATAGGAAAGAGATTCCCAATTTCTAGTTAATATTCTCATTGCCTAATGAATTGCTCATTCTTTCTAATTCTAGTGCCATTTGCTTAATTTTCTTTTAATTTCTCAAATGTAAGAAAAATGTGTCTAATTTCCTAGATGTGTGAAAATATATTGTCTTATTATTGCTTGTTAAAATTTCTTATGAGCATTAAAAAAAGTGCCATAATGAGTGATAAGTAATAGATTTCTCATCAGACACAGTGACAGGCACACAGTAGGCACTCAGTAAATGCCTGCTGAAAGGATGATTAAGCCTACAGGCTTAATACATGCACGACTAATGCCCATGCACAAATCAGGAGACCAGCTCAGTAATTACTATACCAGCTTGTTTATTTGTCTGGTGGTTATTGTCCTCGTAGGTTTTTGGTGAGTCTGGTAAAGTGAAAAAATATGCTTTTCTTTATACTATACCTTAGGACTAATTGGTAGTTCTTTATTTTTATAGCCCTTTGGTGCGTTAATAAATTTCAGTAGGAACAGAAACCATTAATTCACTCATTTATTCATTCAAAATATTTATTAAATGCTAACTATGCACTGGGACTCATGAATAATTTCATAATGCAGATAAGGTTAAAATAATGCCCAGCCCTCTACAATGTCATCTGTGGTGAACAGTTTTAAAATGCAGCCACAGTGCAGCTCGCAGAACAAGAAAATGGACTCTGGAGACAGGAAAGTTTCATCCAACATGGGCTATCTTCCTGAGGAGGTTTCCAAATGGTGAACAAGTAGAGAAAAGCATATTCTGCCTTTTTTTTTAAGGAAACTGTTGTAGTGTCACTGTATTAATCAGCATTCTCTAGAGGGAGGAAATATATATATAAACAGAGAGAGTTGATAATGCATCCTTAAGTCCAAACTGTAAGCGGACAGGCTAGTTTTGGTCTTGAGGCAGAATTCCTTTTCTCCTGGAAAACTTAGTCTTTGGTCTCAAGATCTCCAACTGATTGGATGAACCCACATTATGGAGGGTGATCTGCTTTACTCCAAGGCTACTGATTTTAAGGTTAATTGCATCTGAAAAATAATTTCCCAGCAACATCTAGCTAGAGCAATGTTGGACCAAAAACCGGGTATCACGGTCTAGCCAACTGACACATAAAATTAGCCATCACAGACATGGAAGTAGTGGGTCTCAAAGCACAGTGTCCAGCCAGAATAAGCAGCATTTCCTGGGAACTTGTTAAAAATACACATTCTTGGGCCTTCCCCAGACCTCCTGAATCAGAAATTCTGGGGGTGGAGCCCAGCCGTGTTGTTTGAACAAGGCTTTCGAATGTCTCTGATGCACACCAGGATGGACTAGAGTATTAGGGTCACTACTTAGGTCATAAAGAAAAGTGTTAACACAGAAGCAGGATATTAATTGCCCTATTTTTCATGGGCCTTAGCCACTTGATAGATTCCACATGTTAACGGCATATCTGACAGTCCCAGCAAACTCAAGTTGTATTCTAATTTTGGAGAAACAACCAAAGAGGGTACTATTGATTGTTTATAAATCTTTACTCAGAGATACTAAATAATGAATCCATTGACAGCTTCCTCCATCACTACCTCCAGCTCTTTAGCTCTAAGACTCTGCTAAGCTGGCTTCAATTTCCTTGACTAAGGTCAATAGGACCCATATCAGAATTTGCCTCAAGACTCTTCAGCAGTCCTTCTATTGGTATTGATCATACGATGGGAACAGTTTCTGAACTGTTTCACAGCAGGCGAGAGACAGTATATTAAGATAAACAATGGGAGTAGTTACTGTTTGAATTCTTTTCAGTGATTTAAGTACCCTATTCTTTAACTGGTCCCCAAGTCTTTTCTGTCCCCACAGTAACACTGTATAACAACCTCAAAACTTCACGGCGTGCAACAATGTGTGTTTTGTAGGTGGCTCTGCTGACCTATGTGGGACTCAATCACACGTCTAAGGATTCCCCAGATGTTGGCTGTTGGCTGTTGGCTGATCCTTGGATGATTGGAGCAACTAGGCACTGCCCCATGGTGCTCATCCTCCAGCATCCTCTGCTAGGCAGTCTCCTTTGCATGATGGCAGAGTGCAAGAGGGCAAGGAGGAATGGAAAATTGCTTATTTAAGCCTCTGCTTGCATTGTGTCTACTAAAATATCATTGGCCAAAGCAAGTCACATGGCTGAACCCAGAGATGGGGGTAGAGACACTGCAAAGTTACTTGGCAATGGGCCTAATTCTTTCAGAGAGAAGTAAATTGAGGCCATGTTTAACATCTACCTCACTCTCTAATTGGAAAACTTTCCCTATCTCTGCTGCACCCTCTTTCCCAGGCTAGATACACCTTGGATGTCACTTTCCTGGTAAACCTCCACTGACTCCAGCCTGGACTCTATGCCTCTCCTGGAAGCTTCCCTGTAGTTCCCTGCAATTTCCATTACTGTAGCCCTTAGTGATACAGACGTTAAGTTAGCAAATCCAAGAAAGCTAACTGAGACGGATGCCAATAACATATATTTGATAAAGGTGGTGGTATTTGATTCCTAAATGATTGAAGAACTATATTAAATGTTTATTGGGGTTTTTTGAGATTTTAACTTCTACAGTAAACGACATAAAATTCTATTTGTTTTGAAGACTGACTTTCCTCACCAATATCCACTCATACAACTCTGCTTTTCCATATGCCCTGTCTTCTGCCTGTAACCTTCCCCCTCTGTGCCAAACCAAATCCTCAGATGTCAAGGTTCCACCAGCCATAGGTAGTAGCTACCCATAGCACTCCACTTACCTTTATTACCATACTAATGACTCTATTTTACAATCGACAGTATGAAGACAGTGGATTATTTACACTTACTAATGGGGTCCCCTCAATGGTGCTGGGACAGAATGGAAACGTACCCAGTGTGTCCACCATGGACCAGTGCCCAGGCACTTGTGTGAGCATCAGGCAGCAGTCTCACTCTCTAATTTCCACCATTTGATGTCCAATGATGTCAACTAACTAGCCTTCTGCTCGTGCTCTGATTTCCAGTGTCCTTTCGGTCACTAGAGCCTCACTAAAAGCCCTAACTTGGACCCTGAATTCTTTACTTAGGTATTGTTATCTTTCTATGCCCGGGTAGACTAGACCCCGCTTCCAGAGTAGTTTCCTGACCTAAAATTCAAATACAGCAGTAACACTAGCCCCCGCTCCCTGCCACCAGCATATTTCCAAAGGCTCCATTATTTGCACGGTGAGCTCCTTCGACCTCATCTCCAAAGGCCCTTTCTCTTTTGCAGATTTCCTGCCTCTGCACGTTCCCACTGAGATCCCAGCATCCTATTCAAGTTGGCAGCAAGCTTTTAGAATTGCTCTAATCTCTCATTTCTTCTCATCCTTTCTCTGTTTTTGCTCTCTCTTTTATAAAGTATTCATTTCCCATTATGTTTTAGTTCTCCCAAATCCATGTTTTCCACTTCCATTTTCTCTTACAAGGAACCATGCCCTGCCTTCTTACCTGCCGGTCTGAAGTGGGAAACTAGATGATGTGATCTTATAATAAAGAAAAATAAATAAATAACCAGACTCAGCAAGTACACATCATTAGCAGGAAGCATGTTGGTCCCAGGAGTGGTGATTATGCATTTCAAGGAAAGCTTGAAAACTGTACAGCAAAAAACATTAAAAATAATCACTGACTGGTCAAATTTGTGAAGTCAATGACTTGCAAGCAGTTTGATTTATAACATAAAAGACCTTTAAAAGAAATTAACAGACCAACATGCTATGAAGTTCCCTAGTCATTCTTCCAAGGAGGCAATGAAGGTTGACTCAGGAAAGAGTTTCTACCACGGACTCTAGGGGTCCTTACGGCTCTGTGCTAAGTTTACATGCTACTCCTAGGAGATGGCAACCACTTTCATGGATTGCACTTCCACTTTAAATCCCTAGCATCCATAGCTTTAGGCCATACTACCTCTCTGAGTTCCAGACCCACATGGGCCATGGTCCACTGGCATTTCCACTTGGGTGTCTTGGAGGCACTTTGTGCTGTTTAGATTTCATTTGTTCCTCCAAATACATTCTCTCTCTTCCTTCACTCTGCTCTGGGCTCCAGGAGACTGTCTCTATGAGCTTCATCAACTAGACCCCTGACCTTTTGAATCCAGATAAGTTGAATTAGTCACTGGCAGGAGCTCCAAGCATGGGGGTAAAGAGGTTGGGGTCTTTATTCTCCCAGTTTTCACCCTGCAAGAGTATGTTCTGACAAGTCAATAGTACTACACCTAAGGCTGTATTTGTTGTTGGATGGCTCTTTCCTATTGGTAAAGTAAGTTCTGAGACCCATATCTTAGCTTTGATCTTCAGACCTATAGATAGTGGTAATGGCTTTCCATTATTGTCAATGCTAGATTGCTTCACTAGCTGCTGTTGATTTCCCTTTGCCCTGTTCACAACTTTGTGAAAAGACTATTAAACCCTCTTTAGTTGTACATTCTGTGCTCATATCTGCATTCAAATTCACTATGTCCAAACTGGACATTCCTCATCCCTTACCTCCCCATGCCCAGAAGCCCCCTCCTGACCCTTCTCCTACACTATCTACCACAGTGAATGGCTCCACTATTTATCTGCTAGAACTATCCAGAAGCCTGGACTGTATGGATGACCCCTCCCCATCTTACTCACTACTATCTATCAACCATCAAATCTAAGACTCTCTCACATCCTTCCACTTCTCTTCAATCCCACTCCAGACCAACATCATCTCTTATCAGATTTACTGCTCCAGCCTCCTAAATGATCTCTATACCTTTGATAGACCCATTCCAATTCCAATTCCTATGATTGACTTGATGGCTTAGTTTTGTTTCCTCTAAACAAGTCACCCCTCTTTGTTTATCCCAGTTTTTCATTGTGTCTTATCTCTTCATCCATATGACCTACAGTTGACATTTCTCAATATAATGGTTATGTAGTATATTAGCTTTAATCCTCACAAGAATTAGGCTAGATGTTAATCTTCATTTGGCTGAAAAGGGAAATAAGCTCAAAATCCGTAAGCAAATATTTCAGGGTCACATTGTAAGAAAGTGACATAATCAGAAACTGATTCTGTGAGAGTCTAATGCCCATGTTCTTTCCATCTCTGCCTCTATGTGGTATATGATACAAGGAGAGGTCAGTGACCAGGGCTTATTTTTGTTCCTATAAAGACTCAGTGAGGCAGCTGGCAAAGGCGAAGCCTGTGGCTTCCTTTCCTGCATATAGCAAACCGTTCACCACCAGCAGAATCAAAGATTCACAAAGGCAGCTCTCAGTGGTTAAGATGTGACTTCTTCAAATGACTTCAAATGGAGTCCCAAACTCTCAAGATGTTCTAAGCAAATTTATCATGGTTAACCAAATATCCCATCCTTGTTCCCCAGCTTTGCCTTGACCCTGGATTTCCCCCAAGAACTCTGAATTACTTAGTTAACCCTTTGAACATTCCCCCTACATTAACTTACCCAGCAGCCCTTTTGCAATATTACATCATCCTTGGGGCTAGGTGTGGTGTCCTGGTCATGCCCTCCTTGTTTTAGGACCTCAGTCCAACCCTACCTCCAGCTAGCAATGTCCATTTCATTTTCACATCACTAAGTCCTCACACTGGTCTGAGGTACATCTACAATAAAGAAGGAAGTGCCCAGGTCAGAAAAGCCCTAGGAAGAGAGTAGCAGAGTTAAGGGGAAGAAAGAAGAAGCTCTTAATAGGGAGAAAGGGACAGGCAGTAGCATGTACCTGAATGTGGCTGTGAACCTGGCGGCATTCTTCATGACTTAAAAGACCCAAGTTCACCTCTGCTCCACCACGGTGAGGTCTGTGATTTGGATAAAGTTGGCACAAATACCCCTTTCTCGTCACCTCAAACACCACTCTCCCACAGTCTCCTCATCTATAAAGGGGGGAAAGCCTAAAAAATGTCTATTTGTGGTACTGACATAGGGGAAAAGGAAATTCTGGGAATGGAACTCATGATTCACCACCTGTCACAGGGCAAGAACTCAACACACACTCACTAGCTCCGAAGTCCACACTTACATGGTTAAGGCGCGGCATCTCTTGAAATCCATTCTGTTAGAAATTTCTAAGAGGAGCCAAACTTGGGATGGGCATAATCAAAATAAGAAGAAAGGAAATCAAACCAGAGACGAAGAAAAGAAGTCCTAATCATGCTTTGCAATGAAAAATTACTTAAGATAGATGGACCACTCTATGTAAATCACATGAAAATATGTTTTATAATACAAACCAAGATAGTCCCAGTTTGAGGTGATAAGAGACTGGGATTTGGAACCTTTTATTCTGGGCCTGGGTTTGAATTAAGTATATGAGAGGCATCCATCTAATTTTGACAAATAGTCACAAAAGAGAAGCCAGTGAGGGCAGTGACACTGGAAATATCAGTGTTTTGACTGGAGAAGGTACAGGGATGCCATCGGTCATCACAGCAGCATGGTGACCTAGTTCATGATAAGGAGAAGCTAGAAGGAAACAGAAGAGCATTTCTGCATCAAATATGCATACATTATTTAGGAGAGCAGTTTTTAATTACTTTCTGGGAATCTCAGCGTGAGATAGCACTCTAAAGGTGATGTAGTCCCCTTTGAGGAGTCAATTTGAATACTGAAAAGTACAAAACACAGGGACTCACAAAAATCTGTATTTCATTTCCGTTAGACCTTTCATCGGAATACCAAAATCCATAAAGTTGACAGAAGAGCTACAAGATTTAATATTTCAAAGGACAAGGTATGTAATGATGTGGGGAGTCATTGAACCTCTCATGGTCTCAGTTTTCTCATCCCCATGCATTTTGAGAGGCTCTAAAAAGATGGCAAAGCCATTTGGAAATGACAATAACAATAACGGTAACTTTACTAGAACCTCCCATGTTCTGTGTAGCAGGCACAGTGTGTGTTAACACTTCCCATATATTTGTTAATGCAATGCTGCCATCGAGGCTCTTAGACACCCCACAACTATTTCCATGGTGGTGGCGTGGGGACTGAGGCTCCCGTGGCCCATGGGGGTTGGTCACATGAACAGCTGGTGAGGCAAAGAGCTGAGATTCAAAGCAGGAGTGTCTAACCTGGAGCCCCATGCTGCCGCTCCCGCCCCAGCAGTCTGTGGATGGTAATTCTCAGGGCGGATTGAATGTGCTTCTCGGGGAGCCCCAGAAGCCTGGCCAACCTGACACGAACAAAGTACAGGGGCCGAAATGAAGCACGGTAGGACTAAAATGGGAAAAGTCAGAAGTTTAAGGTTAAAAATGGATAGAAGACTCGCTTGCTTTAGAACTGCCCTGGCCATAGTTCTTGCAGCCAGGGTGGAATGGTCCGACACACGGCCTGGGTGAATGCCACCAGTAGGGGAGAAGGCCGCTGTGCCTTGCTCATAAAAGAAAGCTGCGGGAAGGCCTGGGATAAAAGAGGAGACACAAAGCATGTCAACAGAGCAGGGAGGGCACTGTGGGGCAAGGAACAAGAGAGCAGAAACAGCCTAATTGTTAACAGAGACGGGAAAACGGGCAGAAGTTAGCAGGGTAAAGGCCGCCTGGTGGCACTGTCCTCTGGGGAGCCAGAAAAGAGGCCGCAATTGAGGGCAACTTGAGGGCACTTCCTTAGAGTTTATTAAAAGCACAACTGCATGGGGACCAAATGGGAATGTTTGCCACCAGCTCTTCCTTAATACTTTTCTGGGAATGGTTTTCCTTCTAAAAGCTAAAGAGCTTCAAATCTGTTGGAGGCTATAGAAGAGAATTTTGAAGTTAAAAGCTCTCAGAGGTAGAGTTCTTCCAGAAGATGAGTAGAAATAAAGGCTCTTTAATTTTTCCATTAAGAACCTGGGGAGAAAAGGTAGAGAGAGCTGACATGGAAAGGAGCCAAGAAGACTTTAATGACATCCCCTCCAGGTGCCAACTGGGTGCCTGGTGGGCACTGGACCTGAGATTCTCCAGCCTTAAATAAAACTATTATCCAGCAGTGTAAACCATGGACTTGCTTCCCATGTCAAGAACAAATCACTTCCAAGTGCAAATTAGTGTAACTTTTTTGAAGAGTAACTTGGGGATACCCATCATAACATTAAGACTTAGTGATTCCAACATTAATAATATTGCCTATGAGATATACAGATCTACAGGGATGTGTGACTGAAGATATGTATTAAAGCTTTATTTATAATAATGAAACCCTGGACAACCTAAATGATCCTGCATAAGAGACTAGTGAAATAAATAATCCTGCATTATATAATAAAATATTTGCACCTATTTGTCTATTTTTGGCAATGTAGAAAGATCTTCAAAACACAGTCTTTAAAAAGTAACCATATACAACTTATAAAACATGAAAAACCTAATTCGCATTAAATGAATTTACACACAGAATTCAATTTACTTTTGCGTGCATAAACATTTCCAGAAAAATCCACTGAAAGAGTTGTTAACACAGTGAGAGGTAAAGTGAGGGCATATTTGAGATGGAAGAAGTTTTCATTTTCATTTTATATCCTTCTGTACAGTTAGCATTTTTAAACTATGAACATGGATTTAAAACCAAAACAATATTTAAAAAGTTGAAAAGAAGTTTCTCTGTGAGGGATTATAGTTGAAAATGGAATCTCTTTAAAATTAAGATACAAATCCCTAAGCAGAAACTATAGTAAAATGGAGTCAATACTTTAATAAATTTTTTATCCTTTATGACCAACTAGAATTTATCCCAGGGATGTAATAGAGGTTTAATATTAGAGAGTCTATTAACAAAATACATTACATCATTAGGCCAAGGAAGAGGAATTACATAATCATCTTATTGGATGACAAAGGACATTTGGTAAAAAGTAAAAACTGATTAAAGAGAAAAAACTCTATAAATAGTAGGCTGTCATAATGGATAAACAGTAAGTATCGGAAAACAACAGCCTATGTCATAATTGGAATTATGGAGACATTCCAATTATACAGGACATTTTATACTTTTGAACTTTTTAAGTGATGTTCATGTCTAAGTGTTACATTAAAATAATTATGTTTCAGAATCTGTTTGGAAAATTCCTCTGAGAAATACGTGAACATCAGAAAGCATCCTCAGATAGTGAAAACGACCCACCTCGCTCAGCCCCAAGTCAATGGGCCAAGGTGTTGCTTGAGAAGTCAGAGTGCAGCACCACCAGGTTGGAGAACCCTTAAACTCTTCCCACATGTGACCCTAAACTGTTGTCATAATGTGCTTTCCCTGAAAATCATCTAACAAGAAATTACCCCGCACTTTCTCTGAGATCGGGACTGTGCTAGGTTTGGGACTCGCAAGATAGAAGAGCACGTAGGAAAAGGCGCCAAGAGCTCCTAGAAGTGTCCCCACGTGAGGGCAGGCAGTGGAGCATGACCAATGCCCGAGTCGGGGGATGACTTTCAGGGTAAGAGAGAATGGCTTCGGGGAGGACAGGCTGAGTTTGAAGCAGTCTTTCATGTTTCAGTAAGTGTCGCAGTTTTGAAGGTGGCAGTGAGGAGGGAGCTGCTTCTACAAAGGAAGCCCGTGGTGGCCAGTGGCCTCCTGGAAACCAGGTGCTGCTGCGACACAAAGAGATGGAGAGATCGCTTGGCAGCAAGTGTGAAACTTTAGGGTTACTTGTTCACAATGGGACAGAGCTTCAAGAGACTGAGGGAAGAGAAAAGACTGGGTCTCAGGGCTCAAAGCGGATGGGAGAAGTGACTTTTCATTCGATAACCATGAATCCCCAAAACAGGAAGCGTCTTTGGAATCCTATGCATCCTAACTTTGACACATGACGTCAGAACGGTCCATGGTCACTAGCTCCTGTGTTAACGGTTCAGCAACAAATCCAAGACATGGATTGAGGTCTAGTGGCTCCCAATTTGACCGTCCTTACATCTTACTCTACCACTGCATGGATGTGCCAGTGGTAGTTGAGCACTTTGTGTGTGCAAGGCACTATGAAGAAGATGGCAGAAAGAATTAAGGCACAACCCCCCCGCCCCAAACAATTCAGCACAACTAATTAGACCTGTGACAGTGACTGATTCTTAATGGTAGCATCATCAGGATCGCGTGGAGGGCTTATTAAAACACAGATTTCTGGGCCCCACGCCCAGAATGTCTGACTCAGCAGGTCTAGCATGGGTCCTGAGGATCTACATTTCTAACAAATTCCCAAATGGTGCCAGTTGCTGCTGGGTCAAGGACCACACGTTGAGAACTAGGAGAAATAGTTAACTACAGATGCCCTGGGAACTCAGACTATGGAGATACTCATTTACAGAGATTAAAAATCGTACTATAAATAAAATTTTGATAAGTTCTCAGAGTTATAACTTTTAGGTCTATGATATCCTCTGAAAAATGCATGTGGTTAATGTAATTTTCATAAAAGGAGAGCCAGGTTCTAAATAAATTCAAGTAGCGGAGGACAATACACTGCCTTGATTCAGGCCTACTCAATCAAGCGTTTGAAACAAGGGCTTCCGGGGAATTCACAAGATCAAATCCTGTTTTACACAGTTCAGGGTAGAAGCTCCTTGTCTTTGCAAGCATGGGTCCGTGTGGTCCACGGGAAATATCTCTCCCCTCAAGCTTTCCAGGGAAATAGAGTAACAAGAGCTACAGTTTTAGAGCACCCGGCAGTTTATAAGTACTTTTACATACATTTACCCAAGGGGCCAATTGAAGAACATATGAGTAAGTGTGCTGTAAACTGTAAAATCTATTTAGATATTAGGTTATCATCATAATTTGATCCTGACAAATTCCCAAGTGTGAGTATCGCTAATTTTTAGCTATGAATAACGTGAGACTACAAGAGAAAAGTGGCCTGACCATGTACAGAAAACTTCCAAGCAGCAGAGACACAATTAAAATCAAGACATAAAATTTTGATTCCAAATTCTGTGTTGTATTAGACAGAAGATATACCAGAAATGTCAGTCTCTGCACCTGCTATATCCATAGTCACCAAGGAAGGGACAGCCCTGGGTAACCATGTTTTATACCATGCCGTTCTCTGCTCTCACTTTTTTCTCATTGGACCAGAGCTGATGATCTAACCAGCCAATCCTTGAACCTGGGGTTAGACTGTGGTTCTCAAAGTTAAAGTCCGTTAGAATTACCTGGAGTCTTGTTAAAACAGATTACTGGGCCCCCACCCCAGAGTTCTTGATTCAGTGGGTCTGGGGTAGGGATTGAGAATTTGCATTGCTAACGAGTTCCCTGATGAGGCTGATACAGCTGGTCAGGGGACCTCACTTTGAGAACCTCTAATTATAGGATGGTTGGCCAATCAGATTCCTTCCCTTTCTTCAAAATTTGAACCAGCAAATTCTGAGAGCACGAGGTAGTTAGTGGAGGAGGAAGATGAAGGAAACATGGAGAGAGGATTCATGAGTATGAGCTGTGAGAGATTATGGCAAACTAGTCTTATAAAGCAACAGAAACTAGAAGTGAAAGCAATGGCGCCAAGAAATGTTTTTCAGAACAGAGAGAAAGAGTGAGCAGCTGATGGCAGAACAGATAGGAGCGACCATGCAAAGGACCCCTGTGTAAGAGAAAAGACCCCAAAAGCCTGCTGGCAGGGCCCCTAGCAGTGCCAGACAACCAGAAATCTATGCGTCCTCTTCTTTCTGAGTCCAGGTTATGTGGCTTCCTCTGATGCCCTCTCAATCCTCCCTTCCCTATTAGACATAGAACCTCAGGAACTTTTCTCTCCCTTTCAAAGAAAGAATCGCATTGATCAAAAGAGAAGGTTGGAGCATTCTTCAATAAGCCACCCTGTTTGTCTAATTCCAAGTACAGCCCATAGATTTGGAAACACTATCACCTCACTAGCAATGTTCTGCAAAGCACAGGGGCTGCAGAGCCACCCTGGACCACCAGGCTCCTTAGGACATGGCCATTCCCCATCCTTGGGTGCCCCACAAGGTTGGTCTGATCTGTAACCCCCCATCTCTCCCAGGCTGTTGCCCTGACCATTACTTGACACGTTTATTCCCCCAAGATACGTCTTCTCCTGGAAGAATTTCCAGTACAACCTCCTGGCCTGGTTGTACTGTTCCCCCTGGAAAGGGGGAAAAAACAGCCAGGGAGTTAAAACACAAAATCATACTCTAGTTCCTAATACTGTAAATGACTAGTTGCATGAGGTGGGGTAACTATCTTTAAAAACAAAATGATGCCCAGAAGGCTTATGTCTAAGGTAAAAAATGTCTTTAAATCACAATCTACTTGTCAATGCCAATCAGTTGGTAGTGACTTCCTTGGAGCACTGGCTTGAGAAAGATAATGGACCTGTGTCCATCAAGGGTGTCATGACTGGTTAAGAATGTCTGTCACAGCACCCAAAAGGGAAGTGGTTGTCTGAAGGCTACATATTTGCCCTTCCTGATCCAAATGCTATCAGGCAACCCTTCCATCTCTTAATTCTACGATTCTTTGTTATTATCCTTAATGTGAATGCAGCAAGCATATATTTACCTCTAAGATGTTAGCTTTACTTCTGTTGAAGCCTTCTTCTCTTCCTGGCTTCCTGTTGGGTCTTGGGCTCTACCATTTTTCAGGTGAACATTACAACACTCAAGCTTACAGCATTAAAAGTGTACAGCAAATGCATAATAATATAGCGTTTGCTAAACACTGTCTAAAAAGTAGCATTAATAATTCACACCACATCCCTGCTTCCTTAGAAAGACCTGCCTGGGGAAAATGAATTCAAATCCTCAGTAGGGGGGAGCTGCAGCCCTGTGACCACAGATGTTGGGTCCAGATAAAGTGGGTGCAAGAGGAGACCTCTGATGAAAAACACTTTCGTTTCCCCTATTTCTTTTCTTCCTAAGCCTCTTCAAGAGTGGTGTCAAAATAGTCCAAGAGCGCATGGGTGGCTCAGTCTATTAAGCATCTGACTCTTGATTTCAGCTCAGGTCATGATCTCACAATTTGTGGGTTTGAGACCTGGCATCCATCGGGCTCCATGCTCACAGTGTGAAGCCTGCTTGAGATTCTCTTTTTCTCTCTCTCTCTGCTCCCCCCACCCCGCCTACAAAAGAAATAAACTTAAAACAATTATTCCAATGCACTATGGCCTTGTTTCTGTAGAAACTATACAGCATAAAACTGCATAGCAGAGAAAAACATTAGGTCAAAACATTCTTTCAAAGAGCATTAGAAAGACAGCACTACTGGGGCACAGGGGTGACTCAGTCTGTTAAGCGTCCGACTTCGGCCTAGGTCATGATCTCACAGTTCGTGAGTTCAAGCCCCGCATCAGGCTCTGTGCTGACAGCTCAGAGCCTGGAGCCTGGTTCAGATTCTGTGTCTCCCTCTCTCTGCCCCTCCCTCCACTTGCGCTCTGTCTCTGTCTCTCAAAAATAAATAAATGTTAAAAAAAAAAAAAAAGACAGACAATACTACTTCTTTTGTGCCGCAAGTGTCAGTGAGCTTCCTCTACCCTGGGCAAGTCACCTCCCTAAGCCTCAGTTTCCTTATTTGTCAAAAGGGGTTTAAAAGATAACTTCTCAGGTCCCTTCTCTATGACCTTCTCTGCACATGATTGCTACATGGGATTGGGAAATCAGATGTATTTAAAGATGTATGTAAATAAAATGCCTCCTGTTACAGCATTTATACTTAAAAATTCTAATTGTCCTCTATAAATTGGTTAAATATTGGCTACCTTCAACTCAGTTGGACACACACCCTTGGTTCTCTGAGAGAGAGCAGAGACACATACCCAGGGGAAATCTGGGAACATCAGGAGACATTTTTGGTTGTCAAAACTGGGCTGGAGGAGGAATGTCACTCGCACCTAGGGAATAAAGTCTAGGTTGCTGTTGAACATTCTGCGATGCACAAGACAGCTGTCCAACAACAAAAATTTATGTGGCCCCAAATGCCAATAGTGCTGAGGTGGAGAAACTATGCATTAATTCCATCTCATTATGACAGAGTTCACAAAGATTTTAAGAGTGGAAAATAAGGTCTTCAATCTGATATGAAAACACATTTCAGTTGTTCCGATTGATGTAACTCAAGGTAACTGTGTGGTCTGGGTCAACTGCACCAGGCCAAATTAGCCACTACCATACAGCTAAAATATTCAGGATATCTAAATAGTATGAAGTGGTGAAAAAAAATCACACTTGGCAATTTCTGAGCTGATGAGTACTACTTGAAGCAAGTCATTTTTCTATAGTAACATGCTTTGCCTGTATGAATTTCAATCTCTTAATTTTATTTTTAACTTTTTTCAAGAAAAGCTGCAAGAGCCTCTTTCATTATCATTAAATGCAGTAAATGAAACAGTTTTCTATTTCTCAGCTTCATTCAGCTAAAATACGAGAATGGAAAGTCTTGCCAAAAGAATGTGCGTTCTATTCTGGAAGGGAACCAAAACCACCTTCCTATATCCAGTGCTGAGACTGCCAATATGGAAGCTATAGAACAAAAACATCTTTTTGCAGTTCTGCTAAATTTTATTTTTGCATGTTAACTATCTTTAGAGGATTGGAAAGATTCCCACAGAAAAGCCACTATACGTGTGTATCTCCCTGACCAGAAAGGAAAGAAATAATATTTCTTGTGCTAAACTCTTAAGATTGGAAGATGGTCATGAAAGAAGCATAAACCAGCCTATCCTGACTAATGCACTCAGGAATTGGGCCCATCTCTCTGGAACAGGACAACAAATTTGGGCCCCTCATTGCCTCAGAGGTGTAGGAGTCTCCAAGATCTTAAGTAATCTAACTCATAATTACAAATATGTAAATCCTTTTATATACACCCTATGCCTCTTTGCTGTGCATTAAATAGGGTCTGAGATACCCCCAAATCAGTGTCTCCACTGGTACAAACTTTAGTCCCGGTTTCTGAGCACCTTCCTTAGGGGTGATGGAGGCAAGATGATCAGTAGACACATTTTCACAAAGTGTCCTAAAAAGTACATTGCTCTGCCACATGATGGAAAATCTATATTTGAGTGGATCCTTCTTCCTGCTTGAATTCATACCAAAATACAAATTTTCCCTTTGACGAAGATGCTAATCCCAAGTATCCCGACTTGATAATGATCTGAGCATTCTCTACATTATATTCCTGTGACACTTTTATGTTCAAGGATTTCTTAGGCATAGTTAAGAGATTTGATTAATGATTTGACCTAATCTCTGTTCATGTATTCATTTTACTCTTTCACATCTCTTCTTGACGGCAGGCTTTCTGTGGTCACCAACGCCATCACAAACACTTCACGGGAGAGCTGAGTCATTTATTCAAACGCATACATCTGACATTCTATTTCGGTCTCAATTATCCAAATAAAGTAGAACTCCCCACTTTACCCCCTGCCAACTGTCCAATCGATCCCAGTTATTACCAAGTTGCCCATTTTCTTTTATCTGTGGAAACCTGATTTATGAATTCTCCAACTTACGACAGGTCATTGCTCAAAAATATGCTCTCCTATTGCTCTTAAAATAGCATGCAATTTTTTTTAACACTGTGAATAGTTTTATACTTTACTGTGGAAAAAACTCACAAAAGCTGTATGAAGCCCTGAACTAGAGTAATTAGAACACAGTGGATCGTTTTTGGCTTAAAGAGCAGACAACAGTTCCAAGCAAGGAAGACCCAAGACATCTCACCACGTTCTGGAATCCCAAAGCACGTGACAAATATAAACAGGTCAGGATATCTAATCACCCTCTCTGTCCTCGGAATGTTTCGTTTAAAAAAGCATGGATGACCGAAAGTATAGTATTGACCTGTTTACCTGTGACAGAATATAGTAAATTTATCTATTTACAAGTCTGATTTTCCTAGACTTCCATATGAGCTCTGAGGGCAGGGAATGTGTCCTATTCATCACCTCAAGGCCTAGAACAGTACACGGCACATGGAAGGTATGTGATTGATTGAATAACTACAGAAACGAACGCAGTTTTTCAATCTGATTTATCTGGCATATATATACCGTTTTGCTCTGCCTCTCAGATTGATTTTGCATTAAGGAACTGTCCCTAGGAATCTCCAACAACTTTAGAAAAATTTTCCCTTCTCCAATGAGATCCCTATAATAACATCTATTTTGTTACTAGTCGTCTCAGGAGGACGCTGGCACACAGCGTGCCCTAGTAAGATTGACCAAAAAGAAATGGCAGAAATTAAGGTTGCAAATAAAGAAGGACTTGCTTATCACAGTGACAAAATATTGAAATGGGGACTCCAAAGGACGTTCTGGAATCCCAAAACCTTCTCTTCTGGGGAGACCAAATGAAAAGTCCCCAGGAATTCTGTATCTCATGAACTCTCAAGGGCCATTCTTGCTCTATGACAGTATTGAAGGGATGGTCGCAGGAAAAGAGTTTAACCACCATTACTGTGCTATAAAACAGGAGTAAAAATGCCAAACTACTCATAGAAAAGCAAAAATAAAAGAGATTATAAAACATTTTGCAAACATAAAGGATTCTAGCAATGCTGAATAATAATGTTAATGCCTTCCAACAGAGCCACTACATTTGACAGAATTCTCTTGAAATAACAAGTGGGGTCTATTCTGCCTAACAGAATAAACAACTGTTGTGAGTGCCCTGTTCTCTCTCTTGTGCTCTGTCTCTCTGTCTCTCCCTCCCTGCCTCCTTTCCTCTCTCTACTTCTTTCTCTCCCTCTCTCCCTCTTTGTTTTGTAGTCTTTTCCTATAAACAGATAATGACAAAAAATTACTTGCAGTAAAGAAAATATCACCTAATTTACTTAAGACATGGAGCAAAGCCTTAGAAAATTCTTTATCATTTCAAGTAGCAGAATGCTTCTTAAAGAAGGATAAGTAATTGAAAACCAAATTACTTCCAAATATTCTAGCTTTCAGTATCTGGGCAAGAGTAAATGCAAAAGGGCCTGGTGGAAGACTGATTGCATTCATGCCCAACTGATGGCCATGCTGTCGCCTCTCCCATGGCTGTGGCTTCACAGCTCCTCCCATCAAGGGGAGGGCCTTATTTCCTCACTCCTTTAATATAGACTGGGTGTATGATTTGCTCTGCTCAGTAGAATACAGCAGGAGAGACACTTAGTCAGTTCTAAGCCTAGGCCTCAAGGCACTTTGCACATTTGCACATTCGCACATTTGCACACTCAAGCTCAGAGCTTCCACCACTGCCACTCAACAAGCCTGGGGTAGCTCACTGGAAGGGGAGGGACCACACGGAAGAGATCCACATGGTCCTAGCTGAGGACAATATCAATGACCAGTCAATGGCCAACCAACATCTCAGATATATTCAGGAACCCAGCCCGTATCATCACAGCTGCTAACCCAACGTGAAACTTCCCCCACACACGTGAGTTAGTTTAGCTGAGACCAGAAGAAAGCTGAGCCAAAGACTTGTACACAATTATAGATGATTATTGTTTTAAGTCCCTAAGTTTCGGAGTCGTTTGTTATGCAGCAATATCTAACTGATACAAGCATCATCTTCATCTTCCTACTACATATCAATCGATCTGTCATTTATTAATCTCAATGGAGTTGATACAGACCAAGACCCTGGATATCTATATATATATATACTTGGTACCTGCTGTGTTATGATAAATGATTGACATTTAGAGCATCACATGTGGTGCCCAAATGGCATCCCTGTGTTCAGAAGTATGTTTATGACTATCAAAATCCCTAATTACAATTCATGGAGACCTTTCTGCTGTTGTTAATATTAAAGCAACCATGTCCAAGCATGGGCAAAACTGTGAAGTATAACATACAAATTGTCAACACCATCTCATCAGCTCTCTGTGATGAAGTCTTCTTTCCTCTCATAGTTAGTGCCCTATTTCAAAATTCATCTGACAGTCTCTGTTATTCATGGCAGAAAAGAGAATGAAAACCCTATCAAGACCAGAGGCTTTAAGTAGAGACTACTATCCCTATAAGAGCAACAGAAAATCTAGAAACTCCTTGACACTGTGTGCAAACATACGTATGTATGTTCACGTATGTATTTTTTACTACAAAAATTGTCCAGTATCCCCTCTTAGCAACCCACAGAATTTTTAGGCAGAAATTTAGCACGCATAGAGAATATTTAAACAACATAATCCACCAACAGAGTCAACAGAACACTCCATCCCACAACAGCAGAATACACATTTTTTTTTCTAGTGCATATGGAACATTCAGTAAGATAAACCATACTGGGGCCATAAACAACCTCAACAAATTTAAAAGAATTGAAATTATGTAGAGTATATTCTTTGATCATAATGTATTCAAACTACAAATCAATAATGGAAAGCCAATAGGAAAAATCTCTAAAAATATGACAAATAAATACACTTCTAATAATCCATAGGTCAAAAAGAAAGTCTCAAAAATATTTTAAAAAATACATGAATCTAAATAAAAACAAAACACAACAGAACATATCTTATGGGGGACACAAATAACATGTACTGATAGGGACATTTACAGCACTACCTTCTTATATTACAGATGAAGAAAAGTTTAATAATCTAAGTTTCTACCTCGAAAAATTAGAAAAAGAAATGTAGGGAAGGGAAAAAATAGTTTTAAACACAGAGGGAGGCTAACCATAAGAGACTCAGAGAACAAACTGAGGGTTGATGGGGAAGGGGGGGCGGAGAGAAAGGGAAAATGGGTGACAGGCATTGAGGAGGGCACTTGTGGGGATGAGCATTGGGCGTTGTATGTAAGCAATGAATCATGGGAACCTACCCCCAAAACCAAGAGTACACTTTACACACTGTGTGTTAGCTAACTTGACAATAAATTATATACATACATACACATATATAAAGAAAAAGAAATGTAAAATAAGTCCATAGCAAGAAGAGGTAAGGAAACTATGAAAGTAAGAACAGAAGTCAATGAAATTAAAAATAAAAACAAAAAGGAAATAAAGGAATAATAAAACTAGTTTTTAATAAAACTAATAAACCTCTACCAGGACTAACAAGATTTTTCAAAGAGAGAGAGAAGGCACAAACCACCAATATCAAGAATGAATTAGGCTCTTAACTATAGAGAACATTGTGATGGTTACCAGAAGGGAGGTGGGGTGGGAGGAGGAATGGGAGAAATAGGGGATGGGGATTAACGAGTGTACTTGTTGTAATGAGCACCGGTGTTGTGTGGAAATGTTGAATCACTATATTGTACACCTGAAATGAATATTACACTGTATGCTAATTGGATTTTAAATAAAAACTTTAAAAGGGGGGTGCCTAGGTGGTTTAGTGAATTGAGTGTCCAACTCTTGCTTTTGGCACAGGTCATGATCCCAGGATCCTGGGATGGAGCCCTATGTCAGGCTCTGTGCTGAGCATAGAGCCTGCTTAAGATTCTCTGCCCGCCCCCTCAGTCTCTCTAAAATTAAAAACAACAAAAACTAAAATAAAGTTATCTTCTGTAGGGAAGTTAACTATAGGTCCTGCAGCCATTAATGAGATAATAAGGGAATGTTATGAACAACTTAATGCTCATAAATTTGACAATCAGAAAAAAATGCATCAATTGCTCAAAAACCACAAACTATGAAAATTCAACCAATATTAAATAGACAATCTGAATAGGTCTATAGCCATTAAAGAATTTGAATTTGTAATTCAAAAGCTTCTAAATAAGAAGTCTCCAGGGCCAGAGGGTTTCACTTCAGAATTGTATCAAATATTTAAATAGGAATTTACCCCAACCGTGGCATCATTAACATTTTACACTTGATCATTCTTTGCTGTGGGGGGCTGTTTGGTGCATGGTAGGATATTTAGAAGCATCCCTAGTTTCTACCAAATACCAGTCTCCTCTTTTTCCCACTGTGACAATCAAGAGTGCCTCCAGACATGCCCAAAGCCCACTGGAAACATAAGATGTGCTGGTTGAGAATCCTGGCTCTGTGGGGTTACTCTGTAGGAATATAGGAATATATGACTTTTTTTAACGGGCCCTGACTGCAGTGTTATAAAACATCTGCCTATAACCTACTCTATCCTAACCCAATGAATAAAACTTTAATTGCCTTGATTCTATAGTTTTAAATGATATCTCAAAATTCCAATTTAAATATTAAGGCAAAAGCAGAACGCTTCTTCACTAATTTGTTTTAAAAATAACCCAGTCTGGCACACATCTTTGGTAATGATACATACTTCGGAAGCTTGCTGGGAGAATTAGTACTTAGAAAAGTGCTTTAAAGATAAGACCATATTAAAATTATTAGTGCAGATTTTAAAACCTATATTGTTCTAAAACTAGATTTTGTTAAGAGATGTTCTGAATTTCTAAACAGAAAACCTCTACTCATCTCTCCCTAATTACTTGTTAGTGGATTTTACAGAGACAGGACTGTCTGTAGTGCTATGTTTATTGGTCCCTGACATTTAATACTCATAAAATTTTTGTTTACAGAAGGTGACCCGTTATATCACACAGCCATAACGGGTTCATATTCTTCTCCAAGCCACTGCTGGGCCTTAACTGAAGGGCATAGGGAAAAGAGAAAAAATAACTAAATAAAAGATTGGGTGTGGCTGACCAAGGGACTATGATGGTCTGTGGCCAGAGGACCAAATGACCAGTGCCCTACGAGGCTTGAATCCAGAAGCTATGCAGCCGTGTGTATTTGAGCTGGCTGGAAGGCTATGGTTCTGGGAAGTCTGCATGATTTAAAGAAGGTCTCCAGGCATGAACTGACAAGAGACAAGAGCAGACCCAAGGAGCAGAAATTATAGTAAAGGATGGGTTTCATGGGCATCTTTTCAAACGCTTGGTCAGAAAAGCAAGACTAACTTCAGACCTATCCTGCAAGAGGGAATAAAGCTTCTGATGCATCCCAGAAGGCCAGATCTGGTTCAGAAATGAAGAGATCTGGTTTATGGATGTTCAGAGGCTGCACCTGAGCATGCTAGCGATGCAGGCTCACTGTATGTGCTCATTATGATACTCTTGTGCTCTGCAGATCAATGGTGCTCCTTAGTAATATGAAACATGACTCTCTGGAGAGTGACTTCCCCAAGAAGATCCTGACATCAAGACCATAGAAGACCATGAAACCAAGACAGTGAAATATATGAATACTCCTAACTACATATTTAAATGCCTTTCTTCAGAGGTGAGTTCTTATGATTCATACAGAGATGAAGACATGGCATTGTAAGACCTAAGGAAAAAAGGAAGGAGAATGTATCTGTCAGGGGCAGAAAAACAAAATTGGCCCAAATGTTTCAAATCAAGACATAGAGGTACTTACTGGTTAGCAAGGGTAAGAAAGGAACAAGGGATGTTGAGGCAACAAGACATTAACAACATTAAGAAGTCATTTTTCTAGAGCCAAAGAGGTAAGAGGAGAATATAAGCATGACAGAAGTCTTATGAAAGCTGGAGCCAGGGCAGTGGAGCTCTCTTATAGAGGCTGACATCACACCAAGACAGAGCTGTCAGAGATGGGGCTTCAAAGCAAGGAGGGGACATGGAAGAAAGAGCCCAACCTCTCATTCCTGCTGCTCTATGATATCTTTCTGGTGCCTCCCATTGGCCAAATCCTACTGAAAACCTTTATCAAGAGGCCCTGAGGGTTGTGGTCCAGAGAAATCATCCTTTCATGTCACAAATCAGGGAACATAAGTGCAGAGGGTGGATATAGGTGTCAAGGCAAATGGAAAATTAGCACAGGAATAAACATGCATTGAATACCTTCTATAAGAAGCAGACACTGGAGTAGGTGTTTTTTTCTAATTAAAGTTGTTTGTAAATAGAATTGGTGGGTGATTTGAGGAAACCTTTCCCCCAATAGTATCCCTATCAACCTAAAATTTCCACTATTCAGCAAGATTTGAATTTAAATGGGTATTCTGGTAGTCTTCCGGAAGAATAACGCTTTATACGGGTAAAAAACATAGTTTGGCAAAGATTTTCCAAGAAGCAATTTTTTAGCTTTTCTCTTCATAGTTCTTATATGGGTATCATTTAATCACAATCATTTAATAGCAGGTGTTGGTGGATTCGGTCAAGAATATCCTGTGAGTTTGGCTGGAGTGCTGTTTAGAAGAAGAAATAAATAATGGAAAAGACTGTGGTGATAAATGATGGTGATTGCTGCCTTCAAATGCCTGATGGGCTGTCAAGTGAAAGAGAATTTATATTTCTTTCTTGTAACTATGTGGATTAGAACAAAGGTTGAAAATTAATGACCCATAGGTCAAATCTAGCTGTAGAACTATGGTTTGGTTCTCACTGTTCTCCCACAGAGTGTTTTAAACATTTTGAATTGGTTGCCAATTTGAAAGCCAGGAGATGCCACATAAAAAGTCCATGTTTGATTTACTTGAAAAAAATTAAAATACCTGGCCCACATTTCTCTAAAGACACAATATATGAGAGCTGAAACATGTCCTATTCTTCAGTTTATCATAGTCCCTATCACTACCTGTTGTATTCACTATAATGTGGCCACATACCAGATGTCATTTATTCTAATACTTGAACTTTTGAATTTTTATATCTGGATTACTTAACTCCATACCTAACCATATGTACTATCTGTTAAGCCTCTGTAGGCATTTGAATTTGAATTTCCTGAGTTAGAACTACGATCTATGAGCAACATCACAGAGCCTCAAATTTTCACCTCCTAATAAGGATGAATGCCCCAGAAATGATGCTGATTGCCATGTGGATGATAACAAGTTTACCGACACTGAGGATTTCCAAGGGCCTGGATCACCATTCAGCAGTAACTCCATGGAGAGAATTCAAGCATTGGATGATAATTCTTAAAATCCTTTCCTTGAGATTTTACTGGTATTTAGACTGTGATCTTTTAAAGTCATACAGTATTCCTCATTCATCACTGATTCTAGTATAGGAATATGACTGAAGCAAGATAAACATATACTATGTCAAATAATACTATCATTCATTAACTATTACTTATCTTAAGGTCATGATGGCAACCCCTTTTTTTTAAGTCCAGGAAAAGATGATATATTACATTATTGCTGTTCATCAACAAACCCATACTCTTATCTGCTTACTTAGTCAGATAGAACAGCCCAGCAGTCACGAGACACAGAATAAGTTTAAGAGAAAGGAAGAAATAAATTCTAAAAATATCAGAGAAGTTCTCATATAATGTTTATATCCTTCAAAATTTTGAAAGGAGATTACTCCAGTGAGTTACACAACAAAGCCACTTACAGAAAAGGTTGGGCTCAGCAAAAAACAACAAAAAAAGGAGTTCTACTAATAGTGAAAAGACTCTAAAGACAGTCGCTTACAAAATATTGAGCTTAGTTTAGCAATCACATAGTTTGTGCCTATTATATACATGCCATTCCTAAAAATTAAAATTAAAAAATGGAATGACTCTGTGAAGAGTTCAGGACCCTCTTCTGTCCATCCCTAAGAGGAGATGCTGACATAGGACACAGACCAAGATCACTATCTGACCTTGTGGACAGAGCATGGAGTTTTGCTGTAATCAGAGAAGCTAGTTTAGAAGCTAATGAGCAAAAAATTTAATAGGCTCCGCATAGCATAGATTCTTTGTATTTCTAGTCTTTTAGAATTTCCCTTTAGAATTTACTGTCATTGGTACAGTAAGATGGTCCCTAGGCATCTTTGGGATATTTATCTTTGAGTTTATCCTTTCCTGCCTTTTCTTGTCATAGTATGAAAAGATATAAAGGGCCAAGACAAGGTTGTGGCCAATGGGGAAAGAGGCCAAAGTGGTAACTTGACTTGCTTTTGATCTAGACCACAAAACAAGAGGAATTTTTGAGATCTAACTAAGGGCCAGTCAGCTCACCCAACCTGGAGTCTACAAATAGTACCACATCAGGATTTAGCATGTTAGAATGATGAGCACTCTGCTTGCTTCTTCTTTTGTCCCACCATAATTCCATTCCCACAGAGCATTTTCCTGCTTTAAACTCCTTTAATGTTTTCCCATACCATGCTCAGATTAAAATCCAAACTCTCCCCCATAGTCTACAAGACCCAATGAGATCTTATTCCCATCTTCTACTTTAATCTCATTTCATATAACTTTCATTAATAACTATCTTTTCCCCAGTCCTCTGTCTGGCTGTTTTTTCCCCATTCTTCTGGTCTCAGATTACAGTCATCTACTCAGAGAAACCTTCCTTAAGTACATACATTCTACATCCACAGCTCTCTTCAAAATCACTTTGTTTTCTTTCATCAGTATAAATAATAGTCTATCTTAGTTTATTTCTTGTATTTGTTCCTCTTCTAGAACATAAGCTCGATGGAAGCCTGGCCCTACTACAGTCCCCAAAGCCTGGTACAGTGCCTAACCAAGAAAAGTCTCTCAATAGAATGAATTTGCCAAGAATGTCCACCTCAATATTTCCCATATAGAAGTCCAACAGGATTTGGGAGTTCAGGATCCAACAAATAATGTTCCACATCATCAAAACCACCAGGTACAAGCACAAGTCAGAGGCGAAAGCTCCACAGAGTAATGTAGGACTTATAAAGATGAAAAAGTAGTGTTGGCTGGTGTGAATCAAGCAACTCTATAGGAAAGTAGCATTTCTTAGGTATCTTTAAAAAGTATGTTGGATTTCAACAGGTTAAAAAAGGAGCTGAAGAAAGAGGAATAACACAAACAAAAGATTAAATTTAAAGGCATATTTAAAGATTGATATTACACCAACAGAGATGGTTCATAAGTGAATAGTGAGAGAGGAAAGAGAAAGTTGGGGGTGTGTGTTGGAAAATATGGAATGGTAGCATAAAGAGTTTGAACATACCTCATTACATACTGGGAGTCATGAAAGATTCTAGATCAGGACAATGCCATGACCAGTGACATGATCTGGGGGAAAATTTGTGTTGTAAGATGGATTGCAGTGGAAGGGCACCTGGGTGGCTCAGTCGATTAAGCAGCTGACTCTTGATTTTGGCTCAGGTCATGATCTCACAGTTCGTGAGATTAAACCCAGCATCAGGCTCAGCACTGACAACGCAAAGCCTGCTTGGGATTCTCTTTCCCTCTGTCTCTGCTCCTCCCCCACTCACTCATGTACATGTGCATGTGCTGTCTCTCAAAGTAAACACACAAACTTAAAAAAAAAAGATGGATTGCAGTGGAGAGAGACTGAAAATGAGAAATCAGTTAAAAGGCTTTTTAACAATCAGTTGAATGGCAGCACTGGGTGTCTAAGATTCAGTTTTGTCAGAGATGGAATAAAAAGATAATGTCACAGAGACACACTGGAGGCTGAATATTGTGGATGTCTAGATCATAAAGAGGGAGGTATTAGTGAAGAAATAATGTAACTTATATTTGGGAGAAGAAAAAATAAGAAAAAGCTGGTTTGAGAAGATGCTGAGTCCTGGCAACAAGCAAGTGGTTTGAGTTGCTGGACGGATCCAGATAAAGATGTCCTACAGTCATTTGGAAATAAAGATTCGATTTCTTGTTTGTTTGTTTGTTTGTTTGTTTGTCTGAGGGGCGGGAGGTGGAGGTGGGACTTTGAAATCACCCCCTCTAGAGATAATAATTTATTTAAAGTGTGTGAAGTTCACCGATAGAAAAAAACAAACGTCAATGAACAAAGAAGATAGAATTTTAGACAACATCTACATTTGGGGGACAGAGGAACAAGAAAACAAAGGAGTTTTGTCAGGTAGTTCCAAAATAGACTGAACACCTGCTCTGTGTGTCAGAAGTTCAAGTTCCTAACAATAGTATAAATAAATGCATCTATTTATCTTCCAGCATGATTCTTCCTGCAGGATTGTAAATGTCTTATTAATGTCACCTACAACATCTATTTATTATAGCTGTTTATTATTCATCTTGAAGTGACAGCATACCTGGCACTTGCTTAAACAGGAAGATAGACTTCCTGCTAGAACAGATGTCAGGTAAAGGGAGATAAGGTCTATACTTCAACCTTAGAATCAAGATTTAGAATATGGGTTTCAAGATACAAAATCCCTTTGTATGAATTCTTTCCCCCACCAAAGAGTTTCTTATAAGACATTTCATTGCTGCATATTTATGGTGAAGATAATTCCTACATGAATTATGAAATCTGTTGATTTTTTATTGTTGTTTTTAGACCTCTCTGTGCTTGTAGATATAAGATCTAGAGCTGGTAAGCAGTCAGAGTTGCACAAAGAGAATGGAATAAGGAGTGAGAGGCAGACCTGCTTGAATATGCAAGATTCACAGTGATAATTCCAATTTTTATAAACCAAGGACTTGCCTTTCTAGAAGTTGTTTCCTTAATACTTATTCTTACTTAATCTTCAGTTTGATTAATCGCCTCAAAGTTCAAGCTCCAAAGGCTAGCCCCACCTAGCCAACAAAACGTACTTTATGTTCCTTACACCAGTGGTCCTCAGGGTATGGTCTCCCACCCATCAGCATCAGTCCGACTAGAAAATGCACATTTTCTAGTCCTACCCCAGACAGTCATAAGGAACTTGAGAGCAGGCCCAGCAACCTGCATTTTAACACCACACACCTTCCTTCTACTTTGAGAATCACTGTCTTGGACCAATGGTAAAAATTACAAGGAGTTTTCCATTGCCTGCAGGACAAAATCTCAATCCTACACCTCATCAGAGTATTCCTTTTACAGATGAGAAAACCTATCTTTTCACTGTATCCGAAGCCTATCTTCACTTGGATCTTGTCTTACATTTGTCCATAAAAGAAGTACAATTAAACATACACAGCTATTAAATGAGAAAGGCATACGATTACAGATTGATTACAGTTGATTGATAATCCAAGAAACCATGGTGTAGGAAAATACATTTTAAAAATTATTATTAAAATTTAGGATTGGTAATATTAGCATTTATATGAGAAAAAGATAATTAAAACTTATCTTGGATACTTATTTTTCCAACACTTGCATTATGATGGCCAAAATTAGTATTATTTTGTCTACCTTCACATTCATGGGGATAAAACTGATAAAGAATCCTACTGCTATTCTCTCCTAATAAGACTCAGGGCTTCTCAAGGACAAAAATTTTAGCTAATGGTAGAGAAAAATTAATAAAGGTATAGAATATCTTGTTGCCTTTAAGCAAGAGACTTTCAAAATGTCTCAGGAGCAGCACTGAAAAGACAAAGGAGACTATTTAAAGGGGTGTCCACACTGGAATTATTTGATCAACAAGAATAATGATAGTTCCTTGGAATAACTGGTATCTAATGAAGAGCCCATACTAGTACTCAACAATGAAAATGTATAAGGCATACAAAAAGGTCATCAAAACCAAAAAGGGCATATTTTTTTAAAATATTTCTAATAAGTAGGTGGGAGATTTGACATATATAGATGTTCTGTTTCTTTTATTCTACATATTTTTTTCTCAGTTACATAGAAAAGAATAGCTACAGTGAATATGAAGCCGAATAAGTCAAGAAAATGTTGAGATTTTTCTTGGTTGACCAGAGAACTGATCCACTCTCAAGGTTACTCATAACAATCAGTCAGAGGCTGAGGCATGAGGCAGCAATCCCAAGATAAGAATCTGATGTCCAGACCCCTCCCTTCATTCCCTGGATGAAGAGGCTGCTGTGTATTTTGTTATCAAACAGGACTAAAGAACCAAGGCATGATGAAGTAAAGGCTCACTGCCTTGGGACTAAGATGCAACCGAACCTTGACGATAAGAAAAACGTCAGGCCAGAAAACATCAGCCCAGGACTGAATCAACTTTGAAGAGATCCATTAAGATCTCACACGTCAAACAAAACTCAAGGGGCACTTACTCCAGGATCTGTAAACTCAGCTAGTCTGAGACTGCATTCTTTTTCAGATTACTGTTGTAACTTTAGGAAAATATAAACACTGATAAGCATTAAAAAAAAAAAAGGGACGGGATAAAACAAGTTTATAAATAATGAGGACATGACTCAAATCCATAGTATAAACATTTCTAAATCTTTTAAGTGTAGGTATACATTCTGAATCCCATGATGACTATTGTGTATGTATGTGTGTGCGCTGCTTTTAAGTTTGTGAAGCTTTTAAATGACACTGGTAGAGGTTTTACTGATATATTTAGGTGATCTGTCCACGTATTTTAATCAGTATTTAAGTATTAAAAATGATTTGATTCATAAAGTATGTTTTACTTTAGACAAAAGTAACATTGTATGTTTAGGAAAATTTTATTAGTGAGATTTAAAATGAGAGTATTAAAAAGGTACCAATGGCAGTAAATGTTTTCCCTCCATAAAAAAGCCTTGGAATTTTAGGAACAATGTTATTCTCTGATCTTTTTTCTTAATAGGATTCTTGCATAAACTACAATCCTATCCTCCAAAACCTTCGCAAAGACAAATAAGAAAAGAGATAAGGCAGACTCTGATACATACCATGGTTCCATTTACATCTCTGATAAAAGAAACATCAAGGTCTTTACCCAGGAACCCCAGAGAAGAAACATGTGCGTCCTCCTCCCAACACCAAAAATAAACCAAGTAGGTGTGTGATGCCTTTAACAAAGAAACAGGCACATCTCTTACTTTATGGGGTTGACATTTTCAACGTTTATCTTTAAAAGCTATAGTAGGTCAGTCTGACATGCTTTTTGGACCACTGTAACTTGAACTTAGAGAACTGGCTCAAGTTGATAATGATAATGGCAAAGATGAAATACCGTTGACAAAACTGGCATGCCAGAAAAAGCAAACCGCTTGTGTAACAGTCCTGATCAATGCGTTAGCTACTCCACACAATATTCAATATTCCCACAAAAATGTCCCAGCACAACAAAAGCTTGCGGACAGAAAGTGCCTTGGAGCCCATGTAATGGGATTTGACAAGAGCCAGGCACTTCGGGCAGGCTCAATCAATGTTAATTGAAGCAGAAGTGATTCAAAGGCAAATGGAAGTCCTTGAGAGGTGAAAGGGGGACTCTGGGATTGTGACTGCCTCCTTTTCCCATTACCCCCTTATATTTAATTACTGGTTCTAGCCGGTGAACTGTAATTTGATTTGCCATCAGGTGACTCTTGCCTGGTCTCCTACGTTAGTTGAGTCTTTCATTTAAAGGAAAAGTATCTCATAACCTGTGGAGGTGCCCGTTTCACAGGAAGGAAACTTCTCTGGCGAGTGGGTCTCAGATTTATAAAGACTCCTTTCCAGTTCCTAACATAGCAGAAGTCTCAGTAGAAGGACAAGGGGAGAAATGGTTTAGTCTTGAATGATGCTGCTGTATTTTCTCTAGGGCATTATTATTTCAATAGCACCTGAGGTTTGAATTCACTTGGGCTTCCCGCAGAAGCAGACCCTAAGACAGGAATTTATGAGAAAATTAACTACTTACTGGGGAAGGGATTCCAGGAAACACTGGTTGAGAAGCGAGGGGGTGACAAGGGAAGGAAAGGCAGCCAACAAACATGGGCTGACAAACTAGTCCCCATCATGGGCGACTAGAGTGTCACCTCACTGGGGAACTCTGAGCCAGGGCAGAACATGCCTCAGTTGGCCCACCCAAGGGTGAGAAGCTGGAACAACTCTCTTCAGTGAGGTTGAGGGCTAGTCTCTGTGGGGAGAAGAATGGACACCCCAGCACTTCTGGCCTGGGATCACACAGGCCCCACTGCCAGTGAAAGCCCTCAGACACAGGGACAAGGTGCCAAATGCATCTGCTATGATCTGCCTACAAATATATAAACTGCTTTACACTCCAGTGGTCCTCTCAACAGATACACTGTAACACCACCTTCTGGATGAGCTGTTGGAGCAAACTGGGAAAAGCCTGTTTCCGTGTGACATAAGTGATGTCCTTTGATACAGCTTTAGGAACTAAGGTTTGAGACAGCATTCTCAACCAAATATTTTGCCTACCTAATATTATTTTGCCTGTATGTGATACTCTCTCATTTATCCTTGAGAAAGTTCTTAGACTCAACATTCGCATCCATTAGGATCTCCTCTGGATGAAATGCACTGAAATCATTGAATGCTAAGCAAAAGTAGAATTCAGCCGAAGGTAGGCTGAACCTGGACCCCATCCAGAAGAACACCTTTACTTTTCATATTGATTTGCAATTAGTTGGCATACATTTGCCAAGAGCTTACAGTAAATGTGGGAAACAGGCAGGAAAGGTTGGTAATTAGACATCCCAAGTTATAAGGAAGGACAATGAAGGTGCAAAGGGAAGGTTCACAGTCAGAAGCCAGTAAAGCCGACAGGCACTGGGACCAAGGGGGAGAACCAGCCAACCAAAGTGGTGAAGAGCCCAAATTTTGGAGTCAGGCAGACCCGGCGCATTTCGGCTATGACTCTCACCAACTGGGAAGCCTGGTCCACTTACACAACAGTTTCATGCCTCAGTTCCTCATCCAGGTAATGGGAGTTCAAAGTACCTACCCCATATGTTTGTTGTAATGATTAAACGAGTCACTACTTATAAAGATCTTTGCCCAATGCCCAGCATGAAGCAAATACTTAGAAATTGTTACCTGCTTTTGTGTTGTTATTATTACCATTTTAATGACTTCAAGGTAGAAAGTAGAAAATGTTCTTTCTACCATGCATGGCTTGAAGTCCAGGGACACCTGTGGGACTATAATACACACCCTGGCAATCAGAGATCAACTAGTTTACTTGCCACCCTACGTGAAATGAACCATCTTAGCTCCTGCTTTCGCTTCACATTTTGGTCATCCAGAAATCTCAGGCGCGATGGTGGAGACAGCACGGGCGTTTTCAAAAGTGCTTTCTACTAAAGTGTCAGACACAGTCTGCTGAGGCCGGAGATGGGTCAGATTCTTCCCCCTTGGTGAAAGGGATCGGTATTTAGAGACCCCACTGCTCTCGGATGGTATGGGCCTGATGCCGCAAACAAGTGGGGCAGATGGTATCTCATACATCTATGTGAATGGTAAGTTGCACTTCCTGTAAAAGCGATAGTGCTGTCTCTGGGAAGCAGGTAAAACACCTGTCGCATTCCACAGACGGAGGAATCAAGGTATTTGGCTACATGGTCAAGGTAGGGAGCAGCAGATTCCCTTCTCCCATGAATCTTCACCTTTAAGCAAAGAAGCCTACGATGCTATTCAGAGGCTCTCAGAGCTCTCAGTCAACTGTATAGTCAACTATAAGGACTTAAGAGTGTTCTTTCAACTCTTTACTAACAAATAAAATAATCACCATTTACTGAGTGCCACCACATCCCTGTGTGTTTACAAGGCGTAAAGTGTCCATGTGATGCTCTTTTATAGGCGCTTATCACCATAAAGACAGGCTCAGTATTCCCATTTTGTGGACGAGGGAATTGACATTCTGAGGGTTTGTGGCCTGTTCTAGAGTCTCACAGAAATAAACGGGGACTCCAGAATGAGAGAATAATGCAGATGGCAGCGCACTGGCCTAACTGGGTCATGCCATAACTAGAGACGTCTGGAGCTGACTGTAACATGAAGAAGAGAAGTCTGACCACACACACGGACCCCACGTGTACACAAAAGGTAACTCTGTACACCACCGAAAGCGCACTAAGTTTCATCCGGCTGAGATCTCTGACTGGTCAGCCACTCAAAGGTCTACCTTGGACTTTCTTACAAAAAGCACTGAGGACACAATGTTGCAGGAAATTGACAGAGACCTTGTTGCTGAGTCAACCAAAGGTGTTTTATTGCAAGGCAGGCAGTTACAGAGCAGTCAGTCAGAAACGCCACAATTTCCGTAAACTCAAAAACACAGAAGCAGGCCTTGTTCTCTGATTCTTCCAAAACGAGCAGATCCGCAGACAGACCTGAGCAACCCCATTGACAAGGTCAGCTGATCTCCCAATTCCTGCTTTGCCTTGGAAAACGGCATTTCCAAACTGTCCGCTTATTGCTGGTTAGCTTACATTCAGGGTATTTGAAGCCACTTCTAATATTTATAATTTCTCTACCATTCTAACTGCAGGATCAGACAGGAATTAAATTTCAACCTACAAGGTTTGTGTTTCTTTGTAGCGTAACATATACATCAAATAGCGTGCGAGAGCCCCAGGTATAATATATGTTTGATTATATTTCAACTCCAAGCGATACCACATTGAGATCGCTTCAGTAGCTAAGCAAATGTGACTCGGGCCATTACCTGGATCCAAACTTACAAAAAAATAAAAAAGAAAGAAAGAAAATGTATTTTTAATCTAAGGATCAGTACTACACAAATCAAACCATGCAGCCCCATTTACTAGGCAACCTGGGATTGCAATTCAGAAAATCCTTAGGGACGGAATTTATTCATAAACAAGGCTAATGTCAGCAACAGAATTATACTTTCTAAAGCAATTCTTTTCTTACAGTTCTCAGGACCAAGAGAAAAAAAAGAAAAGACAGTGGTGGAGGGAAAAAAAAAAAAAAAGGAAAGAAAGCCAACCATTCAAAAGCATCTTGAACCGTGTTAGGTAGGTGATGGCAAAGCAAAAACAGTCCAATCCGGCACCACAAGCAGCCCAGAGAGCATCAGTCTGAAGGGGTGCTGGGGGCTTGAGTCCCACTCCAGGTGCTTCCTGGCTCCAGCTATGTCTCTGTCCTGGGGACCAGCCACATCTTCCTCACTGTCCTTCAGCGGTTCCCCCAGAGACCTGAGGAGGTGGTCTGTCCTCTGGCCAAAAGCAGAGCCTGTGGAAGGACACATGGGGAAAAGCCCATCAGGCCTGGGCCCAGCCATCTGACAGCTAAAGGCCGATGGAGTCAAGGGCAGAGGGAAGAGTGATGTTTCCTCACCTCCTCCAGGCTTCCTTCCTGCCGACTCTCCAGAAGGGTGCCTTTATGCTTTGGAGCAGCCAGTGGCTTGGAATCTTTGAGATCTTGTAGTGAGCTCACTGGGGTACCCATCACCTTTCAGTCCATGATATCTCTGTTGACAAGAACATAAAATAAATACCCCTGCATCACTGGTCGATGAATCTTGAGGAGAAGGAGACACAACAGAGTAATACAGACACACAGAAAGAAGAGAAGGGAGGATGAGAGAGAATAAAACTCAGAAAGGATACTCTACCTGCCACCTGTCCCTGGAATTCCCCTAGATGGCCGCATCCTGGACAGGAGGCTCCAGGTGAAGTCTAAGACCGCCCAGAGGTCTCAAAGGTCTGAGAGGTCAGGAAGCGTCATTCCACTGCCACGCAGGCACCTGAACTCAAAACTCAGCTCCTTGAGAACCTCAGCCAGCCTCGCCCCGACTCTCCTGAGTGGCCCCTGTCGATGACGTACTACATAACAGAGAGCAAAGTGCAGTGGCAAATTAGCAGGAGGTTCTCCATCTTCCTGTGCCCCGGGGTGGTGGTCAGGGAAAGGGCAGGGGGGTGGGGCAGGAGGGGTATCAACAACCATGTGGTCTTCTCTTTAGTGATTTCAGTCTTCAACTTCGAACTCTCAACTTCCCACCCAGTGATAAATCTCTAAGATTGCTCCGGACCCGTGGTCCATGCCCTTCGGTTCAATCTAGCCTTGCTCGTTGACCCTAAAGGCATCATCCCGATCCTGGAGAAAGTTCTTAAGCCTGGGTCAGGAGAACTCCAGACTGACTCCACTTGTGCCCCTCCTTTCCCAAAACTCATGGGCAGTCCAGGGCTTCCCCTTTGTCCTCCACAGACCCTAGCTCCTGGATCACAGGGCGGGGTGCACACCGGTGAAGGACACAGGCTGAGAACTTGTGGGAACTTGCAGCTACCAAGAAATGCAGAGAGAAAAAGGCAGAGAAAGGAACTTATCCAAACACATGCAGTTACCAGTGTCGTACTTGAAGGGTAGGGGCCAGTGGCAGTGGTCTGCCCTTCCAAGATAAAGGGACACACTGTCTGTAGAGAATTTAAAATCAATCATACAATTAAGAGTTACTCTACTTTTTACTATGCCCATGCACTGGTAATGCTAAGACTGTCAGTGACAAGAGTCCTTCCCCCCCAGGCAGAACTCCATCCTTGGCCTCTCTCTGCATACTACTCATGGCATCCTTATCTTGTCAGAGTCTGTCTTTGTGCTCCTCCATGTGCCTGGAATCGTTTTCCCCCAATCCTACCTGCCCACATGCTACCAACTTTCAAGCTCCATTTCAAATGCTACCTCTTCAAAGAGGCCTCTCTTGACCTCCTGACTACAAGGAATCCCTTTTTCCTCTTAATTCCTAAGGCAATTTATCTATATTCTTTCATTTCTACCTTGCATTATACGTGAACATGCAAAAATATTGTCTTCCCTGGGGCCGCTGAGTGTCTCAGTCGGTTGAGCGTCCAACTCTTGATTTCGGCTCAGGTCATGATCTCACTGTTCATGAGCTCAAGCCTTGCCTCAGGTGCTGTGCTGACAATGTGAAGCCTGCTTGGGATTCTCTCTCTTCCTCACTCTCTCTCTGCCCCTCCCCTGCTTGTGCTTGCGTTCTCTCTCTCTCTCTCTCTCTCTTTCAAAAATAAACATTAAAAAATTATTTTGTAATTACCCTCCCTATTAATAGACATCAAGATGCCATGAAAAATATACAGGATTTGGAATTAGGCCTGGGTTAGAACCACAGGTCTCACCTGAAACTGTGTGATGCTGGACTGGTTTTAACAACTTCCTTAGCTTATTTCCACATCTATAAAATGAGGAAAATATCGCCCACCCCATAGGGTTGTTACTTTAAATTAGGTAACACATATAAAATATCTAACCTGAGATAATATTCCCTCTACAGTTATTTGTTTCTTTTCTTTCTTCATAAGGGTAGAATCTTATTCTTTCATCTCTGTCCCCTCCTCCTCATTCCTGTGGGACTTACCTGGAAAAGTGGTAAAATGCGTACGGCAGGAAATGCAAAGGGTATTGAAAATGAGGGTAGAGACTAGCTACATCACAGGCCCATTTGGAGGACTGAATATGTGTTAAGTTCTTAGATCAAAACCTGGCACATGGTATGCGTTGTAGTAATGTATATTAAATAAAATCCTCTTGTGAATTTATATAGGATTCCCTGACTCCATGAAGCACTCGAACATAATTTATCAAGATACTCCTTCCCCTGCTTCAAACTTCGTCCTCTCTTTCTCAAACAAAAAAATCAGAAGGTAAATAGAGACAATGGAATTTTTAGAAAATCACATGTTAGACCTTTGACCCCTTTAGGTAACATGTATTCAGCACCCATGATGTGTGAAGTACCACACTAAGGACTTTATAAATAGTGTCTTAACTCTCATCTGAACCCTGCGAGGAGCTGCCTTGACTATTTCCGTTTGACAGATGTGGCAACTGAGGCACAGAGAGGTTAAGGAACCTGCCCATGGATGCACAGACAGTAAGATGCAGAGCTAGGTTTAAAAAAAAAAAAACTTATGTCTTTATTTTTTATTTTGAGAGAGAGAGACAGAGAGTGAGCAGGGGAGGGTCAGAGAGAGAGGGAGACACAGAATCTGAAGCAGGCTCTGGGCTCTGAGCTGTCAGCACAGAGCCCGACGAGGGGCTGGAACCCACGAACCGTGAGATCACGACCTGAGCCAAAGTTGGCCGCTTAACCGACTGAGCCACCCCAGCGCCCCAGAGCTAGGTTTTTTAACTAGCTTTAGAATCATGTTCTCACTCACTATGGATCTCCCGCAGAACTTTCTGTGAGGATGGAAATGTTCTGTGCTAATATGGTAGTCATTAGCCATATGTAGCTCCTGAAATGGGTCTAGTGTGACTGAGGAACTGACTTTTAAATTTTAGTTAGTTTTACTTAATTTAAATTTAAATAGCCACACATGCCCAGAGCCTGCCTTACTGGGTACTGAGGGTCTTCTGTACCTTGAAGACCTTGCATAGGCCCCTTATTTTGATGGTAGGGATGACAGGACGTGCCGTAGACATAAAGTCAGGGCACACCTTCAGAGGTGGGGGGCAGGGCTATGCTAATGATAGAGCATAGGGTTGGAACGGGATACACTTGAGTTTGAAACGTAGGTTCTGTCATTCACTGGCTGTGCCCATAGCACATTAGCCAACCTTCCTGTACTCCTGATCACTCTGTGATTAGGGAGGCATAATACCATTTCTAGGGTCAATGTGATCATCAAGTAAAACAGCATATGAGAAAGCGCTCGGCACATAGCTGGTAGGAGTTAAGGGGAAGCTGTAGCGCATACACGCGTAACTTCTAAGAAGTCCTCTCTCCATGCTTGGAGAAGCAGAAGAGAGCGAGAAAGTAATGACACCTGTGGGGCAGGGGGGAGGTCTTCCACCTGCATTCCTCGCAGCACACAATGGGAGATGCAAATGTTTTCTCATTTCAACAGGCTCTTTAGAGGCTTAGTGCGTGATTCTAGTGTTTATGTGTGATTTCCCCCTAATGCCCTGACTTTAGAACTTAATCACCACCCCACCTCCATGCTAAGTAAGGGTCCTTAATGGTATTCCCCCCCTGCACCAAGTTCTTATGTGCAGGCTATGATTATGATTATTTTTATAATGGAGTAGCAGCAATCTTTATCCCAGCCGGCTCCTGGCTACATTCTTGTTCTTGCTAGCTCACTCAGATGCACTCTCTTCCTTTGTCTTTCTTCCTCTCTCATACGTATACACACGGTTACGTTGTCTCTCTATGTTGGTTTTTAACTTAATTATGTCTTCTGTCCAAACCCGCCCGGCTTCGTAGTGCTGGGGCTGGGACTCTGCAAAACACATCTGTCTCGGGCTGCAGGCTCCCTGTTAGGTCTAGCGGTAGGGGGTAGAGAGGGATCTGGCTCCCTCATCTGCTTCCTATTCTTTCACGTGACGCCAGGGAGGCGTCTTCATCCTGACAAGAGCAACTGGTTCCAATGAGAGCAACTGACTCGACTTCGCAGTTTCTCTATAGCCCCAGACCCCTTCAGACACACCAGCACAGCTAGCCGTCCAGTGCCCCCTCCTCAGAGGTCTGGGTTCCCCCTCTGCAAGGCCCATCATGCACGTGTTTAAGTTTTCATTATCCTAACTTCTTCCCTTTGTTCCCCCAGCCTTAGAGGTCCAGCAGCCTCCCGTAATCGGTGACCTCTGTGAACCTCAGTTTCCTTTTGGACTCGTGGATTATCCAACACCTGGTTAATAAGTGATGCAGTTCAGGAAATGTGCCACCTTGGCATACTGGGTATTTCAAACTGAAGAAGTTTGAGAAACGAGCAGAAGCAGTAAGGTCCCTCTGACCTCCGCCCCCTCTCCCCCTTTTTCTCTGAAACAGGTCACAAAGCCCTCCTGTGAGAGGTGTCCTCTCTGTATCCGGAGGAAAGGAGCACCCTTATGTCTAAAGACACAGGGGCACCGAGAAGAATCCTAACACAGGGCCTTGCTCACTTTCCCCCAGGCTACTATGCTGGCTTCCTGCTCCCTGACCTGTCACATTCCCCCATGACTGTCCACTCTTCAGGACGCCCGCTGAGAAATTCGCAGCTCTAACTATTCTTGTGGGTCTTCATTTCCTTGTAAAGGCTCCATGTCCTATAACACTTATGTGAAACAAATCTATATGCTTTTCTCTTGTTAGTCTGTGTCCCTGTCTGCTTTCCAGACTCAACCATGGACCCTAAGGGAGTGCAGGAAAACTTTTCTGTCCTGTATAGAAGTCTTCATAGTAATTCCTTCTATTAAAGTAACTTGCTTAGCTGTCTCCTGACCAGATCCAGCCTGACATGGACTTCCTCTCTCTCTCCCGTGGACAAACTATGTTACTGTGTACATAAGAATATATGAACACATCCTACATCCCCCCCCACACATGAAAACTATCAATAAATTATTAACATATCCTGACATTTCTATTCTCAATCTCCTCTGCCTCGCATCTAAATACAGGATAGAAAAAAGAAATGGAGCACATCAAATCATATAATCTGATCTATCAGAGGGTAATGAACCCGAGGTGCAGTCTCTGGGAGCTCATTCCTGGGCACATCTGCCAGGGCAGCTAAAAAATCAAGTAAGACACATGGACGTTTCCATTAGCAAAGATCAACGCATGGGAGTCCTGGCAGGGGCATTCGCTGAAGCATAGGGTGCAGACCTTCGGTAGCGATACATCAACAACTGTCACATGAATGAGAGCCCTCTGCAATGCTGCAAACTTTGATGGTCTTAACCCCCACCAACTGCCAGCTCTCCTGAGAAGGTGCAAACACACAACATAATACAATGCAATGTAATACAAGAGGAGGCTACATTAGATCAGAACCACTTTAGAGGTACTGACCATGACCACCCCTATCCCAACTTTCCCGATAATGCTGCCAGTCGTATCCTCTATAAATATAGCAGGAGACCTGGGATGAAATCCCCACTGCTTGTTGCTTACCACCTGCTTCTTCAACCTAGGGGAGTTGAAGAGGCACATGTTAACCCACAGCATCTCCAAACACTTGCAGCTTTCATTCTTCTGCAATGAACCCTGTGGCTGAATCAGGACTTCATGTCACTGATAAAGTGGCTGTCTATAATCCACAGTGTGGCTAACCCACCTGCTAGCCCCAACATGATCTGCAGCCAAGATATGCCTAGGAGAACACTGGGCGTCCTAACTCGGAGCGGCCATCACAGCCTGGATCCTCAGACTCCAAACTGCCTTCCATCTTCAGGAAGCTTTAGCTGGTACCTTCTTCCCTATGGCCCTTGAACCACACTCTTCGAGGAACTCACATAAGAAAGTCTATGAGTTCTGGCTTCGATGTCACCCACTGTTAATCTGGCCCTTCACACACAGTGGTTTCCTCTCTCTCCTTACCTCCCCAAGCTACTGTTCCCATTAATACCTGTAAATGTTGCAGAGGCTGTTGATATCCCGCTCTTATCCCTCTGGCCTTTCCAAGGCCAACCTCCAACCACCATTAGCTGCATCTCCTTGCATTAGAGTCTTCTCCAAAAACTATCTGTATGGGCGTGGCAATCCGGGAATATGCAGGCATTAACTCGTCCTGAAAGGAGTCCTCAACCAGAGGACGATAGAGTCCAGGGGATAACGTGAAGTGTGTGTTCTTAGCTGTTCCCCAGAATTTCCCCAGAGGTTTGAGCTCAAGTGTCAGTCATCACCCACAGATGGCTCAGTAACACACACTGTATTGGCTGCCTCTCTATCTCTTAGCTTCCTTTCCCATTCCTCTTGTCTCTCAGGGTCATTCTTGGGGAGCCAAAAACTTAGGCAGCAGAAAACTATCTCCTTCCAACTCCAGCTGCTTCAAAGCATGTCAGAAAATGCTTTAATTTTATGTACATATTGATATATGAACATAAATGTGTGTTCCTAGACTACTTTAATTGGATTTATAAATAATGAACGATATGTGTCTGGCTGACATTTGAATTTTCATATATTTTGCTTTGTGCTGTTCTCTCTCAATCTCCTGTAAGTTGATAAGATGTTCAAAGGCCAGGAGTGCATCCCCTCCTTCTTCTATAATTTTCCACAATGCCTGGCATGATGCTCCGCAGAGTGAATATTCAATCAGGGCTGACAGACAAGAAGCCACCGAGGTCAGGTCCGCTTGTCCCGCAGGCTTGTCAAAGGTGAGAAAGCTCCTAAGAGAAGGAAACTGTGATGCTATTTTCAACTCTTTGAAGGATGAGCCTGGAAACCCAGATGGAAGCTGGCACTGAGACAGGGCACCAAGTCAGGACACCAGAGTCATGTGGCGCATGCAAAGCCCTCCAGGCACCCAGGATGGGGGTGCTGCATCATCTGATGTGTTCTCTCAGCCTGTCAGAGGCGGAAGGAGCTGCATGAGCTACACACACCAATGTCAGGTCCATCCCCAGGAGATCCTTCCTGCAAATTCTGGGTCTTTGCTGCAAATGAGTAGCCTTCTGATGTATGAAGCACCTCAAAATGCTAATAGGTGACAGACCAAAACAGATAAAGAGGAAGCCCTATCTTGACCCATGTTATACTCCAAAACTGAAGGTTTGGGAAACAATTAGCAGAGGCACACAGTAATTAATGGAAAATACCCTACCTTTGCTCCAGGCTGTCATCCCTGTCCTGGGCCAGGAGGACTTTATGCCCTTTCCACCTGCGTATTTCCTGTCCCAACTAGAATAGAGTCTGGTTTCGCAGACATCCAATCTTTATTAGCTGGCTCCCTCAGAATACAAAGATTCTAAAGGACCTTCTGAATCAAAGAAAGGTGAAATGACACTCAGTGTTATTTCAGAACTGAGTATTCCATTGCATTATTTTCTAAGCCTTTTACAAGTGACAATCCAAATAGGGTATTGATTACACAGATCACTCCATATCCCCACCTCGGCTGCTGATACACTTCACTGTCATATCCTGTCAATCCTTCCGGGCTGAGTCTAGCGCCTCAAGAGTGACCAGCCACTGGAAACTTCATACACTCAGCACCTCAGGGGCTCTGCCGTCGCTCCTGGTGCATGGGGCAGGCCTGCCCACAGAATGGACCTGTCTACCAGTCAGGAGATTCTAAAAGAACATTTCTAAGGCTTTATCTGAGGAAATCACACCAACATATGGCTTTACATAAACCCTGCTTGACTAAGGAAACTTAATTCTATAACAGCTTTCTAAAAATAATTCTGATGGGAATAGAAAGTCCAGCCCTTTGCACAGCCTAGATTGGTTGGTTCCCCTCAATCCCCCACCACGTGGGAACTTGAAGAAGCCCCAATAACGACCAGTGGAGAGAGCAATGGGTAATTCATCCCGAAATGAACTGCAAACAGAATAATAAACAGCTGTCACAATGTCCGGAAAGAAGCCAGAATCAAGAAGGGCATGGAAAGGAAACATGACAAATAAAGACTTCTAAGCACCAAATACGAAGGCCTACACAATGTACTTCTATGATCTTCTCTAACTTCTGCCCCTCTCTACACAGAAATGCTTCATCCATCAGCCAGATGAACTCACTTACGAAACAAATAATCATTTACATGAGATACGCTTAAAATAGATACAACAGCCAGAATTACCAAGTGTCAGAGTGCAGTTCTAAATAATCTGGTCCATTCAAATGGATTCTGCACATTATTTATGGGAAAACCCCACTGCTAAATTTTCTCACACGTGAGAAGTACAATGCCAATGGAATAGATGTTTAATTACAGTCACCTTCAAATCTCCAGGTCCACTGAAGGAGAATCATGGCAGAAGGGAGAAAGGAAACACATTTCCATTATGCTGATTGACTCCCTGGGTTCCTTGCAGGCATTAGTACCATTACAGCATGAAAATCATGAAAATGATATCACAGGTTGCCAACAATTGTATCCACGCAGGAGGAGGATTTCAGCACTTCCTTAGGTATCATGGTAAAAAATATTCTATACTATCCCAAATTGTGCTCAAGTTTTCATTCATTCACTGGCTATATAAGGCCTCTTCATAGGTTTATTAATGCCTAATATCTAGAATATTAAAGGGTGGCAGCTTATTTGAAGTCAATTCTAATTCTGCCTAATCTCTAGTCTAAGGCAATTTAACATCTCCCCACCTTAGTTTTATAGCAGTTTCTTGCCTTTGTCCCAAAATTGCATTTGTCACTGACAGTTTCATGATACTATGAGTCAGGAATAGACGAGGCATTATTTATCATGAAGTGTTTTTATGACATTGGTGGTCAGTGTCTCAAAGAAGCCCAGGAGCTCCTACTCGAGCTCCTACTCGAACATTTTTGTCCACATCCTTGACCTAGAGTACAACTCCCTGAAGGCAGAAGCTGTTTTTCACACATGTTCTTTTTATAAGTCTCATAATGCCTACTTCAGTGCTAGAGATTGAGTTAGAGTGCCTATCTTTTCCAATAAAAAATTCTGATACTCACTGTAAGAGGAGATATGTTGCAGCAGCCCAAAGCGGATTAGGCATCCCCAGGTTTCCAAGGGTAGTTTCCAGAGAAGTGTCCCAGATAAAGATGCTGCCAGCGAGTGTCCTCCTGGAGGGCTTCCAGTTTTGTTCTCCTTCACTCCTCACCTACTTTTACCTATAACTTACTGGTTGACTATAGAGGCTAGGGACAAGATCTTAAATGCCAAAAAGCTACATCTGCAGGTCACTGAGATCAATCCTGCAAACATTCTGCCAGATCATCATGGTGGGTAAAGAAAGAGGCCCTAGGAAGCTCTTGTGGTTGGCCCCAGCATGAGGCACAGAGCAGAGCTAGGAGTTTTCAGTCTCCTAAACTCAATCCCTTCCCTCTTGGTCTTTTGCAGACAGATGCTCACAGGAAATGCAAACAGAGGGGTCCATTTGTCTTTCTTCAGGAATTCTAGAAATGGAACTTGCTGACTTGCCTGAGACACATCCAGCAAATAAGAGGGAATTCTGCTCATTACTGAGAGGTGCTGGTGATATATAATATGAATACTTCCCTAGCTAATGTAACTTTAGATTACTCTGGGTTTCAATTGCCTCATCTATAAAATGGGAATGCTAAATGCCTTGATTACATTGAACACTTCATATTTAGACATGATGTTCATTGCAAATGCTCTAATCCATTGGAGGTGTCATTGACAATGTCCCATTTACTGTAGCTCAAAGAAGGTTATTAAGGTCAGTTTCCAAAATGGGTTTAAGTGAGTTTTTGCATCTACATCTATACCAGTAAATTTCCAACCTATCAATCATTCCAAAGTTGTGACCCAGAGGAACCAAGTTCCCAGGCAGGAAATGAATATAAACAGAGTTCACATTTGTCTGTGTGTGGTCTGCACAGATGCAAACAGATTACTCAACCAGGGCAAACACATGAGGTGCCAGCATCAAACCCAAATACTGACAGAGCCAATTACGACTCATCTCGCCTTCCTGATTTTGAAATGTCACTTACACTGAAGAAATGCTCTGTCTGTAAAAGCTCAGCAAAGGAGAAACCACACGGCTATGACTTTCATTCTTATGGATATCATGAGGAAGAAGCAAAGTAGGATCATCACTTGCTGTGCTATACAATAAACCTTTAAATCCCTTGATTTTGGAGAAGTAGAAATCTTTAATACAGAAGTCAAAAAACTCCTATGAACACAAAGGCTTTGGAGGTAACAGAGACAAATGAAGAGGACTGGGTGGGCCCTGTGTGAAACTTGAGAGCACATGATTCAGTCCCAGTGGTCATTTGCCATGGAAGGAGTAGGGCCTAGGGATGCCAGATCTTTCCATTTTTCAAAAGAAGCCAGAAATCTAGATTATTTATGGGAAGCTTTCTAACATTAAAATGTTGGCAACTACAAATTTTTAAAATTGCCATGCAGGCAAGCAAGACACATCAATGGGCCAGATTTGGCTTGCAAGTTGCCAAATTCATAGGTTTCTCTGACAGATAAAATAGACATGGAAAAAAGTTGAATTCCAATGGTTTCAGTGTAAACAGGCTATAAGGGAAGAGTTTCAGCCTGGGAGTCAGGAAACCTGGGTATCTGTCCTGGATCTGCCACGCTCTTTGGGTGAAAGGGTAGACAAATTGCTTTGCTTCCTGGAATCTCCATTTCCTTCTATCTAAAATGGCACTAGAATGTAAAGCTGTTATAAGGATTGCATGAGAATGGACTAAACCACATGAAAAGCCCTCTGTGCAATGCCTGGTATGTTATACATGATATACTTTATGTTCAGTTCCCTCAACTGAAAATATGGGATAATAACGATTTCACCTCAGAGGGGCTGTTACATGAATGAAGTGGGGTAATACAAGCAGAGGGCTTAGCACAGTGTCTGACAAAATACGTACTCAGTTGTGTTTGCTGGTGGTATTATGTGTAACCATGAAACAAGTTTTTAAGCCCTAAATTTTACCAACATGGACACAGTGACCCAGAGAGAAAGACACCGGTCAAGTCTCTGCAGGTGTGCAGCAAAGTCAGAATCAAGAAATAGGTTTCCTAAAGCTCTGGTTTCCACTACACTCTTGCCTCACAAAGTGTTCTTTCTCTGTCTTAATTTCACCAATACAGTCAATATAAAACAATAGGCCGGTATTATTTTTGTTGTTGATGATGACTGATGCTATGGTGGTGTCTTAATTTATTGATAAAGGGAGAAGGGGCAAGGAAAAACAAACAGACTTTCTTTATTGTATAAAATCCAAAGGATCAACTAATTTTCCTAAAAAAGAAAAAAAAAGTACTGTATGGAATTGACCTGCATTCTGATTAATTACATAAAATTACAATTTTGTTCTCTTTTCCTATGACAGTCCTGAAACTGACAGCCCTATGATCACAAACAGTAATATGTCTGATGTCTGCAGGAAAGAATCTCATTCTATTTACGTAGACAAACAATACTATACCAGGCTACTGATTGGGTAAACAGGGCTTAAGTATATCAACACTGTCAAGGTAAAACACTCAGGAATCCAGCATTATCTTCTGGGAAACCAAACTGCAAAATGTTTGGAATCCAAGGTAAAAGACAGTACTGTAAAGAATCAACAAAACTGACAGTTCCTAAAACATGAAGTTCCCTTTGAATGCAGGCCTGAAAAGAGAGCGCTATTTGTTGAAGTTTATTCATTGCCGACACTCTCTCACTGATCTGCACTCTGTTTCCTTCATCATCTATTCTTTGTATCTTGTCCCCCATTAGGACCTAAGGCTCTAAAATCTCCCCTTCTCTCTCAAGTTCCACCCATGCTCCACGACCACCACGCTGAGATGAGCCTATTCAGAAAGTCTACTGTTAAGCGTACACAGCGTCACCATTTAACCACACGCTTCGAAGACCCTCTACGAGTCTTCCCCCGTAGAGGGAAGTGGCCCTTCCTTCACAGAGTTCTTTCCTTCAGCTTCTGTTTCTCATTTGTTTAAAGCCTTAATGAATACTAACTGGGGGTCAGGTGCTGACCTGACCCATTCAGTCCCATTCATTCAAAAACTGGCAATCTTGGACAGCCATTTTTACCTCTAAGAAGGTCCTTAGCTTTGAAACTGCAGAAATAACAAGTGATAAACCTTGCGCTCCTTCCGCCTTGCTTCAAATCCTCCTCCCCACCTCCTTATGCCTGATTTTATCAGTCTCCCCTTAGTAATATGCTCTGCCTCATCACATTTTGCTTTTACTAGTATTAAATATGTATCCCTTCATCTCCTTGATTACATTTTAAGTTTCTTGAGAGAAGGGACTGAGTGTTGGCCTTTGGAAACACTTCCCCTTGTGAACGCCTGGCAGAATGTCCCGCACTTAGTAGGTGTCCTCGTAATAACTTGTGTCATTGAATGATGTCTCAAATTCATGTCTGGTCATCATTTTAAAACACTTAGGCCTTTTAAAATTCCTCTCAGTGCTATAACAGGAGAAAGTGGAGATGAATTCATTACTATGCTTGGCAAAGTGAGAAGCCCAAATTGGATCTGCCTTGCCCTTCTAGTTTGTTACACAGCTGGAATGTGAAGCTGGTTAGAAATCACATCCATCTAGGCTGGCAGATCTATCAGGATCCTGTTGAAGATATTAACATACGAGCTGGTTAGAACGGGATTTATGCATTTCCATCACAGGTAATGGAGATGAAAACGAACCTGTCAAATCATAGGGTCTATTTGTCTGCCCAGGGAGAGTGTTCAATTAAAACAATTATTTATATATATTCTGCAGAGCTTTAAAGACTTCATTCTTCATATCCCCTTGGGAATCTGGCAAGGAACAAAGGGAACATCCATTTTTGCAGGTGAAGCAGAGAGTAACTCAATGAATAATCCCAGATTCCCTAGAGATTGAAGCTCTGTCCCCTGAGCTCAGACAATGGAAATGTTCAGGCCACAGATTTCAAGATAAAGATTCTTTGGCAGGTTTATATGTTCCTAATCAGAGTCTAAGAGCTAATTACAATGAAGTTTACTGTCATTTTATAGGCATGGCTTTATAGAATGAGGCTATTCATTTCCTCCTAAACACCACATACAAGTCAGATATCCACTTGCTAGTTGAGGGGTAGTGGCTTAACAATGGTTGCAAGGGCTAAAACAGAGATATAAGTAACATCATCATTCCACTTAGGTCACATTCCTCCCCCTCCCCACAAAATAGACATGATTATTAAAACAATTACCTTTCTTTATGTTTGGTCAAACAATACACAGCAATATCGAAAGAAATTTCAACTCCTAAGCACAATGAGGTGCCACATTTACAAACCTTACGCTGTTATCAGTCACTATTCAATCTAAGCATGATCATAAACACAAACTTGATTAGGTCTTATGCCATTCTGGGTTTCTTGTCCCTCTCTGTCTCTGTGTCGCTCTCTGTCTCTTCTGTGTGTGCGTGCGTGCATGTGTGTGTGCGTGCATGTTGTGTGTGTTGGGGCAGTTCTTTGCTCAAAATCATCTATCCTCCAGTATTATATCTAGACTCCATGTGGCCTTCCCTCATATTTAAGTCTTCACTTTCTCTACCATTGAAACTAATTTTTCCATTAGTTTTTATCTCTCCTGTCTTCCAGATTATTTAACACAGAATATTCTCTTTCCCTTTCTTTCTGGTTCCCCATCTCTTCATGGCCTTTGCAAAAGGAATAAAACTGGCAGCCTAGAGATATGACAAAGCTTGTAAACACTCTGACAGCAAATTTCTACTTTGTAAGATAGTTCTACAATGATATTGAGGAGTCACTCTGTGTATTACTCTGAGGTGTATTCCATGACCCTCCATACCTGCTGACTGACTCAGTCGCACAGAGTTCACAGATACTACATTTTTTAAAGGACTTGGAGTTACCTAAATACCAACCTATTTCAGAACTTTTCCTTTAAAAACACGTAAATAAAATATTTTCGCTACACACATACACCACACACAAATACACACAGCATTTAAGTGCCCAAAGGAACTGCACTATATTAGACATCTTGACATTTGTTTTTCCTAGGAGCTTATAATAAAATAGGCAACACTGACTCAGACAGACATGTAGTGGGCATTCAGCAAACACTACCTACATCATTAAACTGTGAAAAAACAGTGAAATGTCTATCCCATATACTACAGCCCAAGGGCTTTGGAGGAAAGGAACAAAGATAGGTATAAAACTGCGGGAAACAGTCCAATAGCTAGTGACACCCATATCCAGTTGGTCAAGGATGCGGGGAAACCTCAAGTTCTTTGCTCATCACACCAAAGCAAATAGAACTGTGACATCATGGCTGGAGAAATTAAGAAGGAGGATGGCTCAAATAAGGCAAGAGATTATTAAGAGAAGAAATTCTGATAACACAATCATAAAGATCCAAATAAACATAACAGGAATAGATTTTTGAATGATAATACTAGTCAAGTGGCTGCAGAGAAAGCTCTCTGATGAGCTTATATTTTCAAAGGGTGGGTACGAAGACAGAAAAAATGTGCAATATGAAAGATGCACACAAAGTGTCAGGCTAATGCAGAGAAAGAAGCAAAGATATTTTTTGGGCAAATATGAAGAAACATAATCACCTTTTTCTTCTGTAAGTCTTCCTTTTAAACTCAAGGCAAACAGGAAAACAGAAGTGGAGATAGTTGGGCTAAGTGAAGTATAGATAATGTTCATAGCAGAGAAGGAACTCAAGTACTCTTCACTGTTATTTTCTCTATCAGGGTAGTTTTCAGACAAAAAAATATCTATTTACTAGCTAATTATTTATTAACTCCCAAGCGCCAGGAATCGGGCTAGTCTCTGGAAATGCTGGAGACTAAGACAAATACGGTCTCTGTCTCCATGAAACTTGATCCAAGTGAAATTAAAATTGAAAGGAAACGGGACTGCTCCCTTAATACAATCACACACAGATCCTCCAAGGTTGGCAATGAGGTTATCTCTAACTTCTCTGCCAACCTTCAGGGCTGAAGATTCATTTTATGAAGGGAGCTGTCAGATTTCTTTACAATGTCTAATAGATGATGGGAAAATAGTAATGGAGCACTTGACTGAGTTTGAGACTCCAGAACCCAATAAATCAGATCCTAAAATACTGAAATACTTTATGGGGTAACTGTAGAAGACTGAGTGAAGCACACTCTTTCATAAAAATTTTATAAGAATGTCAAAAACTAAAAAAAGTATTTAATGCTTTTTTTTTAACAAGTCTAACAATCCAGAGATTACAGAAGACAAAGTTAAGAGATCAGAGTGATGTTGTAATTGGAGTTCTAGTGCGCGTGTCTTGCAAGCATGCCCATACGACGGTGTGCATCTTCTACCAACCGTGCACATTAATAGCTTGAACTTGGCCATGGTGGGAGTATTTACACCATAGAAAGAGGCAAGTGTCACAAAGGAGAGATTTTCCTTCTTCCTTTCTTCCTTTTCTTCCTCATATCCCTCCCTCCCTTCCTTCTTTCTTGAGAGCCAGTGGTTAAACATTTACCCATACACAGATGTCTTCATGTAAAATGCTGTGGTTTCTATACAACTGTATTACCCAGTGGGTTTCCTTGGGGGTGTATACTTTTCATTTTCATAAATGCTACGGGACTACTTTTCCTTAATGTATAAATTTATACTGTGACCATAGACATATGAAAGTATACATATAACGAAGTCCCATCATTTATATGGTAAATGTTACACCTGCTTTTAATTGTAGCCAATCCTAAAGGTGGAAAATTTTTTATTCTAATGTTGTTTTAATTTATGCCATCTAGAGTGCAAAGAAGGTAGGGGATATTTTTATAAGTTACTGGCAATTTGCATTCCTTCATCTATAAATGGCCTGTTTATACACTTGCCCATTTCCTTATTTAGCGATTTACTTTTCATGTCATCTTGTCTGGTCCTATTACTTACATAAACTTCTGTCAGGTGTTATAAATGTTTTTCCTAGTTTATTTTTGATATTTGGACTTGGTATTTGATATCTTAACGTCAAACACCTTTTGTTGACAAATGTGTCTCTCCCTCCTTGGTAACTCCTGGTTTTCTAGGTTTACTTAAGCAGTTCTAGCCTGCCTACATGCTACGGTCTGAATGCTTGTGTCCTCTCAGCCAAATTCGCATTTTGAAAGCTTAATGCCTAATGTCATGGCATTAGGAGGATGGGTCTTTAGGAGGGGACTAGGTCATGAGGACAGAGTCCTCATGAATAAGATTAATGTCCTTATAAAGGAGGCCCGAGAGAGCTCTCTTGTCCATTCTGCTGTGAAAGGATACAATGAGAATTCTGCCACTTGGAAGGGGGGGCCTTCACCTGATCATGCAGCCTCCCTTGTCTTGGTCTCCCAGCTTCCAGAACTGGAAGAAATACATTTCAGTTTTTTACAAGCCACCCAGTCTGTGGTATTTTGTTAGAGCAGCCAGAACAGACTCAGACACAAAGGCATCAAGGAAAGTCACATGGATAAGTAATTTAACAGGATAGGCTCTGTACTCAAACTGCTTCTGCTTAAATCCCAGCTCACCATTCTGAGTGCCAGCCTGCTCTCTCAAAGTCTCTATTTCCCTATTTATAAATTGGGCAAAAAAAAAAAAAAAAAAAAACCAAGAACAACAACAACAAAAACCTTTATAGAGCTCCGCTCGTGCATAAATATTTAACTGTATATTGTTCAAGTCACTGTTCATCTCTGTTCTCCCGTCTTGAAACTCTACTCTTCTTCAATTTTCATGTGGTTGTGTTAGTTCATCAAGTATTTTGCCATAGTATAAAAATAGATTACAGTCTAAGGTTGTGCAGGTCTGACTATTTCTGTCTTTTATCTGATTGGTGAGTGAAATCTCTGAGGAGATTCCCAACGCCACCCCCCTCTCAATAGCCTCTCGATATCCCATTGTCTTCTGGCTTTAATGGTTGCTGGCTAGTGCTGGTCTGAATCTTTCTCTGCTACGAAATTTCTTCTCGGGGCGCCTGGCTGGTTCAGTGGTTAAGTGTCCAACTTCAGTTCAGATCATGATTTCGCGGTTCGTGGGTTAGAGCCCTACATCGGGCCCTGTGCTGACAGCTCAGAGCCTGGAGCCTGCTTTGGATTCTGTGTCTCCCCCTCTCTCTGCTTCTCCCCAGCTCGTGCCTAGTCTCTCTCTCTCTCTCTCTCTCTCTCTCTCTCTCTCTCTGAAAAATAAATAAATCAACATTAAAAAAAATTTTTCTTTTTAAAGAAATTTCTTCTGGAAGGATAGAAAAACTTTTCTGTCTCCTTGTCCTTCTAGAATTTCTAGGAGACACAGATTGCACATATATACCCTTGTATTCTCCTGTATATACACACATACACACACACACATACACACACAACCTTATGTATTTATAACTCCAGTGTACATGTCCACATGTATTCATACGTGTATTTACGTGTATGTGTATAGGTATGTATATATGTGTATACTTACATGTGTAGATATATATAAGTGTGTACACACAAACTTTATTTTTTCCTGAAACTGGCCTGGACCTGGACTATATTTTTCTAATAGAAATTTCAAGTCTTTCTTTACCTTAAGACATTTTTCTTCTCTTTCTTGTTTTTAAATTACTGTTGCTCCTCCATCTGCTTGGTTTTTTTCCTCCTGGATTTTTTTTTCAAGTGTCTTAGAACAGCCTTCTATGTCTCTCCTGTTTTTTATTCAGTATCTTCATTTCTTGGTATTTTTGCTCTGTGTTGTGAGATAATCACCACACTCATTCTTCTAGGAATCTAATTCAAACTTTAGAAAAGACTCTTCTCTTTTCAAATTATCTGCTGAAGTTTTAAATTTTCAAGCATGTTTTCCTCAATTCTAGAATTTGGGGATTCTAATTGTAATCTCTTAAAAAGTCTTCTGACCTTTTTGGGAAAGTCTGTATCTTTCAACTCCATTATTTCTATATCAACAAGAAAATCTTTTCAACTGGTTTATTTGGCTGTTCACACATGCTTTGGTTCTCTCTTTTCAGACACATAGTAGGACTGTACTTCCTGCTTGCATGAAGGCCATTGTTCTAGTTAGTGGCTTTTCTATCATCTTGAACCTTGTAGTAAGAACAAGAGAAGGGGCACCTGGGCGGCTCAGTCGGTTGAGCATCTGACTTTGGCCCAGGTCATGATCTCACAGTTTGTGGGTTCGAGCCCTGCATCAGGCTCTGTGCTGACCACTAGCTCCGAGCCTGGAGCCTGTTTCAGACTCTGTGTCTCTTTCTCTGTCTGCCCCTCCCCTGTTCACACTCTCTCTGTCTCTCAAAAATAAATAAATGTAAAAAAAAAAAGGATTAAAAAAAAAAAGAACAAGAGAAGAGAAGAGATGCCACAGAGAAGAGCCTTCCCACCAACCTGCAGTGAAAATGTAGCATGGGTGAGAATTAATCTCATTTTAAGTCACTTAGTTCCGGGGGTCATTTGTTATTATGGCAGCGAAGTCTAGTATACTCTGATATAGTCTGCTTAGCCTTCCTCTCTCAGATAAAATTTCACTCTTCTGGTCACTGTTGACAAATCCTACAGTAACCTGTAGAAATTAAGCTGTTAGAGTTTCTCATGAGTGGGAAACCATGAGTGAACAGAAAGATATATCTTTTGTACTAATAGACCAACTATAAATGACCTAGCTCTTGTCCTCAGATATGAGAATGAATTCTTTCTTCTCAAAGTTGTACAAGATGAGTTCTTCTTTTGCATGTCAAGACTGTGAGGCAGGCAGTCAGTTTACCCATGTAGTAAAACACTATGTTTACATGGAGTAAGCAGGATGAGGGACCCTGCAAAGAGTAAAAGCAGCAGGTCGGGAGATGTGGGCTCCTCACAAAATCTTGCAAGTCATCAACTTGACTAATCCCAATATTTATGGTGAAGCGAACCGCCTTCTCTGTTGTTTATCCCTTGGACTTCTGTCCAATGACTATGAGAAGGAAGCTCTGTACCTGCTCTCTCCACAATCTCTGGGGAATGTGGAGTCACAGACCCAGCCTCAAGGGTCCTCTAACCCTACTCTGGTTGCTGCAACGCTCCAGAAAAGAATTAAGAGGGGTAGGGAGACAAAATAAGTGATGGGGTAACCATCTTCACAGATCCCCGCCTGCAGATTTAAGAAGACCAGGAGAGAGGCCACATTTCCTGAGAGAAATGAATGCCCTGATGTTTTAAACCAATGGGGGATGTGCAATGACAAAAGAAAAACTCCAGAAACTGGTGGGCTTGATATCAAGCCTTAATTAAATTCTAATATGTATATTAAATAAGTTGTGGCTGCTTCAAAAGAAGTGATGACCAAGAATGAATATTTGTTTACCTAGATAGGATTGCCAAACCAGGTTGTTTCAGGGAAGTACCACGGACATAAAACAACAAGCTTAGCAAAAGATTTTACTGTTTCAAGATATCCTTTCAAAGAAGATGAAGAAATGACTACGAGTGAAATGGATTAATCGCTGGTTGAAAATAAAAAAATTCCTAAAGAGTGTTGATTAATGACTTCAAGTCAATGTGGAAGAAAATCTGTATAAGTTGCAGAAAGTCTTTATCCTTTTCAATGACATATATCAATGTCAGACACAATACCACAAATCTGGCTTAACAGAAGCTCATATATAAGAACCAGGGACTTTCATTAGCCACAAGGTCAAAACAATGCACAAATAATACGCTTGCCAAAACAGCATAGAAAATCTTAGGCTATATTACAAAGATAGACAGAGTTTAGTAGGAGGCGAGCCAGGTGAGAAAGGGTCAGCATAACTGACTTGGTATTGGCAAGCCCATACCATGCCTTTATGCTAATAAGAAAATGGAGGTCCTTTCTCTGTGAAGACACAGCCCTGGGCCAGGACATGTGGCTTGGTGGGTGGAGTGAAGGCTAGAATTTAGCCTCCCGATGCCACCCTGCCAGGCACACTTGTACACAGACAATCTGCATAACTGTGTGGCAATCTTCACAATAAACTGCTATACTCAGTAGTGCTCAGACCTCACCTGGCAGATTTTGCTCTCAACTGAGTATTTCTTTTTAAGAGAGACTTTCAAAGTGGGATAATTTCAAAGATGAACAGAATAGCAATTAGTTTGGAAAGTAACTCATATGAGAAAGGATTTAAAAACCTGGTAAGGCTAAGACTTGATAAGAGAAAACTCGGGAGACCATGATAGCCGACTTCAACTACATGAAAGGAAAGGGATTAGATTATTCTAGGTAGATCCAGAAGGTCAAATGAGGACTAGCAAGTAGACTCATGAAGCCCTGTACATAGTGAGTGTTCAAGAAACATGGCAAATCAAGTCATAATTATAACAAGATGTATGTGTCACTTAAGTTAAAGGGGCATTTTCCATAAATATGGCAATTCAAAAATATGATGGCTTCTTTTGTTGTTGTTCTTTATTTATTTTGAGAGAGAAAGAGAGTGAGAGCGTGCTTATGGGCACTGGGCAGGGGCAGAGACAGAGAATCCCAAGCAGGCTCCATGCTGTCAGTGCAGGGCCCAACATGGGGATCGAACCCACAAATTGTGAAATCAGGACCTGAGCTGAAATCAAGAATCAGATGCTTAACCAACTGAGCCACCCAGGTGTTCCTAGGATAGCTTCTCTTAAAAAATAAGTTCCTCGGGGCACCTGGGTGGCTCAGTCAGTTAAGCGTCTGACTTCAGCTCAGGTCATGATCTCATGGTTCATGGGTTCGAGCCCCACCTTGGGTTCTGTGCTGATAGCTCAGAGCCCAGAGCCTGCTTCGGATTCTGTGTCTCCCTCTCTCTCTACCCCTTCCTTGCTCGTGCTCTCTCTCTCTGTCTGTAGATAATGAATAAACATTAAAAAAAATAAGTTCCTCATAAGTGGAGAGTTCCATCAGTCAAGAATTTTAGAGCAGTGCCTTCATTAAGCCAAGACTGAACCAGCAAAATTCTTCCAAATTTTTACACAATGTCACAGCACACAGTGTTTGACTATGCCATATGTCAGGGGTTGTAAGAGATACAAATATAAATAACACAAATTTTATGCCTTTAAGGAGTTCATAGTCAAGTAATGAAGACAGATGTGTACACAACAATCACACTAAGGTATAAACAATTATTTCCTGAACACAACCAGTATACAGAACAAACCTATACAAGAGAAACCATGTATCTTATTTTTACTCTCATCTGCAAGAACTGGAGTCTGAATCAGCCAATAATTTGCCATTATGTGTTTATTCTCTTGTCTTTACATACATAACCCCAGTAGGAACACTAAGAACACATTTATTCACAGCACCCACTAAAGTCTACTTAATTCTTAGGTATTAGAAAACAGACCTGAACACAGTGCATTCTGTATAACTCTCATTCATGTTTTAATCTTATTTAAATCAGAATTACCATTCATGCTTCCTAAGGAGCCTGTATATCTGGTTTACCCAGAAAGGTCCTGGCTTGTGCTGTTGTCCCAGCATAATCACTCATACCACACCCTTCCCTCTCAAAAGTGTCCAGTTTGGACTGGATATTACATGGTCACTCTGATGCCATCCTAACTGCTGAATGCCCGATGATCCACTTTGCAGAACATAAAGAAGCCTAAAAACCACTAAATGAGTAGTTTTAAATTGAACAAGACACTTTATAGGTGACCACTAAGACTACTTAAATACCTTTACTACAAAGCAGATTAAAATAGCTGCCTAAACAAAACACAAAGACCTACAAAAGTAATGGCAGCAGAAGAGAAGAACTACAACTGATTACAACACAAAGGCTCTTTAAGAAATAGAGAATTTCCTTAGAACCAAGAAACAGGTTTAAATGTCAGTAAGTGGAGAGGGCATTCCAACTAGAGTATGAAAATACTGTCGTGCTCATGTTTATTCATTCATTTATTTATTCACCCAACAAGTACGGATATGAGGAAAATTGGTTCAAGGAACAGTATATTACATAGGTAACAAAATCGGGAAATGGAAATATTGGGTTAGTCAGATGATATTCCTATATCAACATTCCTTTTTTGTTGTTAGCAACAGAAATTGAAATGGAAAGAAAATAAGACTAAATGGGTTTTCTAAGGTATTTTACATATTATTGTTAGCAAATGTGATTCAATATAACCATCTAAAATAGTAATGGTTCGTCCCTTGGTGATTTTCTTCATTCAAGTCATTTTTTCTCCTTTTCCTGCCTGGGGATTTATGATTTAACAGGCTGTAATAGGCAAGATAAAGCCATTCATCATGCAGGCTTAATGTGGGAAAGTAAATTTAACTTGGTGAGCTTGATATATAAATATTGGCCTTTTTGGGAACACACAGAGCATATTTACTTGAGTGTAAAATCCAGGCTATATACTATGTCCAACAAACTTCTCAGGCTCAGGGAAGGACTTTTCAGTTATGAAGCCTGTAGAGAACACCACTCAGGTGGGAGAAAGAGGTTATGGGTTTCTCTTTGCCCCTACTCCTCTGACAGCATTTTAATAACAAAACATTTTATCTAAGTATTTATATTTATATTTATATTTATATTTATATTTATATTTATATTTATAGGACAATGGAAATTAACATCTAGCCACCTGGAAATTTTGAGGGTGGGTTTACTCTTGGTAGATGTATTCACAAACATAGTTGGAATGTCTCTGACAAAGACAAGATAAATGAAAATGACATTTAATAAGTTTTAATGCTGTGTCTAGACATTGTTGATAAGCCACCAACCAATGTATGTGCCAGAAAGGCTTTGAGTAATAAATGTAGAGAATACCACCAGAAGGAGCTGAGGCTATATATCAACCAGTCAATACAGAGAAATATTGTCAAGCTGATCAATCAAATTACTTCACTTTTATTCATTGTTAACCAGTGATTCTAGCAGTTTTTAAATAAAGCTAATATTTAAACTGTACAATTTGAAAATGTAGTTACACATCTCCATTTAAAGCTTTAGTATTAAAAGCCAGGCTTAAAGTTTCACATTAGATATGTTCCATTCACATAGTTAAAAACATTTTGGGGTACTGGTCATTTTATTTTAAAATTCTAATATTGGGGGCACCTGGGTGACTCAGTCAGTTAAGCCTCTGACTCTTGATTTCGACTCAGGTCATGACCTCATGGTTTGTGGGTTCAAGCCCCGCATCCAGCTCCACAGTGACAATGTGGAGCATTCCCTCTGTCCCTCTCTCTGCCCCTCCCCAGCTCGTGCACGAGCTCACTCTCTCTCTCTCAGTAAAATACACTTTTAAGAAAATAAAAAAACTAAAATTGGGGGCCTGTGTACATAAATAGCACAACTCTCATTAGAGGTGATGGCTTAAGTCAAGCCATCAGCGGTATTGAAAGGTTTTCCAAAGCCAAAACAGAAGCCATCTCAATGCCAGCCTCAGCTAGCATACCTTCAGTTAAATACAATGTTCACAAGCAGAGTTACCAAGGAATGCTGTATCATGTCTCTGTTTTCTGAATATCATTAAAACAGGCATACTATATCCAGTTACTAGAGATAATTCAGTTTAACAGATAATGTGAGTGCCTATGACTTATAACCTCTAGGTTCTGGGGACTGAAAGTTAAGTAAACCATAGCTCCTGTCCTCAGTAAGGCATAATCTACTAATTTAGGGTATCAGCCTAATATACAGGCAAAGAGATGGAATCAGATAATTAACTTTCAATTTGTCCAACTGCTTCATCTATATACAAATATATGTACTGGATGAGGAAGGGGTATACAAAATTAGGGTAGTGAACTTGCCCTTCTGGGACTCATAATTGAGAATCTGGATTATAGGAAGATAGGCACATACAGAAACAATAAGACAAGACTGTACTCTAGGGGTACTGAGAATACATTTTGTAGTTCAGTTGATGATACAGTCAACGTGGTGTCCAAGCTGGTCAGGGAAGGCTACAGAGAAAGGGTGGGACTTTAGAGTGCACGGGATCCAGGAAGACAGAAGGCTAGTCTAGGAGGTTAGGGTCAGTGGAAAAATCACAGCTAAGAAATCTATGCAATTTTCTAGAGATTAAAGTAGGGCAAAGAAAGCAATGAGACAGATGTTATAGCTCAGTTAACAGGACAAAGGACTTGCATGATAAGGCCAAAAACATTTATGGAGATCTTATAGTCAACTAAACAGCCAGAGAGAGTAGGAAAATGAGCCAAGGATCAATGTTGTTGCAGCCTTTTGATGGAAATTTCCAATTCATAAAGGCAGATCATTCACAGTTATGATGGCTGACATCATTCTCATTAAGCAATGATGCTAAAGAGAAGACAGTCACTCTGTGAAATGCACCCAAACACAAAATACAATACATACATGCCAAGGGGTAAGGTTCCAGTTACCTGGAGGATCTGATCATAAATCCCCAATTCCGTGTTGGAAAACAAAGTCCTCGCTTGTCTTGAAAAGAGAATTTCAGCATGAAATTAACACAGTATACATTGACTTGTCACCCCACGTAGATCAGTTCTTTGCATCAATTTTAAGTACATTAGAGCTTTCAAGCAGCAAAACCGATCCTGTGTTGTGAAGGACCTCATTAGTCATGTGTATCAAGCCCTAAAATGTCAAAAATGATTCTGAAATTCCCTTAAACTGTTAGAAGTCTGGAAAGTCACAGAAGTGTAACTTTACTGATAACAGTAAAGTACCTTAGGGAAAAATAGAATAAAGAGGTAAGCATGTAAATTATAACTACACATGTCTGCTTCCTTTAGGGCTTCAAAGTATCATGCAGGTGATAATTATGACAGCATACACACTAAGCTTTTGAAATAAGGCTGACAAATGACTCCAGGATAAGATTTGGGGGTCTCAGAATGCTTAGCTGAATGGGTTAGGAAAAAGATATGATCAGAGAAAACCCTTTGGCTTCAAAATATATTGATCGTATAATGCTTCCTATACAGATAATGATATTCAACAGAATGTGCTCCACTTACATTTAGAAGAGAAAATTTCCATTCTGGATTTCGTAGTTAGAATCTCCTAATTGCATTTAAAAGCCTCAGAAAGTGTCCTCCAGCCCCAACTGTTCGCTCTTTTAAAATATCCCTCTATAAATAAGGCTAATAGCTTCATTTTCTTTAAAATAATGGGATTAACTATTTATAGGCATAACGACAGGTCAAAAACCAATCTCCATTATCTGCCAGATGAAAACAATTCAATAACTGCTTTTGGCATTTTTTTAAATGCAGTGGCTATAACCCAATTATATTTGAGATCATTACTGACCTTTGTCAGAATAAAGACTATCAACACAAACCTACCCTGAAACTACCAGAAGAATGAGATGCAGGTATTGCAAATTTTCAAGGTGCTGGAGGCTAGGGAAGCAAAGGCAGACTTTATAGCAAGTCTTCCTACAGGTGGCAGCCGCTTATCAGAATGCACTTGATGAAGTCACTATACCTGCCATTTGCTTTTTTGTTCATTCTCTAATATTGTCAGTTATTTGAAGAGGAAAAGAGGCCACAGTCATCTGTGTACCCCCCAGGTTACCAAAAGAGTCGGCTATGTTGGTAAATTGCCAGAAATGAAAAATAAGCTGTTTCCTACAGTTAAGAAGTGTTAAACATCAGGTTTTTAAATTAAAAGAACTCTGGCAAAGATAAAACAATAGTAATTATATTATTCTGATTGTTCTATAGCTGTCTGAACATTTTTCTAAAAAAGCACTCTTCATTATTAATGAGTTGGGGTGAATTTTACTCCTTGCATGGTGGATAGCTGACCAATCCACCATCTAGAAAATCTGTGATCCTTACTGTGAGGTCAGCATTCTGAACTATGGAAAAGGGTTTCTGGTCAATATCTTATTTTTGCCTGCCCTACAGACTCCTCTCTCTGCATCCTTTCCTATTCAGGAATAGTCATTAACTGATCTACAATTGGTTCATAGGAATTAATTGGTTCTTCTACTATCAACCTGCCCTTTTATCCTCTCCTTTTATATCTTACAACCTTCGCCATATGGGGAGAAAACCCTAAAAAACTATTTTTCATTATTTACTTCCATTTGAATAATAATCTACATTTAAATTTTAAAAATAAAAATTTTGTCTCCCCATCTTCTCCTTCTTTGCCACCCTCCCCCCAGCAACCATCCACCCCTGTAATTTACCACCCTGAGGATACATTTCATTTTACCAATAAGCCTGTAAAACATCGGTATATCTTTATGGGTGCCAGTCTATTAAACCATCTTTACATTCCTGGAGATGAGAGTGAAAGCATGTTATCCAATCAAATAACATCTAGTGCCAATACTAAGCTCATAACCTGTCCAAATTAAGGTCATGTATATAACATGTAACCTATTGGGGACATCACTTGTATCACTTCCCTTTTCTATTTTATCCTGGACACCATTGTAGGAATGAGTCCAATGAGACAAAAAGAATTCAGGGACCGTTATGAATGTATGCATGAGATTAATGAGATTTTGGAAACACAAGTGTTAATTGCAAATCATCAAATCACACTGCATACAGATTACTAAGCAAGTATAATAAGTTTTTCAGTTAATTGCAAGCATAAAATAGAAGTGTTATTTTGCTTTTCATCATCAATCCTTCCCTATTAGAGAGATGCTAAAAGTGAGAAAATCCTAATTTGTCAGATCAGGAGAGCATCCCTGGATCACTGATTTTCAGCCACTTTTGAACCAAATCTACTCCCTGAGAAGGACCCTCCCAGAACCCCTAAAATCTATAAAAGACAATCTGAAAACCATTTAATGTAGTCTCCCCACTTTGCTTACTAGAAAGGGACTGATTGTATGCCTTGCCCAATGACAGATACATTGTTAGTTTAGAGACAGAACATGTGGGTTCCTGCCTCCCACACTGTACCCCTCCTCCTTTCTCCTTTTCCCCTTTCCCTGCCCTTCTCTTTCCCTTTCCTTTTACCTCTTCCTCTCCCTCTGCTTTGATGATGGTCTCACTTGCCTAGGGCCATGTTTCATGTCTTCCTGCTATATGGGCTTCATGCCCATGGTTCCTTTACTGGTCTGTTTTTTGAACCTTCTCTCAAGACCACATTCTCCACTTGAAAAGGAGTGTCAGTGTCCTAGGTTCCATTGGTCTCTACCCTTTGCCTCCCAGAAAAAGAGCCCATCACTCATGGTCATGTGCTAATTTGTACAGGACTCCCAGTAGCCTTTCGGCTATGACTTCTTTCACTTATTAGACTGTAAGAACAATTACTTCTCACCTTCATTGTTTCTAATGAGGAAAGAAGGCTTTCCTGGGGCAATATCTCTGGAATTATCCTGGAGTGGAACTATCACTCTAGGACAACAAGAGAACTTGTTTTTTTGTTTATATCCCTCTCCTCTTCCACTACTTTTAAATATTTATCTCGAAGCTATAAAAAACACAAAGCAACAATATTTCAATTGATGCCATTTACATTCCTAGGTATTCCTAATCTCAATATGGTTGGCTGTTTTTAGAAACAAGATTGCCCCATCTGCCTAAGCAGCCATCCCATGGGCTCACTCATTATTAATTCAGAAATTGCCCAAGATCTGCAGCCTAAGATCTGATGAGATTGACCGGTGGGTACCAACACTGATCCCACCACATCAGCAAGGGATGCACCTTCATCACTATACTGTGTAATGCAATCTTTTTACTTCCCTCTTAGAATGATCATAATCGCAATGCTAAGGAGAGATCTTCAACTCACACGGTTTATTTAACTGCGTATCTGCCAGAATTCATATTCAGCTAGCTGTTCTGCCTCCTCATTTTAGACCCGATGAGTTTACTGCTCACATGGCACCTCCTGCTTAGGGCAATGAATGTGATACTACATAAGAACTAGACCAATTAGCAGGTGGCAGCTTTGCCGACATTCTTGTACCTTAGAAACCAGGCATGATAAGGACCACGCCTTGGTTTGCAAAATAGTAATGCAGAAAAATAATATACTCCATAATCATTAGTTTTCAGAACAAAATGAAAACATAAGCTCAATCTATTGTCAACTTCAACAAACACTTTAAAATATAATAAATACCAGTAAAGGACAGTGACAGCTACTATAAAAATTAAAAGCACTAAGTCAAGAAGAGAATTCTCACTACAGAGAACTGTCCAAAGAGCTGTCTGCTGTTTTCTGATGCACCTATGATGCACCTATTCAAATGCTTCAGCATAATAATGGCTCTGTAGTTTATGGATATTTTGTCTTTTTACCATAATTAACAAATTAATTATGGCTAAAATCTACACACTGGATACACAGAGACATGATAATATATAAGTCCTGGATAAACACACAACTGTAAATCCTCAGTCACCATTAACAAGAATTCACTAAAAGTACATTTTTGCAATTTTTTTCTGGATCATTCCACAACTACTTATTGAGTACCTACCATGTACCTGTCACTGAAAGTGCTCAGGACAGGACAGAGAACAGAGCAGCAAAATGCTCTCCCATTATAAATTTAAAAATCAGAACTGTTTTTTAAGGTTACTGCACTTACTGCTCTAAAGTCATAGTTATAGGGGCGGCTGGGTGGCTCAGTCGGTTAACAGTCCACCTTAGGCTCCGGTCATGATCTTACAGCTTGTGAGTTCGAGCCCAGCATCAGGCTCTGTGCTGACAGCTCAGAGCCTGAGCCTGCTTCAGATTCTGTGTCTCCTTCTCCCTCTCTGTCTCTCTCTCTTTCTCTCTCTGTCTCTCTCTCTCTCTCTCTCTCAAAAATAAATAAAAACATTTAAAAAATGTTTTTAAGTCATAGTTACAAATAACCACCAGAATAGGTTTTACATCCATTTAATCAATAAGTGACAACTCATCTCAGTGAATGCTCTTCTGAAAGCCAACTGAACAGTAAAACCCTTGGTCTGTGCCTGTTTCTATCTCCCTCCCTGCCCCACTCTCAAAAATAAGGTTCAGGAGGGGAAAGACCATGTCTGTCTTCCCCACCCCAGCTCAGCAGCGTCTAATTTGGTTCCTGGCATATAGTTAGAACTTAGTAAATAGAGCTGACTGATTAAGCAATCTGATTAAACTAACTCATACTAATATGTGAATTAATGTTAGCTCTTTAAGTTCCATACCTATTACACTTTGAGAGCACCAAACTTGTTATACTTAAATAAAATTGACACTTTAGGGAAACAGGGATCTATGATTTGGTGAGGCAGATATGTCACACACATATTCCCAAGACCAGCTGCACACCTGGTTTCTGTCTTTCCTGAATCCGAAGGATTCTAAAAAACCTCAAATTTTCTCCCAATTGCTTCCCTCCCAGGGCTCCAGCAGCAGATAAGACACGTCTGCATATTTAGATGATCAATTTGTGGGAAGTGATTGCCTAATTTACCCTTGTCCATTTACGTGTAACAACAACACTGTGAAATGACTCTCTCATCCATCCATCAAACTTCTATTATCTGAAGTGTAATTGTTATTTCACTAAGGGATCACAAAGAGAGTACCTGTTTTCTATGTTGCGGCTTCAACAGTTTGAGATATGCATCCAAATTTGGCTTTTTGTTTTGGGGGAAAGAGAAGAGATGGGGAAGCAAGCACATTGACTGAAATGTCTCTCATTCAGTCTGCTGCATATTCTACTTACATTATAAAATGTATAATCAAACCTATTTATTTGGTGATTCAGTGAGTCACTCAATCATTCATTCAAAACATGTTTATGGATTATCTGGAATGCACCAGATATTGTGCTCAGCACTGGAGACAAAACAGTAAACAAGATGATGTAGGGGGAAATGTACATTAGAATGATACCAGTAGGGGCGCCTGGGTGGCACAGTCGGTTAAGCTTCTGACTTCAGCTCAGGTCATGATCTCAGTCTGTAAGTTTGAACCCCGCATCGGGCTCTATGCTCACAGCTCGGAGCCTGGAGCCTGCTTCAGATTCCATGCCTCCCTTTCTCTCTGCCTCTTCACCCACCCCTCTCTCTCAAAAATAAATAAAACGTTAAAAAAAAAAAAAAGAATGATACTGGTAAAGTCAGTATCATTAATCCCATTCTTCAGATAAGAAAACAAGTCTTAAAATGTGTCCACAGCACATAAGCTTCAAGGCACTGTAAGCTTCAGAGCCAGAACCACCTAGGCCTTTCTGACTTAACTATAAAACTCAACCTTTTTGCTGCCAAGCTCCCTCCCCTTCAGGTAGCCATTTCTACTCAAACCAGAGTCCCCACACAGCAGCAGCAGCAGCATGTAGAAGCTTGTGGAAAAAACCAGCATCTCCAGCCTCTATGCTAGCCAGACGTCCTGAATCAGACGGCATGTGTAACAGTCCTTAAGGGACTGTGTATCCATTGACAGCTGCACAGGTCCAGATCAAGAAGCTCTTCAGTGAGGTAAAAGAAGGAAGAAAAAGAATTAAAACACTTTGTTAAAACTCCCCGAGAAGGATTCTACCAGTGTGGTCTGCATTTTGAGATAAAAGATATAGGGCTGAGCCTGCAAGCTTATAACCTAACTGTAAACAGTTTACGCACTTAACACTCAAAGAAAAGCACAGGAAACACAAAGTTGCACTGAGACCCTCAGAACATAGAGCAACTCCTGGAGAGCATTGATTTTATCTACCGGTTTCCTAAGAGTCTTCAGGACATGCAGACTTATACCACTTCTAACCGTGTTCAGTGAATCCTCTTGATTAGGGTAATCTCATACTCCCCCCGTCCCAAATTGCCAAGCTAACCTATACTTTCTTCAAGACACAAGTTTATTACTGTTCATCCAATTTTTGAAAGCCTGTTCCAACTGAAGAAAGGTCACTTGGAGGAAGGAAGGGGTTTTAAAAGATGTCAGTTGTTTGCAAAACCTCTCTGCAGGAATGTTTTCCTACCTCATGACCAATATCCTCTCTCTACCTCATTCTTCAGGACCTACATGCTCCGCTTCCTCTATTCCTCTTAGATTCTCAGCTTTCATTGTGACAGAGGCCTCCTGATCTCTGCGTGACTGAGATCTGGACCTGTGTGTGATCTTTCCCCATCACTCTGGAATGCTCTAGTACCTTCCTGTATTCACTTTTAACTTCAAATCAAAGAACAGCTAACCAACCAGCCAACCAGAAAACCCTTCAGAACACTCTTTGAATTCTGATCCTATGACACAGCTTCCTCCAATGCAATGTCAGAAGTCATCAATAAATTCTAAATAATCAAATCTATGAACTACTTTGGGCAAGTTATAGTATTATAAAGTATTCTTCTTCCTATGGAATTCCTTCCTCAGAATCTCCACGGCTCTTTTCCAGAATGTTGAGTGAGCCACTCTTAGGGAAATCAGAAAACAAAGACTGCAAAAATACTTCACCATAAATTCAAAAGCCACTCTTCAAAATGTGCAAACCATTTGCACAAACGAGCAGGAAAAGAAAAAAGAGAGGAGCTGTGTAAGCAGGAAGGTGTGAGACCTGAAACCAAGATCCCTCTGAAGTGAGCACCATCTACGGCCAGAAGCTGGGACTATGAGGGTATGCCATCAGCCAGGCGTGTGTTCACTGATGCCACGGAGGAAAACCAGCTCACAGTGGGCAACACAGCGCCTGCTCGTGTCTGTGTCCTGTAACTTTGCTTCTGACCCCATCTGCCCCCCTCCACATAAACAATCCGGCGGTTAACAATAAGGACATGCATCACCCTTGGAGGTAGGGAGTTCTTGAACACCAAAAGGAGGAGGAGGCAGTGGGAGCACAGTGAGAAAATTCCGGGACCTGACCCAGTAGTACCGGCTCGAACCATTTCAAGATCCCTGCTTCAACCAGGGCAATGTTGGGATTTGCAGCCAGTGCTACTTTCTCAGATTGCCTACTCCTGAATACAACTTTACTGGTCACTGACCGTCCTTAAAACATTCCCTCTCCCTCATGGATCTTTATGAGCCCTCTTTCACTGATCACTCCTCTTCCACTGACAGTTCCTTCTCAAGCACTGGCTGCTTCGGCTCCCTCTCACACACTCCACAAAGGATTCCCAAGGCCTGCCTGCCGCAAGTCCTTGCTCCTCACACCCTCCCCTTCATCAACGGGGTGCTGTTTCTCCAAATTCTTCAATTCTGGTCTTCCATTCCTTTCTTGTGTGTGTTTCTACAGTGGTATTTGACTGATTTAAAGGTGAAATTTGAACAATTTAGGTTACAGATCAAAAGGGCCAAGCAAGTAGATGGATAAACAAACATGAATCCTACACTGAAAACGCTTACATTTGGGGAACAGACCTCAATTGTACCAGCCACACGTAAAATCCAAACAGGCCAAGACTTCGATGGTCAGACAGATTGGAAAATTGGGGTAATTAACTGGGTAATATAGTAAAAGAAATAAATTCCAGCAACTGAAGTGGGGGAAAGCATTTAAAAAAAAAAAAAAAACAACTAAAGGCACTGAAGTTGCCAGTCTACATTGATCAAATTGACAAGAAAATTGCTCAATTCTCTATTTCCCATTTCCTGGTAAACACAGTGAAAGACATCCAGATGACTGAACAATTTTATAAAGTGACTAAAGTATATACATTATCCTCAGGCCATAATACAATTTACATTTGTGCAAATACCTTGCACATAGTATCACGGAGAGATGACTCTGTGTTTGTGTAATGACCTCTGCCAAAGGTAGCCCTGTAGACAGCTTTTTGAGAGTGGAAAGAGACACGCTACACCCCTCTCTCAGCAGCTGAAAGCTGGCCTAGGCTCTCTGGGGATTTTCTGGGTAGAGTAGACAGAATCAATTTTTTTTCTAAAGTATCTCCTTAAGATAATATTCCTAAATTTTCTCATTATCAAAACAGCTCATTGGTGACTAACTAGACCAGAGATTAGAAAACTTTTTCTGTAAAGGGGAAGATAGTAAATGCTCTAGGATTTATGGGCCATACAGTCTCTGTTGCATCTACTCGATTCCGCCACTTTGTATGAAAGTAACCACCAATGACACTAACTGAAGGGACATGCTATAAATATGAAATCGTCTCACCTAAATACAAGTATAATTTGTATCTTGCTCTAAAGCATTAAGCGCAAACTTCCTGAAAGTTTTTATTACTTACTACTGATAATTATTCTACTAGCATTTCGATTTAGTAAAATATTTTATTTTGAAATTATTCTATTCAAAATGTGTGGGTAGGTAGAAAGCTTCTTGAATTTTTAAGCCATGCTACATGTATTAATATTCAAATACAGATACTAATTTCAGAGAGCAAAGTTATTGTTTTTGTCATTTCCTTTTCTTAGAGCCTTTGGGTAGAAACTACTGGTTCCCCATGACCTGTCTTCCTCCTCCTTGAACATACAGGAGACCACTTCCCAGCCTCCGGTAGCCAGTTACCAAACAGAGGAAAGCTTCCCTGAGAATCTCCTGAACCCCCACACTGGGCCATCTTCATAGGCATTTGACCTTTACAATCACAGAGGAACCTATGCTCTATGCTTGGTTTAATGTTCTGCCATGACTATTCTGAAATTCTGAATGATTTTTGGAAAAGGGGTCCAATATTTTCAGTTTACACCAGACATCACAAATGAATACCTAATCGTGTCCACAAAGCTGCCACTGCATGAGCTATGTGTGAAGCCCCTGAGATTTTGAAGCTGTTTGTTTCTGCAATGTATACCTACCTTATCCGGACTAACACAACCATGACACCCTTCAAGCCCTAGTAAGTGAAACTCTATCCTGCTGTTTCCCTAAATCCCCCCCTCCTCCCCTCTGAAACAGGTGCCTTCACTAGGTTGTCCCCACAGCCTAGTATTAGGCAGTAGTATTATGGAGTAGTATTATCCACTCCAACATAAGACTGGCACAATTTACTGTGGTTATCTCCTAACCTGTCTTCCCTGAAATCTCCGCATTTCCTCCATTCCAACATTCCAACAGTTCTAGAGTAACTTCTCATGTGGCAGAAACTAGAAAGCTAAAAACTACATTTCTCAGACCTCTTTGCAGACAAGATAAATGATGTAGCCTAGGTTTTGCCAGCTAGATATACCCTTGAAAGATCTGGAATGAAAAGAAAGCAATGAGGGGTGCCTGGATGGCTCAGCTGATTGAGCCTCCGACTTCAGCTCGGGCCATGATCTCATGGTTCTTGAGTTCAAGTCCAGCATCAGGCTCTCTGCTGTCAGTGTGGAGTCTGCTTTGAATCCGCTGCCTCCCTCTCTCTCTGCCCCTTGCTTGCTCCCTCTCTCAAAAATAAATAAACATTAAAAAATAATTAAAAAAAGAAAGAAAAAAAGAAGAGAAAGCAATGGGAGGTCCGGGATGCCCTTGAGGGGACGGGTTCTTCTCCCAAGCATAGCGTCCAGGGGATTAGCTGCTCTGTGGCAGCAGAGGCAGAGTCTTGCCCAGTGCTGTAGGGTAGCAGCAGTGGGGCTTCCCCTACAGCAAGGCTGTGCGTGGGCACTTCTCCTGGCACCTCTCGTACTTGCTGATGTGGCCTCAAAAACTGATTCATCGGGCTTTCCAAATGTCAGCTACTTAATGCCCCAAATAAACTTTTTTTCCCCTTAGAATGGACTCTGTAGTCTACAATATATACTCTTCACCCACTGGAGTGAGTGTAAGTCTTTGAGGACACAGACTGAATCTTACTTATTTTCAAAATGACCATCCTCTCCCACCAGCCAGCTACCTAGGACTAGCTTAGTGTCTTGATACATAATAATGGTTCACTAAATATATTACAAAGAAATGCAGACAACTAGGCACACAGGAAGGAAGGAAGCAAGCAAGCAAGCAAGCAAGCAAGCAAAAGAATCATTGTTTCCAAACATTTATAGAATTGGAATACAAACCTGTCAATAAATTATCCTCCTCTCTTAAGCATATTATAAATGTAATATATTGCTCTGATACACAGGACTTCAACCAGTCTTGTACTTATCAAAAAGTTGAATGTCTCAAGTTCCTTGTGCTATGGTCTAAATGCGAACATGAGCATTTGCTCTATTTGAGTTTCTGTAAAGCATCTGTTTTAACAAGCTCTCTCTTGTCAATTCATTTCCCAGATAATACAATTCTTTAAAAAATGAAAATTATACAAATATAAAAACAACCTGTGCTTTTCCACAGCTTGAAAGCCAGATTTTCATCAGGCACAGAGGTATCGCATTCCCCATGGTGAGGTAAGCTGCAGTCCTGGTTGAGGAAGGAAAATTTGTCAATGTGATTCCAATTGAAGGCTCTCTCTTCCCTGGGGCCCCGATGAAGTAAGAAGTTTGCTCACGGTCCGAATGGCAGCTTCTTGTGGTACCAACACCTTGAGCTGCCCCATATTTTTCAAAAATCTGCAGTCTACATAATTCCGCAGATATGAAAAAGAATTGGTGCTGTTCAGGCAAACACAGTCTTTGCTTTCCCATATGTTCTCTTCAGTGTGGAATGCACTACTACTTTGTATAGTATCAACTTCTTATTTGTAAATTGTACATTCACTGGAAAGTAGGTCAAGACACACTGGAGCTTTCCCATTTCCCAAATACTATATGCCATGCATGAAAGTTGAGACTTATCAGGGATGAAGTACAGGAAAGGAGGGGGGGGGGAAACAAGCAGAGGATATGAAGAAATGCAATATATTTCCCTCTAAGCCCCTTCATAAATCTTCATCTTCTTTCCAACAAGATCTAGGAAAATCACAGTTTCACTCCAGGACGGGGATGCTCATTACCCAAGTTCAAAACCTATGAAAAATTACAGTGGAAAAATCATTCACAATTGATTTATGGTTAAATTGAAAGAAGTGGAAGTGTTGGACTAATCACCTGCTTTTTAAATATCTTTCAATCTCAACCCCACTCTAAAGCTTGGCTCCAATCTGCTTCTATAATTAGAGTACCAAAACACGAGGCTTTAATATCACCAACACATCATTAATCATTCCAGCTACCTCATGATAGAGGCCACAGCCATGGATGGGAGGCAGGGTTGAACAAATAAAATAGTCATTGATCTCTATTTGAGGACTAGAGCAAGACCATTCACTCTATGTGTGTTTGCTAGTGTGTGTCATACTGAAATTGCTACACAGACCATCAATAACAACACCATTTCACCTTAACAGCCTGAAGCAGAGACAGAAACTTAGTGTGTTTCCTGCTAATAAGCAAACTAAGATTTTAGGGACCTACACTTAGTCAGTACTGGTTTTGTACTTAATCCCAATAAGTGACTGAACAGCCAGCATCACTGTCTCCTACTACCTCAATATGGAGACAAAAATTAATGTTTATTCACTAAATGAGTCCAAAACTGTCTACTGGATTCTCTTGAATCCTTCATGGATAGACATGTTTTTTTTTTAAAGCAGTAAAACCGCATTAATATGAATTTTTCTGTGGGTAGACCTTCCAAACAAAAGGACAGGGTGAAGTAGTAATTAGATTTGCTTTCCTTAAATAAGTGAGGTTACCTTCCTTTTATGGTTTGTTAGAAATTCCTTAAGATTAGGAGACAACAGACGTGCAGTTAACTCCAGTTCACTTGCTTTGGAGAGGAAGATAAATCTCCAGGCACCTTATATCCCTCATCTGTCTGTTACAGATCGCAATACTTCCTCCTCCTTTCTTCAATGATGATTTTGAAGATGATTGGATATAATACTTTTAAAGTAGCTTTGCAGAGTTCAGATCACTATGCAAAAGTAAACTTCCACTAAGACAAGAGAAATAAAGACAGAAAAGGATGACTCCTTATTAGCATATTACTAGTTTATCTATAAATGAATGCTTAGATATCACTTGAACATTCTTGTAAAGCACAACGACGATCTGTTCTAATTTGCCACATTTGACTAATTTATCATGTACTCTCTCTATATATACAATTATCGCAATAGTCCCAAGATTCAGGTCACATGTGAAACAGCAGCACTTCACTTTACCTAAATAGCCCATGGTCCCACCAATGCCAAGTCAACACCTGCACTCTCCTGCGGGTAGATCCTGCATAGAAGTGCACATAGAGCCCTGAAACAACTAACCGTATGACCATCAGAATAATAAGTCTCCTCCTCTCCATGCATCGGTAGTAGAGCAGACTGAGTGAAAGCCTATCTCTCAATCCTTCATGATCTACCTTATGAAGAGTATGGGTGGAACAGAGCTACGGCACAGAAACAGAGTCTGCCTCTGGTTCTGATATTCTAGGTACCCACATGCTACTGACTCTGTGGCTGGCCTGACAAAGATCTTCTAGAACTCCTTTAAGGATTTTCTAGGACGGTGTTGCCCAATAAGCTTTCTATGTTGAAGGAAATGTTCTTTGATCTGCACTATCCAATATGGTAGCCATTAGCCATCTGGGGCAGCAGGGGCCGGCCTGCAGCCAGAGTTAACTGGGGTGGGAGCACAGTCAGGTGCTCCCCGCACACTCTCTCTGCTCTGCGCTGCACTACCCAGGAAGGACGGCATGAGTAAGGTAAAACTGTCCTTCCTACCCTCTTCAAGGAGCCTTTTCTCAGTTCTGTGTCCCATCCAGCTACCATAGTCTCTCGTGTGAAATCCTCAGCCCTTGTGAATGTTTTTTAAAGTGTGGACGGTTATTCAAATGGATGTCTCTGTGAGGGGAAATTCCAACTCCACCATCTTGCTGACATCAGTCTCCAAGATGTTAAACAACTGAAATGTGGTTAGTGTGACTGAAGAATTTGATTTTTTTTAAATTTAAACTTAAATAACTGAGTGTGGCTAAGGGACAACAAATTAGCCACTACAGCCTTAGAGTTTTTCCCAGCCCAATTCCAGTTTTGCCATTCTCCTTGTGTGATTTCAAAAGTTTCTTAATCTGTAGGAACCTCAACTGCAAAGTCATAGATTTAATAGTGCCCACCATGTAAGGTTTTGGTGAAAATTAATGATAACATATTTACTACCTGGAGACGGTACTTGGGTGCCATATCCTTTATCACTTTTGAGCATCACCTCCTCCAGGAATCTTTACCTGGTCTTAAAATCTGGCCTAAAGTCTCTTCCTAAGAGGCCTAAGGAACCTGCATTTCCTCTACTTGTCTATATTTTCTCACTAAAACTTGGCTGTTTATTTACCATCATATTCTAAGCATTAATGCCAGGAACACAGCAACCCAAAGTGATACTTGAAAGGCTCTTCTAACAAAGTCCAATGTATCCACATGTCCTATACATTGTGGGTTGTTTCTTCATTGCTTCTGGATGCTGGTGATACATATGACAGATGAGAAATGACTAGTCTAGGACCCACTGTCTATATTCTCATCACAGATAGAAACTAAACCTAATTATCTGTAAGAGTCAAATAACTCACTAAAAAAGGATTTACAGTGAAAGTACCCCAAGAAGATCTGTCAGGTCTACGGTGGAAAGGAAGAATAAGAGTACTGTTCTGGGTTCTCTTGCCCAACCCTTTGAAGAGCAGCAGGCCCAATCAATGAGGGCAATGGTTCTTCACTGCTCAGAGCCAGAAAACACCAGACCCTCAATCCAACCTACTTTGATACCCAATGAACTACGGTGGTGCCAATGACAACACAGTGACTGCAGGCTGGAAGTTCTGTTCTACTCATCAAATTAATTCCGGCTGCACATCCATAGAGAACATGATGCTCTTCTCATTCAGAAAGAAAAGAAACTATAAAGCAAAACACAGTGCCATGTCCAGATTGTATCCACAGAGTTTGGATAGGGCATCTGCTCCTTTTTCTTTCTTCAGAAATAAAATTGGCCTTGAAAGACAGTAATAAATTAACCTAGAGTTTAAAGGAAGGATGGCCATTCTAATGCCTAAGTATAGAATCCATCTCATGATTTCATATAATAATAGAGGACTATTATTATTTAATCTATTTAGGACTCAGTTTCTACATCTGCAAATGGCAGTTACAATACCTGCCATGCAAATTTGTGGTGGGCATTAAAGATAATGCATTAGACCTCATCAAGATAAAAAGCTTCTGCACTGCAAAGGAGACAATCAATAAAACTAATAGGCAACCGACAGAATGGGAAAAGATAGTTGCAAATGACATATCAGATAAAGGGCTAGTATCCAAAATCTATAAGGACCTCACCAAACTCCACACCTGAAAAACAAATAATCCAGTGAAAAAATGGGCAGAAGACATGAATAGACACTTCTCCAAAGAGGACATCCAGACAGCCAACAGGCACATGAAACGATGTTCAGAGTCACTCATCATCAGGGAAATACAAATCAAAACCACACTGAGATACCACCTCACGCCCGTCACAGTGGCTAAAATGAACAAATCAGGAGACTACAGATGCTGGCGAGGATGTGGAGAAACAGGCACCCTCCTACACTGTTGGTGGGAATGTAAACTGGTACAGCTGCTCCAGAAAACAGTGTGGAGGTTCCTCAAAAAATTAACAATAGAACTCCCCTATGACCTAGCAAT
>CM053573.1:136166382-136290529 GCA_028646485.1 Cryptoprocta ferox | reverse complement strand
AAATGTCCATCAACTGATGAATGGATTAGGAAGATGTGGTTTATCTATACAATGGAATAATACATGGCAATGAGAAAGAATGAAATCTGGCCATGGATGGACAACATGGCAACATGGATGGACCTTGAGGGTGTCATGCTAAGTGAAATAAGCCAGGCAGAGAAGAATAGATACCATGTTTTCACTCATAAGTGTAACAGGAGAAACTTAGCAGAGGACCATGGGGGAGGGGGAGGGGGGAAAATAGTTGGGGAGAGGGAGTGAGGTAAACCATGAGAGACTCTTGAATACTGAGAACAAACTGAGGGCTGATGGGGGAGGGAGAGAGGGAAGGGGGTGATGGGCATGGAGGAGGGCACTTGTTGGGATGAGCGCTGGGTGTTACACAGAAACCAACTTGACAATACACTTAAAAGAAAAAAGATTTTTAAATAAAGATAAAATGCATTAAATGTCTGAAGGAGGTACTCAGGCTACTATTATTCAGCATTCTATACCTATTTATTCCTGTATCACTTCTTCAAGAAATCCTCACCCGGTCTCAAAATTTGGGAAAGGATCCTTCCTATGAGGACCCAAGACACCTGCATTACTTTATATAGTTTTCCTCTCACTAGATGTTGGCTGTCCTCTGTACCATTATATCCCAAGCATCAATACCTAGAGCACAATAGGAACTCACTATGTATTTAAAGAATGAGTGAATGAGTGAGTAACTTAATGAAGGAATGAAAGCATATATCTTAGCCAACAACAGAACACATGTGGGAATGATATGTTTCAGCTAGAGTTCACATCCTATTCCCTTTCAGAATCGGAATTACCTGGTGTGGTAGACACCAAAATGGCCACGCAAAACTGTCCACATCATAATCCTTGGAATCTGTGAATATGTTAGGTTATATAGCAAAAAGGTATTACGGTTGCAGAAGGATATAAGGTTGTTAATCATTGCTGACCTTAAAATAGGGAGATTATCCTGGATTATCTAGATGGGCCCAACATAATCACAGGAATCCTTAAAAGGGGAAGATGGAGACAAGAGTTGAGTCAAAGGTAGATGGAACTACAAAAGAAAGTCATAGTAATGCTGTTGCTGGCTTTGAAAAGGAAGGAAGGAGGCCATGAACCAAAGAATGTAGGTGGCCTCTAGAGCCTCGAAGAAACAAGGGATACATTCTCCCCTAGAGCCTCTAGCAGGAACATAGTCCTGCTGATATTCTGATTTTAGCCCAATGAGACCTGTGTCAGGCTTCTAACCTACAACACTACAATATCTTGTGTTGTTTAAGCCACTAAGTTTATGGGAATTTGTGACAGCACCAAACTAAAACAATCCAACTCAGGTAGATTTTTTAAATGTTAAGGCCAAGTCCCAGCCCCAGAGATTCAGATTCAGTTAATCTGGGATGTTGCCAAGGTGTTGCAATTTTTTAAAATGCCACAGGTAAGTGGGATATGAAGCAAAGCTTAATGATCATTCAATTATCCAATAGTAATTGGATATTCTATACATCTCTCACTCTCTCCGCCCACTCTCCCACACATACACACCTGCCCAGAAAATAAAAATAGCAACCAAGTACCATGGTTGAGAAAAAGAGTGGGTTGAGCTATATACAATATTCCTTGACTTTTTAATAGAAATGTGACATTCCTGAATAGTATTTCACTTGGCCATTACAACAATCCTATTAGGTCACTAGGGATTATTGCACAATCTAGTTCAGACAAGAAAGAAAGAAAAGGTTAGATGCAGAAATATTTAGTGGATTCTTCAAATCTGGGAGTTAATAAGTAAAGAGCCCACACCGAAACCACGTGGTGGCCAAAATCTTAAAAATGGAAGTGCTTCAGACACTTGGAATTAGGAATCGCCCCTATGCCTGTGGTAGGTTCCTATGCACTATGCCCAGAAGTAACCAAACTAGGAAACAAATGACATAAGCATAAGTTATTAAAACAATTTTCACATTCTTCACTTTGAAACTATGTCTCTCTTGCCTTTGTCAATTTAGTGATGCAGTTCTGAATCCATTCATGAGTAGACAATGGAACTGAATCTTATCACCTAGATCAGGTATTAGCAACTCACAGCCCACACGCCAAATCTGCTCCAGTTTTTGTAAATAAAGTTTTATTGGGATGCCACTATGATTTGTTTACATATTATCTATGGCTGCTTCCTTGCTACAACAGCAGAATTGAGTAGTTGTGACAGAGACCATATGGCCCACTGTGCTGAAAATATTTTTACCATCTGGCTCTTTACAGAAAAAATTTGCCAACCACTGACCCATGTCAACTATGGGTCCTTGACTTTCTCATTGCCACCACTGTTATTCTTCAGCCTGTTAACTTCTTAAGGACAATTTAAAGAGCATGGTAGAGGTGTCCAACAATAACAGTTTGTGGGCAGAGACAGAAACACCTATGACTGATTCTTTAATAATAATTTTAATTTAACCAGTGACTTAGTTCAGAGAAACTCAATATACTTTGAACATCATCTCATTTTTTTCTGACACATTTTATTAGAAAAAAAATGGGATAACCAATACATTAAAGACATCACTTAAATCGTTTAAGATATCATCGGTTCCTTTGTGCCTTCTCCCACTGTCAGTGTTTTGAGAATTAATTGCTCATTTGTGCATAGTACTGTACAATGCAATTTAAAAAGACATGGTATTTGCCTTCTGGGAGCTTACACAATCTGAGACAGCAAGGATGGCAGAGAAAGAGTGCTCCTTAGGGGGAGCACTACACAAACCCATAAAACAAACAAATAATCATTAACGTAATGTATTCACAAAAGGTGAGTCCAGATTTTAATGGGAAGGCAAATAAACAAGTGTTCATGAAAGTAACCAACTCTTCTAACAAACTCTTACAATTATTTAATGGAAGGTTTCCTGGAGATGAAGTTGTAGATAAAGTGATTAAGGTGACCTGAAAAACAATTCTAGGCATATGGCTTAATTATACTTAAAAGGGCTAATTAGATGTAAGCGTTGATACAGCAATTTACCCAGGAAGACTAAGGAAAGTCAAAAGCATTCTAGTATCCAACATCGAAAGGGAAGACAAGGCTGTATGCTTAGGATGGCAAAAATGGCCCATGAGCACCCCCTTCGTCCTCACCCACTCCAATGGCAGGCATCACTAACTGATCACAGCATTCTTTCTGCCTAAACAGACACAGCCTTCTATTTTCCTTTACATCACAGCACTCTGAGTAGATGCAACACTGATAAATGACTAGAAATGGCCCTTAAACTGAAAAGGAAAGATACCACTTCTTCTCTAGGTTTGTATTCATAAGACAATGAGAGAGGAATAGCCAGTTGCCTTGATCTGCACACAACCCCCCAACAAAAAAGTTGCAAACAATAAACAATAACCTATACAGTGATCTTAAACATCAATTTTTTAAAAAAAAAACAGTACTGAAATTTGGGGTCTCTAGAAAGAAAAGCTAATCGGAGTGAAACCTAGTGGTATGAAAAGAGAAAGGAAGATGGGTGCCCAAAGGTAGAACAGAAGCAATCCCAAATACTGAGCCGGTAGTGGATGTTGTGGGGTGTGGCCACATCCCTTCAGGACTGAGGCACTCAATTCCTCAGCGATCAGAAGTGCCACCTACTGGGTAGCTCCCACCTGTATCCCTCTCCAGCAGTTGCCCTAGGTCAAAGCAAACCACACACCCAAGGTAACACTGCCTCCCCTCGGGAGCCCCCACCTAATGATTGGCTGATGCAGTAGCAGCGGTAATTCTGATAACACTTGATAATTCTGATGGATCATCCTGATTGCAGTCTCCCCTTGGATTTGGCTGAGGCTTCAGCTGCAATTGCATCGCAGTTCTACCATCGGCTGCAATTGCACCATCAGCTGCAATTGCTTCTTCTCCTTCTACCAAATCCTGCTGCCTTCTCTTTCCTTGCAAAGGTGTTTCTGGAGACCACTGCTCTAAAACATCTTTTGCGTGTAACGCTCCACCTTAGAGTCTGTTTCCAGGGAAACCAATGTAAGAGCACTTTCCAAATGGTGAAAACACTTACGTACTTTTTTTAAAAGTCTCACAATAATTCAATGAGATAGTTACTACAATGACCACCTGAAAGACAGTTGAGGCTCAGAAGAAAAGTTAAGCCACATGCTTACAGTAGGTGCTGGAGCCAGGAATTAAACTCAGCTAGGTGCTACACTGTTCAGACCCAGGACTGACTGGCAGGGCCACAACAAGAAGTCTAAATATTCAGGGGAGCAGATGAGACCAGAAAGGTAAAGACTAAAAATGTCAGAGAAGGCACTAGGCTGAAGGACAAGAGGTTTGAGCCAACAGTGTAAATTAATAGAAATTCAAAATAAGACTAATTTGGGGACAGGAAACGTTGGCCCTTGAATCTCAATTATGCTTCTTATCCATGAGTAATCCCAAGCATTTGTTTGTATACGATAATAATAATGATGACAGTAGCTACTGCTGATGGGAATAGCCAGGCACAATTCTACGTTTTACATGTACTACCCATGTACATGCAGTACACGTTTCACATACACATTATCCATATATGTCCCATTTTAAAATCCCCTACGTTGCTGTGGGTAAGTACCATAAACTCAGAAGAGTGGAGTGGCTTGTTCACAGTCACACAGCTAAGTCAGTATTCAAACCAGGTCTGTCTCAGTATTCAGTTCATGATGCTCCTCCTACACCACAAAAAGGGAGTCCTAATGGAATTGTATGAATCTGATATTGATAATAACAACAGCTAACAAAGACAACATTTCTTTGGACCAGATACTTTCTGCCTCTTACATCTTTCCAACACCCCTATGAGAAAGGTTCTGTTATTATCTTTATTGCACAAAAGACAAAAAAAGATGTACGGAGAGGTAGAAAAAACTTGCCCAAAGTTACATAGCTAGTAAGGACAGAACTTGACCCCAGCCACCTAACTCCAGTGTCCTTGTGTGACATACCAGCAGCTGAGGTAAAGAAGCTGGGGTTACAGATGGTCCCTTAAAACAAACAATGAATCAAATGACTTGAAACCTCAGAGACATACTATGGGCATAAAGAAACTAGACTTAGGGAAAGAAACATGGAGTGAAGATGAAATAATAAGTGCCTTTGTCCTGTTAATTTTGAGTAGCTTAAAAAATCCATTAAATGTCATTTTTATGTTTTTTAAGGTTGTATTTTTTTAAGTAATCTCTACACCCAATGTGGGGCTTGAATTCAAAACCCCGAGATCAAGAGTCGCACACTCTACCAACTGAGTGTGCCCCTACATTTTATTTTTAAATAGTATTTTATAGTTTCAAAGAGTTTCTTCTTTATAGTTATACCAAGTACATGATTTATGCAGGACTGGGTCAAGCTGACCATTCAGGGGTGGTCAGGAGACTGGGGTGTCACCTAAGAGTGAACAGGAGCCAGACCCAGAGGAGAAGATGACTGGTGGAGATCCTGGCACAGAGGAGCCCGCAGCAAAGGGAATGGAATTGAAAACAACCCCCTCTGGCTAGAGAGGGAGGAAGCTGCACAAGAGATGACTATGCCCTGGAAACCCAGCGCCTAGTGTGTCTGAGAGGGAAAGCGGATTGGAACTTTCACCTATTTAATGGCCTTTCCATATAAAGTAGTTCTCACTTTTTCCTACAAATGCCTCCTTCCAAAACAAGTCTAGGGTTATTCCCATCCCAAGCCTGACATCACCTCTGGCACCTTAGTCAATGCAAAAAAAAAAAAAAAAAAAAAAGTTTTTTTACGACCAGTCCCAGGGAAAGACTGTAACCAAGGCTCCCACCACACAATGCTTCTTAAGGGCTGCAGTCAACTCCTTTTGAACCCAGTCCTGAATTGCTGGTTGAACCTTGCCCTAAATAGCTCTTTGAGTAACTCTAGGAACTGTTTCCTGCACTGCAGAGTCTCCTTGGGTGGCCCTCTCCATCTGGCCTCTTTGTCTTCCTGATACTAGAGCAGAAAGAATGAGACAACATCCTCTTACAGGCCCCTTTATCATCTACTTTTTCTCAACCTGGCAAGTGTAAATCCATTCCTCTTCTTTCTCAGATACCCATCATCCCTAGATTGTTAAATACTGTCCCTTCTCTTCTTGCCCTATCTTGCCCATCTGTGTGGGGATCACCAAGCCCAGGACTACCACCCGGAAAAAAGTACCCTCAGAACTGCTGCTTCCTACTCCTACTCTCTGCCAGTATTCATCTCACCACCGTCAATTCACATTATTGCTCTTCGGCATTCCCATCTCCTCTAGACTCACAGTTTTGCCTTAAAAGGCAAGAGACATCTCAGCTTTACTCAAATCCTCATATGATGTTAACCAGAGAATGATCCAGCATGTGTAGCATGAGACCTTGGTATAAAGAAGTCCGGTGACTCAGTCTTCTCCAGCTTTGTGAAGCCCCACATCTCTTGGCTCCTACTCTATTGCCTTCTACAACCAAGGCCTTCCTCCACCTTTAGAGAAGGCTGATAGCAACTACACTCATGTCCTTATTCATACCACTATGTTTTCTAAATAGCAAATAGCATTATCTGGCTTAGAAATGGCATTCAGTAAGATCTCTCCACGTGTACATTCAAGGCATAAAACCGTTATCAACTAATGTTGGCAAATAAGCATGAGTGCCTCATAAATACAAGATACTGTGCCCCACTACTTTTGAGTCAGACAAGACAGCCTAACCAGTTTCTCGGGTCTGGTTTTGAAAATGAAGTCACCAAGTGAGGCACCTCTGGGTCTAGCTGCCTGTGGCCTAAGGGCCAGCAGAAAATCCAGGCATCTACTGAAACTGAATGGGTGCCAGATGCCTGCCTGTCTGATACCACCCTGTACGCTCACTGGGTGGTCCTGGCTACCTCAGTCCAGTTCCCTCAAAGGATATGGCTCAGATGAAGAATGGGTCATAATGGGAGACAGGCTGGTCCTAAGGTCCCTGCTGATAGGATTAGTGGGGATTAATCCAGGGTCACCTTCCAGAACCACAATGTGTCAGAGGAAATTGCCAAATGATGAGCTTCCTGTCGGATTGGAAAAAAAGATGGGAGTCCATAAAATCCAGGAGCTGAGGGTTGGGGAAAGCTTCAATGAGAAAGTTATTCTATTTCCCAGAACACACCACAAATGTGGACGAGAGAATGCAACATAATGGAAGAGTGGTCCCTACAGCCTCGCTCGTGTTAGACAAGGAACTGGGACAAAAGCAGGATCTGGGAACCAAATCAAACAAGTCCGGCACATCCTGCATTTTAAATCAACCAAGCGTTTAAGTTAATATCATCTAGGACACTGGGGTATTGTTGAATTTAAATAAAAATCAATGTGTTTTGCAGAACATTTTCCGTAAAATTATGAATCTGGAAGAACAATCAGTCATGGGGAAGACAATTAGAGAGGCTGAGAAGTTTGTTGGCTCTAAATTCAACCACTGTAGAGGAAAAAAGAACACTGAGAATTTTTCTCATATTTAAAATTTAGGAGAGGCCGAGGGAACTAAACTTGCTTATCCTTTATAAAACAGTGCTCCAAGGTAGGGCATGATAGATAACTCCATATAAATATTGGAAAGTAAACAATGCCGAAGAAACAAAGGACTACTTCTACCAATATTGGCTTTGAGACGAGAAAACGGCTGAGGCAGACAAAAGATTCTCTGTGCAGAACCACTTGTCTCCCTGCCCCTTCCACTAAAAAGCAAACAAGGCTTTATAGTAACACACACAGGCGTGCAACCCATCACCTGGAAGTGAGGAAGCATTCTGGTGCCTCCAACCAGCTTCAGCACTTCTGACAAGGCTGATGCTCAGCTAGTAAGCAACGGTATTGGCATACCAAACACCGAAGTACGTAAAAAAAATGAGTCAAAACGAAACTACTGAATTGCTTGGAAAAATGGTGGCTGTACCTGAATCCCTCCAGGTGTCCCCCACCCTGACTGCCCTTGGTCTCTCTTTCAGAACTTTCTGTACCACCTCATGATTCAGCATCTAAAATGTTAACAGCTGCCATATCCGGAGACCGCCAGGACCCTGCTTCAGATTTAAGCCCTGGATTGTATAGACTGACTGGTATCCATGCCTTACCCTGTAGTAATATTACATGTTATATCTCTCCTCTTTCCTTTTCTTGTGATTTACAGGTAAGTGGGTCATACAAAGTTATTTCTTCCCTAGGCAAAACCACCAGTACACCATTCCTCAGATCAACCCGATGGAGCTTTGGTTTTCAAAGTATCATTCTAGACAGTGCCTTTTCCTCCCTGAGAATGTAATATGCCTCACCCCAAGAGTATAGAAGCCTGGACCTGGCATCCCAATGACTTGCGTTAAATGAAACCTAGATCTTTCCCCTAGTTTTGTGGCCATGACGCATCCATGTCCCTGAGCTTCAGGGGTTTTCTTCACCTGCAGCACTGAGTACAGCCAAGGACTCTGAAGGGTTTGGAGAGGATCAAAGATACTATTTATAAAGTGCCAAGCATCGTGTTGGGCATCTGGCAGGAGTTCGGTAAAAGATTCTGCTCTTACTAGCACACTAGACAGGATGTTAGGCGATCTGGAGCTAATACTTAAACCTGTCACTGTACTCCAAAATATATTCCTTTCATTTCCCCAATTTTTTGTCTACTGAACCCTTATTTTATGCAACATCAAGCAGCTCACAAGAACTCTTGTGGGTAGATGCTACTCTGCTGGGAAATGAGGCACATCCAGGTACCAGCTGGGAAGACCCCAGCCATAACCTCCATGGTGTGACAACTCCAGGACCTCAAAGCCCATAATATGGACCATCTATAACCACCTCCTCCTCACAGATGAAAGATGGACTAAAATAACACTCAAGACTGATATTCAGTTGACATTGGCCTTGGTGGTCCTGATAGTGAGACTCAATCTTTCTCTGAGAACTGGCAGCCAAACTCCCGCAAGATACCCTTAGGGCAGAAATACCTGGTGCTTGCTGGGCTCTGTATGAGAGGCAAACCTCATGGCTACACATTCTTGGGCCTGCTGCAATGTTACCTTTGGGGATGATGCTATGAAACTTTATTACGAGACCAGGATATGATGAGGTGCTGACTACACACCCTTGTCTAGACAAGCTCAAGGCCAGCCTAATTTATACTGAATTTTGACATACCATAAGCTGTTGGAGAGTCAGGCCCCAGGGGATAAATATGAAAACTGCAATAATAGCACTTATTGCCTATTGAGCATGTTTTAGGGACTATGCACTGTGCTAATTATTTTCCATATTTCATTTACAACCACCTACAACACAAGCATTATCTCAATTACACATATAGGGAAACCAACGCCCAGAGAGGCAAAATCAATTTGTCCTGAATCACAAAGCAAAGAACAGACAAAACCAGGATGCAAACCATGTTGGTTTTACCTCAAACCATGTTGGTTTTACCTCAAAAGCCCATGCACTTTTCAGTATGTGACGCCTCCTGTCCATATTTGGCTCTCCCATACTTCTGAGAGGTAAAGAGAGTATAAAAACCCAGATACACTGTCTCCCTCCAGCTAAATGCATGCAGGGTGCAAACACTGGAAGTGGGAGATTTAGCATTTATTCTATTTAGAAACAAAAACAAGCTCCCTTGGTGGGAGGGGAGGTACAAAGAATGGAAGATGAGTGAATAGGGTCGAGAAAATGAGTAGGCCACTTGCAAAAGGCCTATCATCTCCATCTTCTTTGGAAAAGTCTCCAGGGAAGTTATCAGTCTATGAGTTTTCCCCAAATCAAGTTTGCCCTCAGTCTTTGATATTTTTTTTTAATGGGCCACAAATCCCAAGCTCAACAATCTAGATGCAGAAAGAAATTTGTCATCTCTTGGCCATAGCGGATAGAATTCAGCTCATCTTCTCTTCTCCGGTCTTCAGGGACTTGATCCAAGGTCTTGCAATTTATTTTAATCATGCAAACTACTTTCTTCTCTTCATTTGTGACATGATCAGTTCAAGGAGTTTTCAACATCAGCACAAGAGGCAATGTGCCCCATCTGATAGAAACAGTCACCATTTGGTAAACAGTTAACATAGGACGCAAGTGGTCAAGAATAAATTGAGGCTGAAAACAGCAAATACTGCCTGCTGCTGATATCCTACAGAAACCTCTCTTGGTCCTGAATTTCAGCACCTTTATTTCAAGGAAGCAACGCAACTGCCACTGTTTGAGAATATTAAAAGAGTAAATAATGACACCTTTACAAATTCAGCAGGCTCTCCCACCAAGGGGCTTGAGCATAACTGCTATGAAGCCATCCCACACATAGTGAAAGAAAATAAAATCACTGCTCTCACCAGCAAAATAAATCAGTGGGCAGTCTTACAAGGGTGGTTTCGGGGGAAGGAAGGTAGTTCGCTTGCTAAGAATCTAGTATCACATAAAAGTTAAATTAAAAATAAAAATAAGACAAAATTCCCTTCAGAAGCAAAGATTTCACAGATTGAGAGAACGTTCTGGAGCAGTTTTGCCAATGATTAACACATCTAAGGAGGCCTCAGCTGCCATTGCTATGCTGGAAGATGTATCTCTACACTCCCCACCCCAACATGGCGCTCAGTCTGCATGGGCCGAGGCCAGATGACCTTGGTATTCTAGCCTTTACCCACCATGCTAAGTGCACATAATAAAACTCCAAGGTTTCCCATTGTTTAAATATTTTAGTCATTCTGAGCTCCTCTTAAGAGCGGTTGCTTTGGGGAGCCTGGCTAGCTCAGGTGATAGAGCATGTGACACTTGATCTCGGGGTTGTAAATTCGAGCCACACACTGGCTTGTAGAGATCACTCAAAAATAAAAATCTTAAAAAAAAAAAAAAAGAGTGGTTGCTTTAACTAAATTGAACCCTTCTTCGCTAGACCCAGACTTCTAGAAAAAAACTTAATGTCTGATACTCCTATGAGATTATTGAGTTCACTTGCCTCTGTTCTTCAGATAGGAAAACAGGTAGGAAGACACAAGTAGAAACGAACTTGCCTAGGAACTTTTGAAAGTTTTAAAAGACAATTTTAGTAAACATCAGAGAGCCTAGAGTGAAGCAGTATTTATATGGAAAAAAATGGGTTTTTTCCCTTGTCTTCTCAATAAAAGAAGCTTACCTCACTTAGGGAGATCTTTAATAGGCCTTTATAAATACGTTAAGATCAACTTTTGCCTAATTAGGTAATTGATGGTTTCAAAATTTACACACCAAATCAACTTTCACCAATATTTATCTCAAAAAGCCTAAAGCCACATTAAATTCCTACACTCTCCCATACATCAATCCTCAGATACTCTTGAGTAAGACATCTGTCCTTCATTTTCTTTCCATAGAACTGCATAGTCGAGTGCCTTCCTCACTCTTCTATGTGGCTAATAACTTCCAAACCAAACACGGCCAAAGGACATTCTTGACTCCATCTCTTTTAGCCCATTCTTCACTCTTTGTCATGGCAGAAGTGGTAGGACCACTATCCCAGTCACTGAAGACAAGGCACAGCAGTCAGCCCTGATTCTGTTTCCTCCTTTCAGCTTCCGTCCCACCCCCACTGGCACCTCCCACTTCTCCAAGAATGTTATCAACTCAACCTCTAAAATCAATCTCAAATATAAGCACTTCTTTCTCTTTCTACTACCAGCATCTTAGTTCAAATCACCAGTGTCTCTCAACTACTCTGCTGCAATAGTCTCCTAATTGATCTGTTTTCAATCTTGCCCCTTCCAATACTTTCTATATTTAGCAATGACAATTTCCTATATATTCATATATAGCATATTGTGTACACACATATTATAACATATTAGATGGTATCACACTCCTTCTTACAAACTTGCACAGGATTCTCCTGCTCTTATAATAAAGTTCCATATCCTTATCACGGACTTTAAGACCTCCTGCAGGCTAGCCCTTCCTAAGTCTTCATTATCACCTCACATTATGCATCACCCACCCCCACCCCTCACCCCTGCTTGGGCTACCAACATCCCAGCTTCTCTGGTCTTCCTGCCATAACTTGAATGCACTGAACTTATTCATACTTCATGGCCTCACATTTGCTTTTTCCTCTACACAGAATACTTGTTCCCCGGCTATTGACAAGGCTGTTTTCCTTGCATTCTTTCAGGTCTCCCCTCAGTCCTTCACTACTAAATTATGCCTTCTCCCGCCTCAGTTGCTCTCTACCACATGACCCTGTGGTAGAACTTCCCATTTTCCCAAGTTTTCTTAGCACTTCTCATGCTCTGGAACTGCCTTGTTTAAATGTATTTACTTGCCCCCTTGCCCCACCTAACCATGGAATATAATCTTCTGAGGATCAGGACCTTGTCAATCACATTCACTTTTGTATTCTCTTGGTCCAGAACACTGCCTGGCACAAAGTCAGTGCTCAATAAATATCTGTTAGGTGAATTAATATTCACAGCCATCATTCCTTAGGGGTCTTATGACTTTCTAATGTACTATCTCCTGTTCTATGGTGAATTGTCACTACAGCAAAGCTTTCTCTCATTATACCTCGGCAACAACCACCCCATTGCCCAGTTTTCTAAGAAGATGCTTCCAATTATTTGTGATCCAGAAAAACAGATCAAAAACCCGTTAGCACTGTGTATGAATGTAGCATAAGAGCAAATAAGCTCTGAATGAAGATCTAAGTAAGAAGCTTGTATTTAGTACTATAATTTTATGACACTTATTTAGCTGCTCAGGAGACAATTTTTGCTTACATCATATTTATAGCTATACTCTTATGAAGTATGGCAAAAGAGAAAAAGCCCTCTAGAAAAGAATCATAGTAGCAGTAGTAGTAATAATAAATTTAATAGTAATTAATAATCATAATAACATCAATTCACATTTAACGAGCACTTACTAATTGCTAGGTACTTTCATAATTGTTTTATATATTTTAACTCACTCAATCTTCATAATAACCCTATAAAATAAGTACTGATATTGTCATGCTAATTAAACAGATGAGTAAACTGAGGCACAGAGAGGTTAAATACAGTAAATTTCCAGAGGGAAAGAGTTAGTTAACTGGCAGAGAAAGAATGTGAACTCCGAAAATCTCAATTTAAAAGGTGTGTTCATAACTACTTCTCTATACTACCTCACAATGAGCCATGATCGACTTAAAATTCTACAGTTTAATAAACGTTAAACTTCTAACATATGAGTGGTTTAGCCATGTGTATATTAAAAGTAATGATATTTTAAATTAATTTATAACCAAAAACGTTTAAGTCCATTAATCATATTCTTTGACTTCTAGAAATGTTTTTTTTTATTTCCTTAATGTTTATTTACTTATTTGAGAGAGAGAGAGAGAGCGTGCGAGAGCATGTGCATGTACAAATGGGGGAGGGGCAGAGACAGAGGGAAACAGAGAATCCCAAGCAGGCTCCATACTGTCAGCACAGAGCCCAACATGGGGCTCACACCTACAAATTGTGAGATAATGAACTGAGCTGAAATCAAGAGTCAGACATTTACCCAACTGAACCATCTAGGAGCTCCAACTTCTAGAAATGTGTAAAATGACCAAAAAAACAAAAAAGAATAAAAGGAAGTATAAAAATGTAAAGCAATCAATAGCAGAAGCATGAAGAACTTGAAATAGCACTTCTGTACACATATCATTAATCATGAACCACTGACCTAGAAGAAATACTTGTCTGTTGCTTTTCACAATGGAAAAGATATTAGTACCATGATATTGTTTTAAAAAACCTTTTGGCTCTGTATAATTTGCATATGACAAAATTAATTTAAAGTTTAGAACAGCTGATCCCATTATGTACTATGTGTCCTTGATATTCATGAGTATGCACCAAAAAACTGCTGTTGGATAATTCAGGAAGATGCCATCCAAGGTGGTCTTGACTTGAGAAAGGCATTTGGCAGTCCTTTACCACATTCCTGGGGACACACTAGAGACAGGTAGACTCATGACAGTGGGAACCTATCTTTACCAGGCTTTCCAGAAAGTAGAGCATGGGTCTAAAGGAAACAGGAGTGAGGAAAATAGAGGAGTCAGAGCCAACACACTGGCCACCAAGTCTTACCTACCACTTGTTTCTCTGATGCTACTCAGACTGTGCCCAGGGGGAGAAAGAGCAAAGAATGTATCTTCAGGCTGCAATCTCCCTTTGCTCAAAGCTTTGCTCCATAGCAGAAAAACCTCACATTTCTAAGCAGACCATGCATGGGCAGGATTGTAGTCCTCAGGGCATCTCATAGCTTCACTGTCAACAGGAATGTCTCAGGACAGTCATGAGGGAAGCCACAATCAGGAGTTGCCTGCGTGGAGCCAAAGAGAGCCCACACTGAGGTCAGAGCAGAAGTTGGAAGAAGTACTGAAGCCAAAAGGATCTGAAGTGGTTCACAGGGGTTCCGAGAGCTGGCAGGGTGTGTCTGTAACTGGTTGAATCATGGGGCCCAAAGAGAACTGAGGAGCAGATCCCCTACAGCCCGGGAGGGAGCATGCAGCAGAAGGCTTGGAAGGGGGTACTTTGAAGGATCTCCATTACCTACTTGAATGAAAACACAGAAAGCAGACTACTGACCATTTAGATGTCACAAGACTGGGAAAGATAACTAGCAGATTGAATAACTGAATTAAAATTCTAAAGATTTTGACAGGCTGGAATGATGAGTGACAGCTAATAAGATGAAATTTTATAACGGAAAAATATTGCTTAGGTGGGTTCTGTGGCTAGAAGATGAATCACCAGCAGGAACGAACATCCACAGGGGAAAAAAAATCATGAAAAGAGAATGTGTATCTCTAATTCTTTAAGCTGAGAGGCTGGACAGGGGACACCAGAGAAAACAAGATGGCACGGGATTATCGACCAAATGTCCAAGAATCCATGTCTCCCCTCCCCAGATGACAATTCCCTGGGCTTTTAACACCACCAAGAGGGAAAAAATTTGCTTGCTGAATTTAAAAAGTTAAAAGAATACTATAATGAACTCTCATATGCCAATCAGATCAATCTGAATTGTTAACATTTTGCCATGCTTTATATGTGTGTTTGTTCCAAGGATTTGAAAGCAATGCAAAAAACTTCAACCTACATTGCATAACCACAATATCTTTATCACATTAACAAGATTATATCAATTAACCATAATACTCTAATAATATCCAAAATCCAGTTCCTATTCAAATTTCCCCCACCTGACCCATAATATCTCTTCCAGCTTTCCTTTTTTCATTCTGAACCCAATCAAAGTTTCCATATTATATCTGTGGGGTTTTTTTAATCTAAAAAGGAAACTCTATATTTTTTATTTGGGATTTGTCCAATTGTTTCCTTTTGGTGTCATTTAAATGATTCCTATATTCTCAACATGTCCTATAAACTGGAAATCATGTCTACATCTTGATTAAATTTACCTTACACATTTCTGACAAGAACACTTCTCAGACAATGATTTTTCAAAGTCTTGAATCATGTTGGGAGGTACATCACATCCACCTGTCTCACCATTAGTGATGATAAGTTTGATTGCATGGATAAAGTAGTCACTAAAAGATCTCTCCCTGATAAACGCTGTTTTTCCTTTCACAATTAGCAAGTGATCTGCAGTATCATCATGCTTTCACTCCATAGGACTATACTTTTTCCCAACAATACTTTACATAAAAGTTTTAGCAGCCACTGACAATCCTTGTCTGGATCAATTATTTCATAGAATGGAGATTTTCTAATTCTATCATTACTTCTTTATTTGTTAGCTGCCATTCCTCATTAAAGAACTTTCCCTCACCAAGTGCAGATGATTATAGTTCTTCCTAAAAATTGATTTTCGATGTTTATATCTTCCTCACATATGAGAATTCTAACCAAACAATCTGTGGCCTAAAATAGGAATCAGCAGACTTTTTGCAAAGAATCCAACAGCAAATATTTTCGGCTTTCCAGACCATAAGGTCCTCCATAGCAATCATTCAATTTTTCCACTGTCACATGAAAGTAGATATCAACAATACATAGATGAATGGATGTGGTTGTGATCTGATAAAACTTTATTTACAAAAACAAATGGAGGGCCAGGTTTGATTCTCAGGCCACCATTTGCTCACCCTGGTCTATAATAATATCATTTACTTTTGATACATGTTATTTGTCCTCCTTAGTGGCTTTCAAGATACTTTCACATAGATCATCTAGTCTGTTCTCCACGCCAGTCATGTCACATAGAAGGGGCATATGACTGCTATCAGACAGAAGAGATGAGGCTCAGAAAGGGTCAAGGGGAGCCTAAAATATAGATTTCTCTACTTTTTGCCTGATGCTTATATTCCCATTGTCTCCCTTTATGTAGCTGGATACAGACCCCAAAACTACCATCATGAGCAACAAATGTAATGCCCCAAAGATTTCTGAAAAATTAAAGGTCAAACACTCTAATCGCTAAATTATGCTTTCCGCAGAGAGTTAGCTATTGATTTGCCAGGATGAAAAATACACCATCAGAGCATAAACATACTCCGAAGACTACAGTTGTGTTTCCATTTCCATGAAAAGAAAACAAAATTTAAAATGTTCTGAAATGCATAACCCAGATGGAAATTAATGTCTGGGCTTAGTTTGTTAATAGAATATAAAAATAAATAGAGGTGCAAACCCTTCCACATTGCCATTAACTTTGCAACTAAATCTATCAAAATGTCAGAAGCCCCAGTTTTCTTCCCTAACTCATTAACAGGTGGTAAAATATACAGGAGCACGTCGAGCACTGTAAAGTGCTACTGCATCATCCGTCAATATTATTGCTGCCACAGCTGTTGTTAAAGGCAGAAACGATCCTTACATGGTAGGACAAAACGCGCATTTTGCCTAAGCGACTAGGCTTGCATCCATGCTAGGAAAAGAAACTATACTTAAATATACGGTAAGAAGCTCCAAATCTGGCCTTATTGAGTCTCACCAACAAACAGAGCATTTCAGAAACCACATTCCTTTTTTTTTTTTTAAAGGCAGAATTTGTCTTGAACTCCATAGGAAAAGGCCAGGCTACTTTTATATCCCATCTCCATAAAATGTTGCCAAAGTTTCAGAGGTATATCTCTCCTTCCACTATGAAAGACAATCAGGTTCGGCAAGAGAAAGCAAGCTAACTTTTATGAGGCAACTACTATGATCTGCTGATTTACGTTAGGCCCACCCCGAATATTGCAGGGGCAAGAATACCAAAGAAAGCCTACACCCTATGCTTAATATTTTAAGTTATGAATAAAAGCTAATGAATCATTAAATAAAATACATTCTATTCTCCTACCTTGAGAAACACTTCATAACTATAAAATTTTAAGTGCGTGTGAAGTTACAGTGTTCATAAAAGTAGAAGTCAGCAAAACACTGGAGACAACTGGATTTTAATTGTTATTGCACACATCTGGGTGTTCCGCTGATGGACCTGTGATTTGGAGATGAGTAGCTGGTTAATAATGCAAAATGTGTTTCATTCACCACGTGCAACTATTGCAAAGAGCAAAGAGCTCCCTAATTCACAAGTACCTCCAGAACCATGAAGAGAAGCAAGAAAACGAATGTTCGGTACTACTGAAAAATAATACTTGCTAATGTAATAAACTACTGCACTTATGCTGAGAGAAAGGTTTTACAATTTAATTAGTCTTTTGTCTTAGCTAAGTGCTTTTGCTACTCAAATCCTCCCCACACTCCAAAGCAGCACCCGTTTCTGATAGCACAACCCACAAATCCTCACGGCATTAGGATGCAGTCACCCTTTGTTTGAGAATATTGGGCAAGAGATGTGGGAAAGCATGTCCCTGGGGCCTGAACAGTATTAGTAGTCATGAGGGTTGATGTTTACCTGCCAACACTAAGGACTGAATCCTGAGTAACAGAGGCACCGTGTTTTCTTTACCAAATACATACAGTGCATGTGTGTTGAACCTGAGGCCTTCCGAAGTGTGTGGCCCATGATGGAGGCTCCTCTTGCCCAGTTAAAGGTAAGTGCTGCTTGGCATTTATTTCCTTCCTCAGAAGAGCAGTGAACCACTAGTTCTTAGTGCATTTCCCTAAGTTCATCATGTTCCAGAAGTGAGTGCCTTAATGACACTCACTTTGCCATACCAAGCTAACTCCAAGGTTTCAAAATAGCAATTCAGTATTGACAATCCCCACTATTCATGGTCACTTCAAACACAATTCCGATTTTCCCACTGCACAGTTAGATGAGGGCATGGCAAGGGAAACAAAGACTGGAGGTCTGGAAGAGAAGGAGGAGAGGAGAAAAACTGAGAATATGTTTCTTCCAAGGTTACATTTCTCCAACTCAGACTTTTCCACATCAGAATCACACCAATGCCTTCCAACTCCTTGGCATTTTGGAACCTTCTTTCAACATTTACCCAGTAAGTTGTGCCAGGCGCTGACCTGGGCACTGGGAATAAGAAGACTAGTCCCTCCCACTAAAGGTCTCAGTATTCCATATCCATGGTTTTCTGTTACCATTTCCTGGCCCATTACAAGGAAAATCATACATCACTTCTTTCTGACACTTTCCCCCTATTTCTTTTTTAGTCAAAGGCAATAACTATAGCATAAAAGGATGGTGCTATTTTCCCTGTAGTTGAGAGAAGATCCACACAGTGTCACACATTCTAAGGGCAAAGAACTAACCACCTTCCCCTAGGGCTTGTGGAAAGGTAACGTCAGCAGAACCAACCTTAACCTTTGTCCCTTCCAATCCGTGCCTCCCTATACCACCTTGCTGATGGAAACAGAAGACAAATCAGAGAGAACAGAGGATTTCTCAGAGAAGCTTTCTCCCCAGCCCAACAATGAGAAGGGAGGAAGGCTTCAAGCAGAGAGGAGATGACGTGGTGTGCCCCCAACATACATATGCTTAGTCACCGAGCTTGACAGGAAGTCCCTGTACCACTGGAGGCAGGCAAAGAGCACTGGGTAGAGGTGGTACAAGAAAGGAAAACTTAAGAAAGTTCTTGTTCCAAAGATATATGTAGGTTAGGTCTGAACTTGCCAGTAGGCCACACAGATGGAAACATCAGAAATGCCAGGGAGCACTGTATCACAATCTGGGCAGGCACAGGGTAAGGGAATATCATAAAGTGTCTCCAACTTAGGATCAGCTAGAAGACGGGGTTGAGTTGTGCACAAGGAATCACATAGGAGGGAAGCCTTTGTTGAGACGGCCTGATGGAGTCACCAGCCATCCTCAAAGAGCCCATAAATCATAAAGTAGGTCAACAGGTATGTTCAACCAAGAAGAGTCATGCAATCCCACCATGGGCAGACATGCAAGGCAACATTTTCATCTCATCTCCTTCCTCACTGACCCACCATCAAAGCAGTCATTCCAAAAACGTCGAGAGTAAAGCATGTAAGAGAACAGATCATGACCCAGAGCCTCCACCTCCAGAGAGCCAGAGCCACAAGTTTAGAGCAAGGAAAGATGAGTAAGACGAAGAAATACATATTAAAGAGGACACTGAAGTTTTACGCTGATACCACTGAGACCTTAAAGACGTTAAATGGGGTTATTTTATAAGAAATGAGAAGTAGGTTTTGATAGAGCAAATTGGTGCCAGTTATTGAACAAAATAAAACCATTTCGTGTATGACGCCAGAGCATTCAGACAGGAGGAAACTGAGAAATTCTTAAACATAGTCATCAAGCCACCGCTGATGACAAAGTGATAAACCTGTAGCACTGTACAGCAGAGAAGTCTGATGTGCACCTAGGAAGGGGCCCCTTGAAGCAAGCCTTGGGAACTTCAGCTCTCTGTTACCTCCCAGCTGCTTGGAATTATAACAAAGAGTGATGCTGTTTGTCTTGACCAGCAAAGGCATTTAAATTTGGCAGAAGGTCCAGCTTAAATGTTTGCAAACTGTCCACATTTACAGCTGGGATCTCCTTCCCCAAAACTGCAGAGAACGGAAAACTGCACCCTGTTATTTTTCTCTTTGTACCTTCTTCTTGCTTCTCATCTTCGTGGTCGCCCATTAAAAGTGATCGCCTTTGGAAAGGAGATCAGAAATTGCTTCAGAAAGGGTCTGTTCTTCCAAATGACATTGTTAAGATGGGGGTGTTTTTTTTTTATAAATCTGTTTCTCTTCTGATCTCCTCACTTTGCAGCTAAAGTCTTTCAACCGCCTTGGGATGAAAGAGGTACTGTAGAATATCGATTTTTTTTCCTTCCCCCTGCAAATTCATGACAAATGGTGAACAAAAGCTTATCTGGAAGTTTAGACGTCCAATTAAAATTTTACTCTCAAGTGAAAATTCCTCCAAAAAAAATGGAGAGACTCCAACTTCTGTATACTCTGTATATATCTTCACCTCACTGGAGACATGTTCCACGGCCCGTTTCAAGAAACTAATCTTAAAATTAACTTGGGAAGAGAGGGAAGGTGAAGGAAGGTGGGAGGGAGGGAGACAGAAAGAAAGAGAGGGCGGGAGAGAAGGAGGGAGAGAGAGCGAGCGTGTAAAAAGTGAGAAGCATCACTCAACATACCTTATTTCTTTGGGTTATAGGAAAAGTAAGGAATGGCACCTGCTGGAAGGATGATAGGATTTATGAATTTGGTGGCAATTTAGATCCAGACAGCAATACAGTGACTTAAAACAAATATATATTTGGTCATTCAGATGACGATTTATGTATTTGGTCTTTATTCAGTTTCTGAAAACTTTCAGAACCATAAATGTGACATGGGTGTTTTGTTATCAAAGAGTTTTGGACCCCACCCAAGGGCAGAAGCTGGCTGTCAGGAGGACCAAACATGTGGTGACACAGTTGGAATGTTCAGTCCCACCTCCCGACCACTAAAGGGGAGGGTGGATGGAGGCTGAATCACCCAAGGGCCAGTGACTTAATCACGACTATGTAATGAAGCCTCCATAAAAACCCAGAAAGACTGGGTTCAGAGAGCTTCTGGGTTGGTGAATAAATGGAGGTACAGGGGGAGCGGTGTGTCTCGAGAGGGCACAGAAACTCCATACCCCACACAGAGCTGCCCGTATCTCGCCCAGTGCACCTCTCCATCTGGCTGTCAATTCATATCCTTTATCACATCTTTTAATAAACTGGTAAACACAAGTGTTTCCCTGAGTTCTATGAGCTTCTCTAACAAATTATAAGAAAACCTAAGGAGGATGTTATTGGAACCTACACTCTGTCGCTAACTGTGCAGAAGCACAGGTGATAGCCCAGGGCTTGCAACTGGTATCTGTAGGGGGGTTAGGGGTCATTCTTCTACAACTGAACCCCTAACCTACGGAATCTGATGCTATCTCCAGCTAGACAGCGTCAGAATTGAGTTGAATTCTCGGACATGCTGCTGGTGTCTCAGAACGGCTTGATCTTGGTGTGTGTTTGGGGGGGGGGGGCGGAGAACCACCCCTCATGAGGGAAGTGGGTTCGAGAACCCTAAAAGAATTGGTGTCATTAGGCCCTGAGTGGGTCTGGCCGTGGTGAGCTAAGACCCAGGGAGCTCGGAAGGGAAGGGCACATTACTTCAGGCAGCACGTGCATTTAAGTAGAGGCAGGACATAGAGGGCAAGGGAGGAGGCCTGGACAGGTAAGAGCACTGTTTAGGGGACAGGCACGTGGTTTGCATGACAAGAAGTGGAGAAGAAAGTCTAGAAAATGAACTGAACAACCTTGTAATTGTCCATTTCATAAAAGGTTTTAATATTTAAATTGGTTCTTTGCTCATTTTTTTGTTTCTTGCCTCTGATTCTCTCTTTGCATCTAGAATTGCTACAACTCTGCCTGATAAGCTTTACCTACTCCCTCTTTATGTACCTTCTCCAACAACCACTTGAAATTATTGCTGAAAAGGTAAAAGGCCATTTGGTATAAGAACACTCTGGATTACATGAAATTAGTAATGAAACACTGGGATGATGAGTGTGATTCTACATCCCAAAAGAGGAAGATAAATCCCTAAATCACACATATACAGCCATACATGCACATACATGCACACAGGCACACACACATATACATGTGCTCACATGCACACAGACACATACGTGTACCCACATGCACACACGTACATGAGTACATCTAGATACACGTGAATAAGCAGGCATACGTGTCTACACAGAGAACAAAACTAAAGGAAAGGATAAAGAAAAGGTGATTTTCTCCTTCAAAACCAAACATGGCCCTGAAAAAGCCCACCAGTCACAGGTTCGTTGTGCTATCCCAAGTCCCACAGCACTTGCCCACCAAGTAATAAAATCGGTAGTATGCGATTGATAATCCAAACTGAACTTGACCATCACTTCTATGCAGTGTCACAGCTTCGAGTGACAGATTTAGATTCTCTGTAAAGGTAAAGCTCTACAATGCCAACTGCCTCCCTTCCTGATATGGGGTGAGCCTTGGGAGCCTCAGAGCATTCCCACGGCCTAGCCTTCCCCGCAGGCCTGTTCTCCAGCCACACTCTCTGGGAAATTCTGCATTTCTCTGGTTCATGACTAGGCGCTGTTGGCAAACCCGCCTCTCCTTCATTCCAGAGTTTCATCTTCATTATTCTGGTCAGAAAACAAACCTACCCAGCACCTGGAGGGAGACCCAGTCTCTATCTTCCCAGTGATACCAGATGCGGAAAAATGCAAGACAGCCGTACAGAAGTGTCTTCCAACAATAAGCTCCTAAACCACAAGGAATGACAGAGGTGAGAGGGAGTTCTCCACAAAGAGGAAAGATGCTCTTCCAAAAGGAACACCCTGAGCAGACAACCCTAATCTGGGTGTATGAAATCTCTCTCTGGCTCCCCAACTCAGTGTTACCTGCTAGAAGTGGAAACAGTGACACTGTTTTTGTACCTAGGCAAAGTGATTCAATGCCAAATTCAGACAGTTATTTCCACGTGAAAACAGGCATTTCTGAAGCCCAGTCCTTTGAAAATGCCTCAATGTCCTGGAGGTAAAACAAAATATCACTGTGAACCCCCTCTCTGCATGGACCACGAGTGGTGAAGACTATGAACTCCTGCCTCAAAAGCCCCAGCTACAGTTGGCAGACCCTGTAGTCCCTGAATTTGACAGTTTTGCCCATGTGGTCACTTTGCTCCTCTGTTGGTCCTCAGGTCTGCACAACTAAAGAGGTGGAGGCTGCACTGTCCTAGAGGAGGTGATGAAGCAGAAGCCTCCAGTTCAGAATTTGCTTTGTCAGGTAACTGCCATGATCCGACCTACCCATGAACTCAGAAGAATGCTGTTTAGGCTCCATGGAAGGTGTCTAGGAAGAGAAGATTGGCCAGAATCGATACAAGCAAGGAGGGAAAGGAGTCTAAGAAAGGAAAATGTCCCCAGAGAAATAGCCCAGGCTAACAGACAAGGGACAACCCCGAAAGGGAAGGCATTTGAAATCCCACAAAACTATCTCTGAAAGAATCCTGTTATTTTCAGCCAAATATATGTTTCTCAAAACTTGACTTGGTCATGGATAAACAGCACTATGATGCAAAGAAAAATGGACCAGTTCTTTGAGGCACAGACATGGCTCTATTAAATTCAGAATCAGATTTTCTGAAGGAAGGAGTTGCAAGGGCTACACATGTTTTGAAGCAAAGTGGGTGGGGGTGCTGACTGCTCCAGGCAATTCTGAGTCCTTAAGCAAAAATTTCAAAAATAAACTTTGGATATGTTCATTAACAGATAAACCAGTGCGCATCGCGGTAGCCAAAGGCTACATGGCAGTAATTCTTTTTCCGGTTCCCCCAAGTTTTTCCTACACCTCCCAAGCATTCCAGAACCTCACCCCTCCATCCATCTATCCAGTCACTGAACAAATGTTTACCAAGTGGCTGTCACGTGCCTGGAAAGTCCACAGTGACTGAAACATACATGCCCCTTCTTTCATGGGAGTTTCTAATCCAAGCAGAAATTCGGCTATTCACAAAGCAAAACCATAAATGAGTATCATAAAATATTATGCTAAAGATGATAAAAGACAAAAAGAAAAGCTTCTCTGCAAGAGAATGAGCAGGAACACGACCTCTGTGCACATGGTCAGGTGTGGCTTCTCTGAAGAAGGGCAGTGCTGGGGGAAGAAGAGGATGTACAGGCACTAGAAAGGGGGAAAGAAGGAGGCTTCCGGCAGAGCGCAGAGACCACGTGGAGAACTGGAGGCTAGAAAGAGATGGGGGGCGGGACCGGTGGGTGTGTGCTGGGTCCTGAAAAGAGGCAGGTGAGACAGTCAAAAGACAAGGAATACGCAGATGGGGCAGGGCAAGGTGGGAAAGCCAGGCTGGTCAGCCCCTGTGGCCTCATGAGCCAAGAGTCACAGGGCCTCCTGGGCCAGGCCAGGACACCAGGAAGTACTGGGAGGAGACAAAGCCCCTAACCTTGTTTCTCGCAGATCATTCTAGCTTCTGCATGGATACAGTCTGGAGACCAATAAAGGAGTCAGGGGGACTACAGAGAGCACAGATTCTCAGTGTGAGGTCTGAGGTCCAGCCACATCAGCACCACGTGGGAACTTAGACTAAAAGCCCCTCCCCTTCTTGGGGCCCCTCCCCTGATTTACTGAATCAGGAACTGGGGGGTCGGAGACAGTAACTGTGTTTTAATAGTCCTCCAGGTAATGTGATGTACATCAAAATCTGCAAACCACTAGTCTAGGAGGTTACCTAGTCTAGGAGGTTACGTAGTTTAGGAAGTTACCTCGTCTAGGAGGTTACCTAGTTTAGGAGCTTGAAAGAAACTCTGGAGCTTGCAGAAGAATAGTGAGAGTAGAGATGAAAGCCATTAATAGAGGAACAATTCAGGAGCATTAACAGATGCTCCTTACAAATTTGGCAGAGGTGAGTAAATGTGCCACTGCCTGGAGCCATCGGAAGAATATCAGTTGAAGACGTCTGCGGGTCTTGCAGCACAAAAGACAACTTCTCTCCTTCAGGAACTCCGTTTGCTTATTTGAGGCTTTCTTACCCCCAAGGATGTCAATACTTGGGGTTCCTTTAAGATTTTTAATGTTTATTTATTTTCAAGGGAGAGAAAGACAGAGTGCAAGCAGGGGAGGGGCAGAGAGGGAGGGAGACACAGAATCCGAAGCAGGCTCCAGGCTCCGAGATGGCAGCACAGAGCCTGATGCGGGGCTTGAACTCATGAACCACAAGATCATGACCTGAGCTGAAGCTGGACACTTAACCAACTGAGCCACCCAGGTGCCCCAATACTTAGGGTTCCTTAAAGAGGTGCTGCATCTAAGAGCTAACATTTGAAACATATTTATATTCAGTTCCATTCAACAAGTCTTTACTGAGGACCTGCTGGGTATAGAGTGAGACTATGAGCACAGAGGCCTATGAGAAATTTGGAAAAAGTCTTCAAAAGTAACTCCCACCTGGAAGGCCTGGAAAACAAGAATGGGACAGTGGAGGAATTCTAGAAGGTAGCAGTTGTTGCATAGAAGCTGATGTAAAAATCAGAGTGGGCAAAGAGAGGGGGACATCACCACTTGGTCTGTAAGCTGACCACCACATTTTGCTGGTACAGATGCTCTTTCTCAGCAACTTCAAACCCATCCTTTCCTCAACACACACTCACACCCACATACACAGGCATCTCTTCTATCCAGCTGCTGGATGAAATGGAAAGGAATAAGATGCTGAATACCACTCTTCTGTGGCTAGAATGAGAAACACAGCCATTAACCCCTGGTCAAGGAATGAGAATCCTCAAATCCATGAACATGGTTTTTTCCTGTCATCTCTAGCTCTAGAAGAAGAACTGAACTGTTTAAGAGAAAGAACAACTTTCTCAGATTAGGTCCTCAAATGCATTCATCCAGAATATTAGATATGTGGAGAGGACATGAGTGACCCCCTTTGACAGAGGACACCCAGCGAGGTCAGGGACCTACCAACAGTCATATTAGTCTGCTACCTCTCCCAACTCCTCCTCTCTCTGCTACACAGCTTCCAAAACCTCGTTACACTAGGAAGGTGTTCGTTTATATAAAAAATGTTTAAGTAAACTTCAAGTTATGACTATGAAATAGGACACTGCTGAGGATTCCAGCTTAATCAAGAAGCAGCCTGTTCAAGTAACTCCAGGCTCTGAACATTCCAGCTAAGGTTTCACTCTGTGTCCTTAGCTATATTCCACTCTCAGCATCAGACGTGCTCGCATGCCGTGAAGATAATCGTTAAAGGGATTAGAGACACTTCCAAGTGCAGAAGAGTGACAGAGTAACCAAGAGAGGCCTCCTCCTTGGCAACATCAATTAGGCGATCCAAATTGCCGGAGTGAAGCAACATCTTACTTCAAATAGAAGGAAGCTGGGAAAAAAAAAAAAAAAAAACACATGACAAACATCAAGAGAGAAGCAGTAGCTCCAATAATATCTTCATACAAAACAAACCCCAAATGTTAACAAGTGTATCAGTCAGTATCCTTTATTATTATTATCATTAGCATTAGCATTATTACTGTTGTCATTGCTATTTTCTCCAAATAAAGAACAGCTGAATGGCATGGGAATTTTGAAGGAGACAAATTTCTAAGCTTTGGTTCCCCATAGTTTATTTGCTCTGGTCATTTTCTCTCATTTGTTCTTAACAGACAAATATCTGCCTTCAGTTAACCACCCCTCCCCCCCACAAGTCAGCAATCTGAAGGAGAATGAGTTTCTGCAGAAAACTTGTGACTCCCTGGGGGGTTGGGGTTGGGGCATCCACAGCAGATTTGAGTTTGGGGAAACCTTCCTGTTGAGTACGGATGTCAGCACATCGGCTGAATTTAGATCAAATACTCAGAGGAAAACATAATTACTTTTTAATTAAGGGAGCTTAGACCTGAATAAAATAACAGAAAGAAAAACATTTATGCTTGCTCTTCACTCCTCAAACAATCTCCAACAGAAAAGTCCTTTCCCATGAAGTCTGGGAGCTCACGACTGTTCTGCTCTGCCATTCCGGGCATTTTCGGTAAGCCAGATGGAATACGCTATTGGCTACGAAGGGGTCTGGGGAACTTGCCCGCACGGGAATCTCTTTAATAGACATGCTTACAGGGCCTGCTTTGCCCAGAGAGTCAGAGAGAAACCCAGCGAGAGAGAAACTGGAGAAACAAAGACAGAGTTAAAAGAACCAAAAAAAAAAAAAAAGAAAGAAAGAAAGAAAGAAAAGGGAAGAGAGAAACACACAAATGCTCACATGCACACACACACACATGAGCAACAGCTGCTTCAGTGGCCCTGGCTTATGTACCTCTACCTTCAGCTGCCACATTCTCTGTTTCCTGTCCTTGGAATTCCTGAGATCCACTCATATCCTTAAAGCCAGGCCTCTCACGACCAATATACACTGAGGAGAATAATCCCTCACTGTGATTACTTCGGGGGCACTGGCTTCAATGGTTTTCGGTCAACATGACTACACTAATCTATACTATAAATGATCATAATTCAGTTCACAAATATTAAACTCATGAAGTAATAAGCAAACATGGTCAGATGACTCTTCTAAAATCCACTGATGCTTTTCCATTGCTCTGACGATCCAGGTCAGTTCCTCCAATCTGTTTTACAAGGTCCTGCAGGCTCTGACCTCTGCCGACCTTCCCACCCCTGCTTTCACCTCACCCCCATGACCATGAGCATCTCTCAGTTACTCAGAACACCAGGGTCCCATCTCTTCCCCAGCCTGCCCATAAAACATCTGCCCCTCCATAAGATCCCACAGTACTCTCCCAGCCCGATCCCTCGTTCTCAGCATTTACAGAAAAGCCTTCTCTAAATAACTCCCCTCCTCAACTCTGGGATAGCTGCCTTTCGTCGGCATCCTATAAGACAGTACAGCTGCCCCTGTCACAGCACATCTGGCCACACTGCAATCACCTCCCAACTAGCCTCTCTCCCACCACAAGGACTGGGTGGTATCTTCCTTGTTCACTGCTGTATGTCCAGCCTCTGCATTGAGGGCAGTGTTTAAAGAGTACCAATTTAGGGTCTCTGTAGGCTACACCATTCTTCATTTTCTTTGAGCATAACAAGAAGGAATTTCACTAAGAGATATCAAAGTATTGCATACTGCCAGTATTCCTTATGAAGTCCCACACCAAGTGACATCCAGATGTCATGAGTACTGCTTCAGCTCCCTGCCAAACGCGAGATCTCAAGAATCGGAACAGCTCTGGGCCAGTGTAGTTTGCTTGGCAATAGGGGTGGAAGCTGAGGGACACTGCCCTCCCTCAATTTTCAGCCAGCCCACTGCACAGATAAGCAGACTATTTGTCTGAGGCTGAGTTCCCCGGGAAACCGACTCTGAGACTCTGAGATGTGTGTGCAAGAGGTTTATTGGGATCACCTCTGGAGGGAAGGGAAAGAAGCAGGATCAGGCAGAGGGAGGAGCTGACCTGAGATGCACTCTTTAACAGAAGTCTCTTCACCCCAGAGGAGACTTGGGAAGCTTTGTGGGGCCTTTACAGTTTGTCCTGAACTGAGGGGAAGGGAGCCTGACATTTGTGCTCTAGAGGCAAAGTCACTGGATGCTGGCCGCCCCTTGCCCCTGGAGGCAATCACGGCCTTGGGCAGAGCCACTCTTGGCAGCCAGCAGCTATGGGAAAACAATGAGCTCTGGCAGCCTGTTACAAGGGGTATTAATACCTAATTTCTGGGTAGAAGGTATTGTATATGCACATATTTTCTTAATGGACACCTAGGTATTTGACTGCAGCTTCCAGATTGTCCACAAACTCATAGTACTTGACAGTGAGTGGGAAGTACCAGCAGAAGGATGGCAGGCCCAGCCCCATCATTCACCAGCCTTGAGATCTCACAAAATCCCCTTAATCACAGCTAGACACAGCTTTCTCACCTCTTAAATAACATAGGAATGAATATAAAACAGGCCCTGTCCATCTTGCAGGGATTTCTGATTCAGATGAGATTTTACAAGTGAGAGTAGCTTGTAAACTTTAAGATGCAATACAAACATAAGGAATTATTCTGACATGTGTAGAGAGTATAGGAGTCTATTATAGAAAAGAGTGGAGAAAGTACCCAGTACAATTGGTGTGGTGAGAAAAATATTGCCGATTTAAGTTCATTTGCATTTAGCCATTTTCACCCTAGTAATAAGAGCTATCACAACATGAAACATAATAATAAAGGAAATGCTTTCTGTGCTCTAGATAGCATCACAAAATAGCTGTATCTGGTTTAATTTTTTTAAAAAGTGTAATATTTACCAAGCTCACTTAAGATGAGCTGACACTGTTCAAAGACCTTTTATGTATTAACTCATTTAATCGCCATTTCAACCATAGGAGGAAAGCACTATTATAATACCCACTTTACAGATGAAAAACTGAGGCTTAAAGAAGTTAAGTAACTTACCCTAAGGTCACAGATATAGGAAATGGAAAATCCAAGAGTCGCACCCAAGCAGCCTGGCTCTGACCCCAATATAGTAATATACCAAGTGGCAGACACTATCAACACTAACCTTGAAAAGTCATGACTGTGGGGAAAGGATGGATGAAAAGGTCAAGGGAGGAAAAGATTTTTTAAATGTTACTGTGCTTAATGTTTTTATCTACCCTCTTCCAAGTGTATAAAACTGTGGGATTAAAATCGAAGTCCTAGCCCACAAACAAATGGTCCAATAACCAGGAATCTCTTTCTCATAAAGGGATAGATTTGGGCCTGGTGGCTCTGCTGCCTGATCTCAAGTTGACCTATGCCATCCCCAGTCCTGAACTACCAACAATTCAATTTGAACCAGGGCAAGTGGATAATTTGGTCATGCCTACGGTCTGACACCAGAAATTGTCTGGCAACCACCCTAGAAAAAAGAAATGACCTTGTACCTTGGCTCATCCCCAGCCTTTCAAAAGAGAGATGGAATGCACGAAAGAGCCACACTGTTGGCAAGGAATCTGTATCATAATGAGCCTGTTCTCCCAGAGGTCAGAGCATGATACCCGGCCATTCAGGGCAGACAGGGCACGTTAAGTATTTTTGAGCTCATGTGACCGCAGGGAAGAATGGTCATTTTGAACTTTTTGGTGTCTGCCAAGAGAACTTGATTAACTCTTCCAACATTAGTACCTTCACTGTGCCAGGCACTATGCTAGACCCTAAGACACACAATAAATATGATTCCGTCTCCACAGTGAGGAGTTCAAAACGTAGCAGGGCACGTCAGGTTCATAAACTTCCATCTGTAATGAGTGCTATTTACTTATGAGTGCGAGATTCAGATTTAAGAGGCAAGAAGAGAGAACACAGAGGAAGGAGAGAATGGAGGGGAAATGCATATACAGGAACTACTTTTGAGTAAGATGGATGGGATTTGTGGTCCAACTATATGGGTGGGAGATAAAGAGGAATGAGCCCAAGATTTCTAGCTTTCAGACCTGCTCAGACAAACATAAAGAAAGAATGATTCTCAGAGACTGTATCTGAGTTCATTTGTTCAAAGCTCCAAGTGACAAATTTTAAACTACTGTTAGCGCCATCTGTTGGCCATAGTAGAAATTGATATACATTGGGCTGGTATTAAGCTTTATCTAAATGAACTCTAGAAGTTTCAAAGAAGATTGTCTGTATATATGGCATTCTTAACCTAGAAGAGGAGGAAAGGAAAGTCATTAAAAGTATATGTGGTCTGGGGGCACCTGGGTGGCTTAGTCAGTTGAGCATCTGACTTTGCCTCAGTTCATGATCTCGCTGGTCATGGGTTCAGGCCTGTGTCAGGCTCTGTGCTGACAGCTTAGAGCCTGAAGCCTGCTTCAGATTCTGTGTCTCCCGCTCTCTCTCAGCTCCTCCCATGCTCTGTCTCTCTCTCAAAAACAAACATTTTGTTTAAAACAGTATATGTGGTCAGAGTTCAGACTGCCCTGGATATAAATCAATAGTACATGACCTTGGTCAAGTCATTTATATTGTCTAAGATTCAGATTTAGTCAAATGTAAAATGAAAATAAAATATTGTAACTATGTCACAGAGCTGTTTTTAGGATTAGAATATATGTAGCATAAACAAAAGTTCTCATACACTGGTAGTGGGAACATAAAATTGAGTACCATTTTGGAAAACTGAGTGTCAATATCTATCAATGCTGAACATATGTACAACACTCTATCATTTGGAGTTTCGCTCTTAGGGATGTCCCAACAGAAATTTGCACATAAACTCTGAATGATACAGAGGAGAATTTTATACTGTTCCTATGTGTAAAAATAAAAAACTGACGATAATACAAATTTCCAACTACAGAAAAATGGATACACAAATTGTGGTGTGTTCATACAACAGAAAATTATACAGTAATGAGCACAAGCAGTTAACAACTATATATGAAAAGGTGGACAAATCTCAACACACACAATACTGAGGAAAGAAGCCAGACATCAACTAGTACATATTATGTGACTCCATTTAAATAACCTACAGAAACAGGCCAAACTAATACATGCTATTAAAAGTCACAATAAAGATGATCACCGAATGGAGGGTTAGTAACTGGAAGAGTCACAAAGGAAGCTCTGAAAATGCTAATGCCCTTTCTTGTTTTGGGAGTCACTTACTCAAATGTATTTACCTTGTAAGAATTTATAAGGCCAAACATTACCTTTTGAGCATTTTTCTACATGTGTGCTACATGTCACTGCAAATTTACTTAAAATGTATTTTAAAGTAATAAAATGCTGCCTGTAAAACTCACATTACCTGATTTTAAGGCTTACTATAAAGCTACAGTAAGCAAGACAGTATGGTATTAGTAGAAGTATAGGCACATAGACCTAAGGACCCGAATAAGAGTGCCCAGAAATAGACACACAAATATGGTCAACCGATCTTTGACAAAGGAGGGAAGTCAATTCCATGGAGAAAGGGCAGTCTTTTCAACAAATGGTACTGGTACAATTGGATGTTGATATGAAAAACAAACCAAAAAAAAGCCTAGACACATAGCTTACACCTTTCAGAAAATTAAGTCAAAATGGACCATAGACCTAAATGTAAAATATAGAAGAAACTTCTAGAAGAAAAGAGAGAAGCGTGATCCATGAAAGAAGAAAAAATTGGTAAGCAGGACTTGATAAAATGAAATTTTTCTCTGCAAAACCCCTACTAAGAACATGGAAAGACAAGCCACAGAGTGAAAGATTATATTTGTTTTTTTTAATTTTTTATTGTTTATTTATTTTTGAGACAGAAACAGAGCATGAGTAGGGAAGAGGCAGAGAGAGAAGGAGACACAGAATCCAAAGCAGGCTCCAGGCTCGAGCTGTCAGGACAGAGCCTGATGTGGGGCTTAAACCCACGGACTGCGAGATCACGACCCGAGCCGAAGTCTGACGTTAACCAAGCCTGAGTCACCCAGGCGCCCCCAAAGATTATATTTGTAAAACACTCATCAGATAAAGAAGTCTTGTATCCAAAAAACAGAAATCCCTCTTTATCCATGGTTTCACTTTCTGCATGGTCCTGTGGTCAAACACAGTCCAGAAGTAGATGATCCTCCTTCTGACACACAGTCAAAAGTCAATAGCAGCCTAATACACATCTCAATGCCTGTGTCATGCACCTCCCTTCATCTCATCACACAGTCATTTTATCATCTCTCATCATCACAAGAAGGGTGAGTACAGGACAATAAGATATTTTAAGACAAAGAGGAAGACCACATTCACATAGCTTTTATTACAGTATACTGTTACAATTGTTCTTTTTTATTATCCATTATTGTTAATCTCTTATTGTGCCTAATTTATAAATTTAACTTTATCATTCATATGTATGTACACTATAGGAAAAAACATAGTGTACATCAGATTTGGTACGATCCTCAATTTCAGGCATCCCTGGGGTCTTGGAACGTATCCCCTGCCAATAAAGTTAACAAAAAATAAACAAACAACCCAATTAAAAAATGAGCAAATATCTGAGCAGACACCTTACCAAAGAATACACACGGATGGCAAATGAGCGTATGAAGAGATGCTCCACATCATCTGGCACTAGGGAATTGCAAATTAAAATATACCATTGCATGTACATGTAACTAAAACCCAGAAAACAGGCAACACCAAACACAAGTGAGGAGGCAGAGTAACAGGAACTTTCACTTATTGCTAGTGGGAATGCAAAACTAGCAGTACAGCTACTTCAGTACAGCTACTTGACAGTTTGTCAAGCTTCTTACAAAGTTAAACACAGCCTTAACCACACAGTTCACCAACATGCTCCTAGGGAATCACCTAACTTATCTGAAAAATTATGTCCATACAAAAGCCTGCACAGAAATGTTTGTAACAGCTTTATTCAGAATCAGTAAAAACTAGACGCTACCAAGATGTCCTTCAACAGGTGAGTGAATAAAAAAAACTGTGGTACATCCACACAATGGCATATTATTCAGCAATGAAAAGAAGCTATCAAGACATGAAAAGACACAGATGAATATTAAAGGCATACTGCTAGCTTTAAAAAAAAAAGCCAGTCTAAAAAGACTATATAGAGTATTATCCAAATTATATGACACTCTTGAAAAGTCATATGAAATGATCATGAAATGGTCAATGGCTTCCAGTAGGATGGGAAGGGGGTGCTGAGCATTCCCTTGGACACCATGGAACACTGTGCCTTATGTAAGGCACAGAGGAATTTTTATGGTGATAAATCTGTTCTGTACAATAGGTAATAGTGGATACATGTCACCATGCATTTGTCAAAAACCATGCAACTTTATAACACAAAATGTGACCCTTAATGGGTAGAGAGTTTTAACATATCATTTAGGGATTGTGAGATCCCAGGATGGCATGCTAAAAGTAAAAAAACAATCTAACTATATTACAAATGTTATAAATGTTCCTCATGAAGATAGGGAAAACTAGTGCTAACCTAAGTAACTTTCAGAATGAGTGGTCTGTGAGACTAAATGCCAGGAAAAACTGTACATAAGCCTTGTCCTCTATTTGATAAAGATCTTTCTCATAGGGATATGAATTTACAATTTTGGTAACACTATAAATGTATGTTGGCCTTGAACAATAAAAAAATAAGGACAGATGGCAGGAACCAGCTTTCTTTCTCATTATCGGAGTGTGAGGTTACCAACAAGCAAAGGGAGAAGGCAAAAGTGATCCATGTGGTGATGAATTCAGCTGGAGACATCAGTGTAAAACTCATGTTTAGCTTAATATTGATACAGATGGGTTACACAGAGAAATAGTAATAGGTAATTGTATATACACAATTAGTTTATGCACATATGTGTCCCTGCTCTGTCTGTGTAGCAGGCCTAAAAGAAAGGATATTCCAGTAGAAAGGGCACACCTAGAACCCAGATCTTAGGGTCAAATATCATTCCCCAATAAAAGTAGCCAGGGCTCCTTAGAGAAATGACCGAGTCTAGGATCAGGGTAGGAAGTATATAAGATGAGCTTGGAGCATTTTGTGGTGCTAAAAAGTAAGAAGGTACCTCAAAAAGAAATTCACTGTCACACACACACACACACACACACACACACACACACACACACACAGTGAGAGTGTGTCAAAACAAAACAAAGCAAACTGAAAGAGCTCCCATTGGTCAAAGCTGGAACAACCAGAACAACAAAATAAAGTAGAAGTGGATTATAACCAAAGTATAAAGTAAGTATCTATGAGTCTCCACTGATATAACCTGATATAACTAAATGACTGAATAATAACTAAATGGGGGATAATAGCTAAATCTTGTATAGAAAAGAATTCCAAATCATTGATGTAGATACTCCACCTTCAGGGAGGTAGAGCATAACTGACCACCCATTAAGTGTGAGCTGCAGGTAGTGACCTCCTTCCAAAGGGTTCAACACGAAAAAGGGGAAGAAGGTAACTTTACAGTGGAGAAACCTGACCAATATTACCTAAGTGAAGTGATCAGAATTACCACCAGCAATGATAAGTCATGCTGATGATATGCACTCTTGATATGATGTAATAAAAATGATCTTCCTCCCCAAAACCAATAATCCCAGTCTAATCTTGAGAAAAACATACAAATCCCAACTGAGGGGCACTCCACAAAATATCTGACCAGTACTCCTCACAACTATCAAGATTATCAAAAGCTAGGGAAATCTGAGATACTGTCACAGTCAAGGGGAGCCTGAGAAGACATGATTATAAATGTAATATGATGTCCTAGATGGAATCTTGGAATAGAAAAAGGCAAAAACTGGGGCATCTGGGTGGCTCAGTCAGTTAAGCATTGGACTTTGGTTCAGGTCATGATTTCGTGGTTTATGAGTTCAAGCCCCCCATCAGGCTCTGTGCTGACAACTCAGAGCCTGGAGCCTAGTTCGGATTCTGTGTCTCCCTCTCTCTCTCTGCCCCTCCCCTGCTCACATGTGTCCCTCTATGTCTCTCAAAAATAAACATTAAAAATATTTTTAAGAAAAAGGTAAAAACTAAGGAAATATGAACAAAGTATGGACTTTGATTATTTTTTTAATAATGATCTTATTTTAAAGCTCTGAGCACAGAACATGATTGATTCATAACAAGTACTTGATATATATTAGGAATTAGAATATCATGAGAATGAAGAAGAGGAGGAAGAAATTGAGTAGAGAAGTAGTTTGGGGGGTTATAAATTCTACAACTACATTCAGAAAGGGACATTTATCAGTTCCACAGACCGTCAAAGAAGACATCTGCGGGAGAGAGCTTCAAAATACAGAACCTGGTAAACATTATATACAAAACAGACAGAGATAATTGGGAAAGAGACTTAGCAGGAAGAGAGGCAAAACAGGATCATGATTCCAAAGCAAAAGAAAAAGAGTCTCCCCTGAAGGAGGGTGTCAAGAGTTTTTACTCAAGATTGGGACAGATGAAGACTATATATAGTCCTACAGATTTGTCGGTGACCTTGGCTAGGACAGTTTTAGAAGAGTTGGATTTAGAACGGAACTCAAGGGAGTATAAAGTGAGACATGAACCATTGGGGCAGTAACATGAAGGGGAGAAATGTGACACTGTACCACGATGAAATAAGTGATGGAAATATTTAAGACTTATATTTTGTTAGTTATTTGTTAGTTATTATATTTTTTTAGTAATTTGAAGGAATAGTGGAGAGGAAGCAGAAGGAGGTACAGGAAAAGGGGATAACTGATATAACAAAGTCTGTGAGGGGACATGAGAGGAAATGATCCAGTTGCTAAAGAAGCACTTAAACCTTGAAGAGAAGGATGACTTCTTTTCCTCTAAGACAGGCAAGAAAGAAGCAAGGATGTAGCCTGCTGCTGATTTTGAAGATGACAACAATGTTGATAATGATGATGGTAAAAGATGCAGCTAATATTTATTGAGCTATTCCCACATGTGTTACATTGGATGTCTCACTCAAAGCGTAACCACAGGGAGCACGGACTAATGTTACTTTCATTCTACAGGTGAAGAAACTGGGCTCAACTAATACCACCTCTCTCCTGTAACTCAGAGTATAACCTCAAATAAGTCGGTTAAACTTGCCTCAGAACAGTAAGCAAGAGACCCACAGAAAACAAGGGCATTTACTTTGCCGTGACATCGTGAGGAAAAACTAATAAAAGTAGTAGTAAAACACTGAAAATAGATATAAGGGTATCATACATAATGGCTAGGCCAGCTGTCCTTTCTTTCCAGTGACTATGAAGAAAGAAAAAAAATGGGATTAAATTACACCATGAGTTATTATCATTAAGAAAGAAAAAGTAAAGTGAATGGTTGACTATGAAATGCCACACTGCACTCTAGAGTAAAGTGGATGATTTGGCATTTCTGGGGATCTTGAAGAACTGCATAGATAACGACATGTTAACAATCAACAGAAATAAATCCAAACAAGAAGTGATGGGAAAGACATGAATTTGAAGCCAAGAATGGCCTACGAAACTTACAAGGCTCTTTAGCTCAGTGCCTTAGTGCCTTTAGACACTTGTGGGTTGTCTCCAAAGCATTGTGTTCAGCCCTTTTTGACATTCTCCATTTACATTTGAGACTATGTGATTCTGGGAATGCGGACTCTATTCTCCCTTCCAGGGGTGAGCATGTGACCTGGGCCAAGCCAACCAAATAGACCAATGAGGATGAAATCTCAGGCCTGTCTAAGAATGAAGAAACAAGGGCATATTCATCTTGTCTGGATGGCACTGTGTGGACAGGAAGCCTAGATGGCTGCAGCCATTTGGTACCATGAGGGAAGCCTGACTCTGAATGACATCATGACACCAGGGAGGGCAGGCCATGAAGATCACAAACAGTAAAGTCAAAGTCCTAAGGACACCGTGGCCTTCTGGATCAAATGTCACTTGAAACCTGTCCTACGCCTTTGGCCTTTGAAAATTACATGACTGATAAATCCCCTTCACTGTCTAAGCAGTTCGAGTTGGTTTTCCTGTTACTTTTAAAACAGTACATCCTGACTCATACATATTCTCTCCCTGATTTCTATCTATAGCATGCCTTGAGCAAGGAGAGGAGATGAATGTTTAAAATGTCTTAATACTTTTATCTACTTCTAAAATATTTTCCCAAACCTTAAGTTGTTTTAAAAGCACAACAGCCAAACAGTTACCTTCTCATCACTACAGTTCCAACCTGTCAGCAATTCATTTCTTCCACAATTTCCGAAAGCAATATCTCTAAGTCCTCTGTCTTTTTAATCTGATCAAATACAAATGATCAAATGCATAGTCCTGTATTCATGAGAGAATTCCCTCTTGCAAATCAGTTTTGTCTTCAGATTGCCAAACTCCCACCTCAGATGGCCTCTGACAGAAAGCTACAGAAATGAAGCCCTGAACACACTATTTTCAGCCCCAAGAGCACCCCAGCTAAGGGCACAAGAAAAGAGATTTATTCAAGAATTATTTCTGATTTATTCAGGAGCAAGGAGAAGGGGCTTGAAAATGCCAGGTTATCTTTCATTCAGTCTTTCCATTCTATTTTTAGTTTCCTCCAGGAACTAAAGTACCATAGAAAATTTTTGGTGTTCAGCATATTGGATATTTTACATGAACATAAAAACAAGAGCAGAACAACCTATTGGCCATCATAACATTTCTCCCTTGCTAGCCAGCAGCAAGACAAAGATAATGTATTAACCAGCCTCTCCGATACATTCATCTTCTCAAGATACGCTGGATTCTTAGACTGGAAAGATGCTTGATGGTGAACATCCGTCTTTTAAATGTCATTGAAACAAGGCTACTACTTCTAACACAAAGTCGTCTTTTTTTCCTTTACTATTACTAAGTAAAACTTTTCCAAATGCCATGGCCTCCTGAAAACTCAAATATAGATAGAACAGGCCCACTACAAAAATATGCATTTCTCTACGTGCCCAGAATATAAAGGGAATCAAGTAGGCCAAATGGAAAGCAAACAGAAAAGCCAATGAGAAGCAGACACAGTGACCTCAATGGCATTGTACAGTTCTTGCTTCTTTAACTTATGTGTCCATGAGCTTTCTTGGGGTTCTATGCCTATGAGAGAACATAACGCACTGGATGAGGAAGACAAACAGTCTCAAAGCAAGAAAAAGTGCCTTAGGGAAAATCCCAGTGGGTCTCTCCATCTCTGGCTGCAGCTTCCCCTCCCACCTATCCAGATCTATTCATCCGCCTCCCCACCTTGATAGTTCTTCCCTCATCTCTTCCAACAGTAAGTTCATCTACAAATGACATTATCCTCCGGTGCCAATGGGGCTTGAAATTCTGTTAGCATTACTCCTGCATGGCCTTTTTCTTTCTGTGAAAACACAGGAGTACTGTTACACTAAGGAAGGAAGGCCAAAGGCCATGGTGCCCTTTCTTATAAGATATCTGCATGCTTGCTTTGAGAAAGAATCAATAATGTTTGTAGATATCTTCTGTATAGGATCCCTACCTGCCTTATCTTCATTTCTCCCTAAACAGATTAGAGAATAACTTTCTCCTTCCCATCCCAAAGAAATTCACACAAGGACACCATGAGTAGAAGTCACGACTAGATTAGGGAGGGATTACAATTATTTCCAAGAACCCATACCTCTGGATACCAAGAAAATTATAAAAGGTCCATACCGCCCCTTTTTCTTGCTGAATAGACTGATCAACTGCCTGGAGCCCTGGCTGTGAGATGCCCTTTTGTCTCTTTCTGCCCCCATCACTGAGGGAGCACATCATCTTCAGGTCTCCACACCCACAGAAGACCCATGACAGGGAAGAAATCTAGCAAATTTGGAGAGTTATCAAAATAGTCTATGAGCATTATCCTTGAGAGTGAATAAGGAACCTTGTAGAGCCCTTCACTACTCTAAAATTTCCATTCACCCTATAATTAATAGAATCAGAGAATGGTCGAGTTCAGAGAGTGGAGGGACCCTAAATTGGCTTGTAAGTCCTCAGGCTAATACCTCCATGATCAACCATGTCTCTAACTCCAGCCCTACTAATGACCATGAACTTTTCTAAGCTTTACACCAATCCCAACAGAGAACAAATTCTGTTCATCTAGCAAAATTTGCGTATGCCTAATTTTTGGAACCTCATTGTAGATGAAATTAACTATCAGTAGTAATCCTTTCCCATTATAGAACAAAAGGAATATGCATTGAAACAACTAAAAGTTTCAGAATCTCCTTGCAACCAGCAGTTGGTGAAAATAGGAATGATGATCATGTTAAATCCTATTCGCCTCACCTGATGACTTGAAGCACCAGTCTACACTGAAATTCCACATAAATTAACAATGTAACACAGTTAAGCACCTCCAAGCCAACTGTGTTGGTGGTATTACTGACATTAAAGACCAGGACACCTTCTGTTATGGTTGGGTAGCTAATTTCCCAAGGCTCGGCAAAGAACCATGGGTGTCAAAGCCATAAACTGTGGTGGGGTGATTTGTAGGCAGGGTATGGAAGAGGGCCACACAGAATATTAAAAAAAAAAAAAAAAAAAAAAAAAAGATATAAACAGGATTATTTGAGGCAGCAAAAAATCTGGGCAGCAGAGAAAAGTAGGAAAGGATTTTCCATTACTATGAAAACCAAAGAGAGCAAAGGAGAGAAACTAAACATTCTAGATGGGGAATCACATTTATAGATGATCTGTGACATATTCGACACAGGCCAGCTTCTTGCACAATAAAATCTGGCCTAAACTTCAAATATCAAGGATGTGAGGTGAGAAAAGAACAAGTCCTTCTAAATCCCTATCACTCACCCACTCCCCTCCAAAAACTGGCCTTCCACCACCTCTGATCAAAGAGCTAGAGACTGAGCATTCAACTGTCAAATCCAGTGACTGGTTTTAATTTTTAGGCTTATGAAGTAATAAACTCAGAGATGCCACACACACACACACACACACACACACACTGAACTCAAAGAGATTTCTGACACATGCATACATGAATCTATTCAACATTATATTATATATTTATAATGTCTCAAATCTTTTTTTCTTGGCCCTTGTTATCAGTGGGCACCCAGCTTTGCCCAACATTTTCCACATATTTTTCCATATAAATGTCCCATCTACATATCTATCATTTTAAATAGCTTTCCATTCTTAAGGACACAAGAGACGCACATAACAACTGTCCCACATACACACACATATTTGCATACATAATATATCCCTCCTTCTCTTTGGAAGGAATGAAACAACTTCAAACAGAAACCTGAAAAGAATGGGAAAGGATGAATCCTTCTTTTCCTGTCTGCATCTCATTATTAAACTCCACAAAAATGAGCCAAATGAACAATTACTTGTACTCATGAAAGACGACATGGTGCAATCTCCAAGGGAACCCTCTAAGGAATACTGTTACCTGGGTCCCACAACTAGAGATTCTAATGTGACTGACTGAGTGGAAAGGGTCTTAAATTCAAAGACGGATGGACTTACATCTGAGTCCCTTCTATACCACTATCAATCATATACTTTTGAGAAGTTACTGACATTCTCTGCCTCAGTCTTCTGATCTATACAGTGGGAAAGCTATACTGAGAGGATCAGAGATAATATATGCAAAATCCCCAACGTACTTCCTGGCAAATGGTACGTACTCTCCCCAAAATGGAGGCTTATTGTTTTTCTTAATACTCACTATTCATCAGGTTTCCTGAGAGCGACACAGAAACCACAGTAAAAGAGAAGGTTATGCAGCTTCCAAGGATCCTAGCATGCTTTAAATGTCATGCTATTTAGAAACTATGTCCATGAAAATATTGCACAGTATCTGAAATACTTCTGTGACATCTTGAAGAGGTAACACATCTTAGTGGCTAAGCAATGGTGTATTCCGGTTCTTTCATTGTATCGCACATTTTTTTTTATTAAATGTCTTTATCTAATTTAAGACAAATATATTAGCTGGCCGCTTTATTATATGACCAATGTTTTTCAGCCATTACAGAGTATAACAGAAAGCTCTTTAATGTTTATTTAACAGTAGAGCATTACTTGTGTGTAAATGAAGCCTGAAATTAGTGGTCTGTTGCATAATGGTGGTGTTTCTTATTTTTATTTAAGTTACATAGGAAATTATGCTGTATACAAATCTATGTAGATATAAGCTGGACACATTACCAAGATGCTATTAAGTTGTCATGGTCTGATAGTCCTCAGTAGCATCTCATTCGTGTGGTGTCTTCCTACCTAATGCCACCAATGTAAACTGTGTGACTGCAAAAATCAAATACAAATGGGGAGAAGAAAAACATGCAAAAATGCAGGGAGAAATCTTTTCATTTCAGTACATTGACCTGAATTAGAAACTGAGGGGTTTTTTTCTTTAATGGAATCCCACGTTTTTATAAACACATCCCTCTAGTAGAAGAATTCCAAAGAAAAAGATGCAAAAGATGTAACACTGGTTACATCATGGGTCTTGTCTTCTACAGGATGGCATATTCTTCTTCCTTTTCACTGAAAAAGTTCCAGCCCTTTTACTAAAAATGAAAGCAAAGAGTTCGTGAGAATAGAAGGTCTTGCTGATACACAGAGTATGAGCACTCAGACTCATGGGAAAGGAGCAGAGAAGAGAGAGTGCAATTATTTTCATTCTAGTCTTCGTGTTCCAGATATTGGAAAGAATAAAAGAGGTATTGGAAAAAGTGCCCGGAGGCACCACCCCAAATGTTTTAAATTACGACTCGGAACATTCATTAACCATCAAAAATTTGCTATTGCTGAACACAGTCTCTGGTAGATATCAATCAAAAGCACATTTTCTTACAAACGAACAGGGGAAAAAAGCTCCAACTCTGGCATCTTTGTTCCTCCTGATTCTTTTCTCTGGGAAAAATATTGCTTTAAATTGCTGTTTGTTCTCATAATGGACTAGTGCCTTTGAGGTCTTTACTGCATAAAGTGCTCCTAATGTACAGTCAATATACATGTAAAGTTTGCACTGATTATATGCAGCTCAAAGGATTTCAAAACATCTCCCTAGAAGCTTCTCCTTTCTCCCCAGAATTCCCATATGAGCTTCCCGGAGGCTGATTTTCAACAGAGCACAACAGAGTCTCTTCTCGGAAATGGATTTCCCACAGAAGTGGGCTACATCAAAGGAGAGCTCACTAATGTGAGAGCGATCTCTCTGATTTCATTGAACCGCCACGCAGAAGAACAAAAACAAGCTATTCACAAACGTTGGAAATGTTACGGTAGCATTAAGCACCGTGCTGACCCTTTCCTCCTCTGCTTCTGTGACCATTTTTTCTTGTAGCTTCTTTCCTTGCATTTTGTTGAGCTTATGTCAGAGGGCCTTGGCCTTCTCACTCAGAAGCTCTGCTAAATTCAGTGGGTTCATTCAGTGTGCACCTTTCTCGCTCCCTCTTCAGCATCTGATAGGAGTAACTTTTAAAAAGGTCTTCACTTCCATTGTGCACACACTTCCCAGTCTCCGGCCACACGCCACAGTCCACAGAGGATCCGCATCAGCCCACTCCCGTCATCCTGTGCACTCCCTCCCCTCTGTGAGAGTGGACTCCTTCCCACGGCACTGATCACCATATATCTGCTGATGACCCCGACCCACATCGCCAGCTTTAATCTTCTCAGTCCCAGATACCTAATGGGGGAATGACTGCAATAGAAAACACATCTAATTCAACAGGGCATACAGCAGGCAGAGACCTCTCTCTTTTACCTAAGTCTGGAAAGTGTATTCCCAACAGACAGGGTTATGGCCACAGAGATAAACCAACTAACAAAGGAGATTAATTCTTTAGTTTTTTTCAGTTTTCCTTCCCTAATCCTCCTACTTGAATTAATAAACACGGCTTCAAGTTCTGGCTTGCACTTCTATTGCTTATAGGTTTCCCATAATTTATATACACACACATACACACACACACACACACTGACCCACACACACACTGACATACACGCACATATACACCGCATCCATTGCATTTGGTTCTATTGGCCACTTGGTCTCACGTCTTGGAACATCAAGACATATTCAATCCAGGCAGCTCCACTGACCCTAGTAGAAGATCAGGCTAAAGAGTAGGAGAAAAGCAAAAGAGATGGGAAACGAGTTTGGATTCCAGATAAAGGATCAGAAATCTGGAAACATCCCTTGGATCCCACTCCTACAGCTTTCTAAATTTGGAATTTCTTCAAAATAGTGGATATTATAAATCAAAGTCATGAACTCAAATACCTACAGAGGCCCAAGGAGCGAACTGATCAACCCTGAGTGGGGACCGTGGTGAATTACAGCAAGCACGCGCGCGCGCACACACACACACACACACACACACACTCTCTCTCTCTGCAGGGAGCTGCAAACACTCATATCAGCGCTGTCCATGCTGAGGCATCCTTCACTATCCAATGGCATCTGCCTTGGCTTTTGTCCTATTGCAATGTCCCCTGTATTTGCCATATAACAGAATTCCTGTAAGTTCACCTTTGATCCAGTGTGTTATGAGATATTAGATGTGTGCGGGTCAAGAATAAATTCTAGTATCTTCTTTCTTGAGCTTCCACATAACCCGCTTCCTCACCTACTTCAGGCCTTTGTTCAAAGGCCCCTTTCCAGGCAGCCCTTCCCTGACCTCACTGTTTAAAATTATTACCGCCCCCTCTCCCACTTACCCCCTTCCTCTTTTTACTCTTCTCCACAGCACTTACCATCTACATACTACAGTTTCTGTTTGTGTATGTGTCTGCCTCTCTTTCTAGAATACAATTTTTACAAAGGTAGAGACTTTCTGTCCATTTGTTTTACCACTCTGCCTTCAGCGCCTAGACTGGTACCTGGTACACAGATGCAAACGAGCATGTGTGTCAGATCAAAGAGTTAATCTTCGATAACTCAATGTCAAGAGTGACTGGACCCACCTAGGTCTTTTGGCTATTAATGGGACAGTGAGAGGGCAAAAGAAGCCAGAAGTACACAAAATGTTTTAAAAGTTGATACCACCGAAGAAGCAATGAAAGCCCCCCCATGCACCTCACCTGATCCAGCACCAACTGCTTGCTAAGAGATGTGGGCTGGTACGGCGACGCGTAGAGAAGGTGGGAGGGGCAGTACCTATACAAATTTTGGAGTGGTCTGCTTCTTCACAATGGATTTAAGACACCACATTGCCTACTACCATGCGATGGCAGTCAGCTTGAAGACCATACCTGATGTTTAACGTTTTGCAAACCAGACGATCTTCTCTGGAGAAACCTTAGGGAGGACCCAGGGCATACAGTTGCAGATGGGGACAGAAGTGATACTGGGATGCAGAAGAAGGAATGTCAGAATGGGAACAGAGGTCTGGTCCAACCATGCTGTGGACCGTGTTGCTTCATGTGCTCTGTAAGGACATATCGCGGTACATGTATTACTATCTCTGAACTCAACACTTGACAAATTTTCAAGAATGCTTATCAGGTATGAAGCATTGTAACAGGGGCCACAGGGGAGAGACCAGAGAATCAAGACCCTGCCCTCAAAAACTGAGTTACTGTGTGGCACACTGAGACTGCTGGCCTTGCATGAGCCTCTGAGTTTTATGTGGGTCAGGGGACCTCTGGTGCAATCCTGGACAGGAGAACTGTGCCTTTGATGTCTGCCTTCAGTGGTCCCTTTCAAATCTTGATCTGTAGTGTATGTCACAGGAATGCTACGGAGAATTATTGCATCATTATTTTGTTATAAGATAGCCATATATGAGCATCAGCTCAGGCCTCGCTGGCTTTTTGTGGCCCCATGCCTTCCAGAAAATTAATACAATTATACTGTTAAGCACTCTCAAATGTGCCCAAACTATTGTATTCACTGTGCCCAAAGGAGGTTAGCCCAACGGATCATCTGCAGTTTTATAGGAAGGTGCCATTAGCATCCATGGATACTATCTCCCTCCCAAAATAAGACTAACCACCAACTAAATCTGGTCATATCTGAAGGAAGTAGTTATTAAGGCATTCCAAAACCATACACAAAGGATGGGAGAATGTTAACTAAGAGCCATTCGGAATAAAGAGTTGGGTGGGTGGAAAATGGTAACAGGTTCAATCTGAACTTGCAGAGTGAGTGCAAAGTTGGAAGTCAGAGTCAAGAAACAGATTTGCCAAGAAGTAGCCATAGGCCAGCACCATGCTGACATTCACATGGAAGGTACTGCTGAGACAGAAGGAAATCATTATGAGCCAATCTCCATAGAATGGCGTGTGCAGTTTAGAGCACTCTATTTTGAACATGTCAGGAGATGGGAGGTAAAAGAAGGCAAAGTGATAAAGAGTTGGCTATGATGCCTAGAAAAAAGGTAAAAATTACCTATATTCATTAAAGAAATGAGAAGATTGCACGGACACAACTATGTCTTCAAAGAAATCATCCAAAGCAAGGCCATTTGGGAAGTTAGTATCCTCAGTTAACTGCCACGAAGTCCACCTACCAGAGACCAGATTTCTCCTCCAAGGGAAGAACACACTAGCGCCATATTGCAGACAGGGCAGATCTGAGCACAGTGGCAATGGAGGGCTTCCTCCTGAAGGTGGACTCTAACAAGCAAAGCAATAGTTTCCTCAGTACAAGCATCCAACACCAGGTGATATAAAACCTTTAGAAGAAAGGTACAGAAGACAACTCACAATAACCCTCATCAGTCATCTTGTTCTGAGGTGCAGACGAGGAAGGAAACAAATGAATCCAATAACTTCTTAAACAGATGGTCAAATCCCAGCCTTATATTTTTGAAGTACTAACCAGTTGCCACCTGGCATGTCAATACAGAAATCAGTACAATTTTTAAATTTAATTCATAAAAAAAAAGAAAAAAATTGCCCATTTCCTGAAAGATACAAGAAGAAATACTAGCAAGGAAAACTTATTTCAAATGAGCCTGCATATTGCAGTAATTAATAAAAAAACATGGGACAGGCATGGAATGATTCCAGTATTAAAAATTGCTTTTTTGAAACCTCACCAAGCAGTATCATAGAATGAGGAACTTAAAAGACTTAACCTTTCTGCTTGACCCATGGCAGAATTAAATTATATCTTCCCCAACCTGATTTCTCCCGTGAAATCTATTCTGTTTAGGATGAAGGTCAAGTACCAAGTGAGAATGATTTAGTGCTGCTCTTCAAATCCAATTCCATAATCATACTCTTGTCTCAAAATACCAGCTGGACATCGAAGATGAAAAGGAAAAAAAAAGACACCAAAAAAATGTAGCCACATTCTCAAGAATATTATGAAGCTGGAATACAACCATTTCAAATTCTATCATCCTCAAGTACAAATAGAATTTTCATTCATCAAATACTAAGCAAACGTGGAGCCCATTGCTGGCTCCACTGTTTTTCAGCATCACACCTTTTCACAGGGCAGCACACTTCCCATTGTGATTTCCCCTTTCTCAAAAGAGCTTGACTTCTTTTGAAAAACTGCAGTGCTTACATTAAATTCTTTTCTTTCCTTTTCTGCCCGTGCATAATAGTCACTTGACTCCAGAGAAAGTAAAATTTGACAATCCATGGGTATTACTGCAAATTCTTCAAAAACAGGCAGGACCAAAATAGCACAGCGACTGTTTGGTCCATAATACAAACCCAAAAACAACTTGACCTGGGAAAAGAAATAGTCTTTATTGACTGTTACCTGTGCAATGATGAACCATCAGAGGTTCTGAGGTGGAAGATGTCACTTAAGTAGATATCCTAAAGTAAAGATTGAGCTAGGCAAAAAAGACTGTGCACTAAAGGCATTTTCTCCCCCAGTTCTCACTTCTAAAGCACTTCAGAGACATGCCATGAATTAAAATTATTCTTCGTGGAGAATTAGGCTTTAATTAAATACTCCAGTAAAGAAGAACTAACCCACATTATTTGAGCACCTACTATGCATTCTGCTTTTTGCTACAGTCTTTACAAAGTAATAGAGGAAGGGTTGTTCTCATTAAATTAGATCATCAGACACCTTGGTGCCAAAACCTAAATTACAGGGCAAAACAGCAAAATACAATTTGTCATCAGGTAGCATATTACATAAGAGTTGTTTGATCAAGAAGTGGTATGAATTCAAAGGAACAGGATGCCACCATGAACCTGGCAGACTGAAGTGGGCCTCGAAACAAGGTTAAAAGTTCTGGCACCGATGGAGGAAAAGAAAGAACAAATGAGTTGGGAACAAAGTCACAGGAACAGGGCCCAAAGGCAGAAAGGCCCGAATTATATTTGGGAGGTGACGGTAAAGTGCAAATGGCTGGACATGCTCTTTTGAAGGCAGTTTCAAATTACTGAGGTCTAAGTTCAAGACTTTTTATATATTATGCAGTACACATTTGTGAGACTCTCTGCCTAATACTCTTCCTCTCATTGCCGTAGCAACAGACAAGTTTGCCCACCCCCTTCACCAGAGTGGTTTGGGTTTTTTTCATTTAACCCCGTAGAATTTACTATCTTAACCATTTTTAAGTGTACAGTTCAGTGGTATTAAATATATTCATGTTGTTGAACAAACATGACCACCATCCATCTCCAGATCCCTTTTCATCCTGCAAAAATGAAACTCCGTACCCTTGAAACAGTAACTCCCCATGACCCCATTGCCCCAGCCTCTGTTAGCTGCCATTCTACTCTCTGTTACTAGGAGTTCAGCTTTCTGTTTGTTTTTGTTTGTTTGTTTGTTTGTTTAAGATTCCACACACAAGTGTGATCATGCAGTACATTTCCTTCTGTGTCTGGTTCATCTCACGTAGTATAATGTCCTCCGTGCTCATCCATGTTGTCACAAATGGCAGGACTTCCTTCTTTTATTGGGGTGAATAATATTCCATTATATATCTAATAATTACATTTTTATTTATAATTATATACTTATTATATACATTCCACCATATATATATAAAATATCCATTATATTTTAAAAAATACATATTATACATATAATGCTACAATGGAGATGGGGATACAGAGATTTCTTTGAGGTACTGATTTTATTTCCTTTGCATATGTACCCAGAAGTGGGACTGCTGAACTGTATGTTTGCTCTCTCTTAAATTTTTTAAGGAACCTCCATATTGTTTTCCATTAACAGTTGTATCAACTTATACCCCCACCAACACTGTACAAGGCTTGCCTTTTCTCCACACTCTGACCAACACTTGTTATCTTTTCACTTTTTGATGATGACCATGCTAACAGGTATAAAGTGATATCCGATATCTCACTGTGATTTCCATTTGCATTTCCCTGATAATTAGTGACACTGAGCATCTTTTCATAACACCTGTCAGCCATTTGTATGCCTTCTGCAGAAAAAGTTTATTTAGATTCTTTGCTTATTTTTTAAATTGGGTTATTTGGTTTTCTCCTATTTAGTTGTAAAATTCCTTACATATTTTGGATACTAACATTTTTTTGAATATACAGTTTACAAATATTTTCTTTCATTCTGTAGATCACCTCTATATTTTGATTTTTTCCTTTGCTGTGCAGAAACTTTAGTTTGATGTAGACCCACTTGTCTATTTTTTCTTCTGTTGCCTGTGCTTTGGGGTGTCAAATCCTAAAAACCATTGCCAAGACCGATGTCAGGGAGCTTTCCCTCTATGTTTTATTCTAGAAGTTTTATAGTTTCAGACTTTACATTTAAGTATTTAATTCATTTTGAGTTGATTTTTGTGTATGGTGTAGGATAAAGGTCCCATTTCATTCTTTTGCATGTGGACATCCAGTTTTTCAACACCATTTATGGAAGAGACTATACTTTTACTATTGTGTATTCTTGGCACCTTTGGCGAAAATTAGTTGACCATATATGCATGTGTTGATTTCTGGGTTCTTGATTCTATTCCCTTTATCTATGTATCTCTTCTGATGACAGTACCATATTGTGTTGATTACTATAGCTTGTTAATATAGTTTAAAATCAGGAAGTATATAAGGCCTCCAGCTTTGTTCTTCTTGATCAAGAATGCTTTAGCTATTTGGGGTCCTAAGTGGTTCTCTATAAATTTTAAGATTTTCTTTCTATTTCTGTAAAAACTGTCAGTTGGAGTTCTGACAGAGATTGAATTGAATCTGTAGATCACTTTGGGTAGTATAGACATTTAAACAATATTACTTCTTCCAAACTCTGAACATGTGACATCTGCTCATTAATTTGTGTCTTTAACTTCTTTCATAAATATTTTATATTCAGTGTACAGCTCTTTTACCTCCTTTGTTAAACTTATTTCTAAGTATTTTCTTCTTCTGATGCTATTGTAAATAGGATTTTTAACTGCTTTTACAGAGAGCTTTTGTATAGAAATGCAACTGATTTTGTATGTCGATTTTGTATCCTGCAACGTTACTCAATTTATCAGTTTTGACAGCTTTTTTGAGGACTCTTTGAGATTTCCTGTATATAGGATCATGATGTCTACAAACAGAGACAATTTTACTTCTTCCTTTTTGATTTGGATGCCTTTTATTTCTTTTTCTTGCCTAATTGCTCTGGGTAAAACTTCCCATACTATGTTGAATAGAAGTGGTAAGAGCAAATACCCTTGTCTTGTTCCTGATCTCAGAGGAAAAGCTTTCAGTTTTTCACTATTAAGTACAATGTTAGCTGTGGGCTTGTCATATATAGTCTTTATTATGTTGAGGTACATCTTTTCTACACCTAATTCGTTGAGAGTCTTTATCATGAGATGATGTTGAATTTTGTCAAATACTTTTTCTGCACCTGAGATGATTATTTTTAATCATGTTGTGAATGTGATACATCACATTTGTTGATTTGTGTATGCTGAACTATCCTTGCATTCCTGGGATAAATCCCACTTGATCATGACATATGATCTTTTTAATCATTTAATGTGCTGTTGAGCAGACAATGTTGATTGGCTAACGTAATGACCATTCCTAACCCCTACTCAATTGTTCCATCTTACAATGGAGACTAATAAGTTAGTTGCTCATTTTCCAAGACTCCGTCACAGGTAGAGACACTCACCTGGCTCCGTGCTGGCTTATGAGTCATAAAAGGAAGTCTAGTGTGGGCTTCTGAAAAAAGTAGATAAAACAGAATGAAAGAAGAATAAATGCTGCTGCTAACACGCAAACTTTTCTATTCTTGCTTTGAATGGGAACAAAGTATTTGGACGTTTGGCAGCCATATAACAGAGAAATGACAAGCAGGAATATAAAAAGCCTAAAAAGAGAAGATAGAGTGAAAAAAAGAGAATGCTACATGGTTCTTAATGATACTATTGAAATAAAGGTTCAGCTCGAACTCCACATTTTTTGTTGCAGTAGTTAATAAGTGGTTAAGCCACCACCAATTCACACTGTTTCATTACTTGCAGTCAAAAGCATTCCTATCTGATTTAGCTGCCCTCACCTTCCATGACCCCAAGTCTACCGGACTGCCTCAGGAGAACCCATAGTCTCTAGGACTGTACTCTCAGGCCTGCTCTAAGTATGAAGACCCGACTCAGTCCCTTCTTGGGATTCTTCACATCTCATCTGAGACAGAAAGCCAGCCCTCTCACACAGCTGCAGTTATATAAAATGTTAAACTTGGGTCAGCAGCAGCAATAGTTTTCGCACTGAATAGAAATCCTGTCTACTGTGATAAAGGCAAGAGTAAACATCCACAGAGAGGCATGAATGGAACACACAATAAAACTCGATTCCCCGGTGCCAACTGTTCCTGAGCCCAGCTTGCATGTGTGCCCTTTCCACAGGTGATTCAATCATTCTTGGAATCCCAATAAATCTGCCTTTTTGCCCAAACTAGTTTTGAGTTTGGTTTCCTTAATTTATAACTTCCAAAATGGAGGGGCGCCTGGGTGGCTCAGTCAGTTAAGCGTCTGACTTCGGCTCGGGTCATGGTCTCATAGTTCATGAGTTTGAGCCCCGCATCTGGCTCTGTACTGACAGCTCAGAGCCTGGAGCCTGCTTCAGATTCTGTGTCTCCCTCTCTCTCTGCCCTATCCCCACTGACACTCTGTCTCTCCCTTTCTCTCTCAAAAATAAACATTAAAAAAATTTATAACCCCCAAAATGTAACATATATGTATGTATACTACCCAAAAGGACTTTTCTATGATACTTCCATTAAACTAATAAGACAAACAAACAAGAATTTTCCAAAAGGTCAAAGTATAAGAAAAGGCTAGAGTTCATCTTTTCTCCTAAATCAGGCTGAGAACTGCTATTATTATCCTTGGTTCGCATATCCCAGCTCTACCACTGAAGAGTTTTGCCACCTTGGATAAGTTATTTAATCTTTCTGGGCCTAGGTTTACTTATGTATAAATTATGAATGGCAACGGTACCTAACTCACAGTGTTTCAACAAATGAATGAATCAGCACATATAAAGAACTTAGAACAATGTGAGGTAATATGGGTTCAATAAATGTGAGCTAACATTCTCAGGCCTACATCAAAATCTTGAAAATAATGACACACCTGATCCATGGAAAATAGTAAGTGAACTTTCAGCTGTGGGCCCAGCATATTAATCTTTTAAGCATCTGCTGTGTACACAGCACTTCACAGTGCTTAGAATATTGCCTAATATTAAGTCTTGAACCTATTAAGTAGCTTATCACTGTAATCACTCTGGAGGCAAAAAGACTGAAGATTAGGGAAAGTTAAATAATATGTCCACTGTGGCATAGCTAGAGCTTGAACCCAAGGTTGTATGAATTATAAGATCAACTTGTTTCCTGACATCATACAACCACAGGAATAAAATACATTCGGTATTTTGGTTCTGTATAGTGGAGTAGAACAATTATTATGGCTTCGCATGTGACACAGCATTAGGGTCTAAAATGAGACTTTTAAGGCAAAACTTCAGGATAGAAAAAGTGACCCTTGAAAAATCTCTTAATTCATCTTTAAATTTCCACCCTTGTGTCCTTGAAAGCACAAAAGCCAAGAACTGATTCTCTTAATTTTTCTTCGTATTTTTTTTAATCTTTGAGAGAGGGAGTACATGGAACTCCATGGGGCAAAAGGAAATCTTTTGTAAGCTCTTTTTCTTTACAGTGGTTGAATTTGTACAAGCAGAATATGTGGTGTGACTCTGTAGTGGCTGCTATTCAGGAAAGCAACGTCTTGAGGAACTCTGAATGTGATCTTTTAACTTCCCTTCCACCTCCAAGAAGGATTAAACAGCTAACTCAACATCAGGAGCATAAAAAAAGAAAAGCACAAATATTCAAATATCTTTGTTTCTACAAAAGAGGTCAATAATTATTTGCTTGCTTTTTTTTTTAATTTTTTTATGTCTTTATTTTATTTTGAGAGACAGAGACAGAGAGTGAGCAGGGGAGCGGCAGAGAGAGAGAGGGAGACACAGAATCTGAAGCAGGCTCCCGGCTCTGAGTTGTCAGCACAGAGCCCGACGCAGGGCTTAAACCCACAGACTGTGATATCATGACCTGAGCTCAAGTTGGACACTTAATGACTGAGCCACTCACGTGCCCCTGCTTTCTTTTTTTTTTTTTTTAATGTTTCTAATGTTTATTTATATCTGAAGGGGAGAGATACAGAACATGAGTGGGTAGGGGCAGAGAGAGAGGGAGACACAGAATCCAAAGCAGGCTCCAGGCTCCATGCTGTCAGCACAGAGCTCAACGCGGGGCTTGAACTCATAAACCATGAGATCATGAGCTAAGCCAAAGTTGGACACCCAACCAACTGAGCCACCCAGGCGCCCCTACCACCTCTTTGGATAGGTACCGCCTTCAAAGACCTTTATATTAGAATAAATTTCGAGATGCCAACTAACTGTTGTATACTGAACACATGTTTACCATCAGTCTGAGTCAAAACCACAGAACTCTTAACAGGAGAGAAAACAATTTAATGCAAAAAAGACAAGAAGAGGAGAAAAAACAAGTACCCTTAAATCTTGAGAACTGGAGAACAGATGAAATTAGCCCCATAAGAAGTGTCAGCAGTGGGGGAAATCCTGTCTCTTAAGAGAATTTGTACTGCTGGCCCCCAAAGGACCCAGGATTGAGGGGCAACAGATGCCCATGAAAGATGCAGGTGAAGCCAAGAAGAGAAAAATGGCTGAAAGTCAAAAAATAACTCAATCCCCCAAGACCCCAGACGACCTCCACCACTCCACACTCCTCTACACTGTCAGCCTGTCTCACTGCACACGCATGCGCACAGTCAACTTGAGCAGGAATGACAATGGCTCCAGGCCAGCCCTCCCTCCAGGGCCCACACATGTTCCCAGGATACTCAACTGCAGTCTCTGCCCTACTCAACTCTGAGTCTATCTCTATATATAATTGATCTTGAATTTCAGCCATATTCCCAGCCAGCAAACACACCTTCACCATCCTGTACAAGTAGCTAGTCCTCAGACATTCAGCTCAGTTTTACAACTCAACTGGAAATTTGCCTTCTCTTACATGGCACCTTGGATGAGAAAGAATTTAATATCTTATCACACTTATATAATCAAATATTATGAAATTAAAGATTGGTTCTTAAAAACTTTATATAATAATTTAGTGGGGCTTAGAGAAAGAGCAAAGTCCCTATTTTCCAAGGGAGAACATCAATAGACAATATGGAAAACTAGAAAACAAATCAAGAATCGGCTGTTTAACCTTGCTTTTTGGAAACACGGAGGTAAAAGTCAGGAAAAATACCCCTAAAAGCTGGACTGGTTGACTCTGGGGAGTGGGAATTGAAAGAAGAGGAGAGGAAGAAAGATCTACTGACATTTATGGTGAATCTTGTAAAACTGTATATTTTTTAAAATTATTTATATGTAAGCTTAAAAATATAAAACTCAAACAAAAATAAAATACACATGTAGGAATCTGTTCCCCTTCTTAGTTGTCAGCACCATATCCGGTTTTACCTCTACAGCCTCTCCTCTCCAGAAATGTGCAATGACCACGTGGCCTCATCTAGCCAGGGTGTCAAAATGATTAACTACAATGCACGCTTTAAACAAGTCTGAGAAAATCCATATTTAAATACTATAAACTAGGAGATGACACATCAGTCTATAAAATCTCTCCCAAATGGATTCTTTCACACACAGATCCTCTAATGTATCTAAAATGATTCGATTGATTTTTAAATGTGATTTACATATAGCTTAACAGCAATATATTCATTGAACACAGAAAACCGGGGCTGTATTCAATCTGCAATTTCCACACTACCACACCGAGGATGACACAATTATATGAGATTACTACCTTAACAAAACTTGAAACTGCCGCTGGGTAGATTTCAATCAAAATATCTACTCTGCAATTTTTTTTTAAATGAAGCTATCAATCCATTATGAAATCGCTTAAAGCTTATGAGTTAAAATGAGTACTTTGTGAATGATTTTCTCATGTTTAGAGTAGCTCTAAAACACAGATTCACAAGTATTATTAGAAGTGTGATCAACCCCACTGAGAATTGCTGTGAATAAATGGCTTTAGTAAAGCTAACTGTTAAAACCTAGCATTCAGTGCCAACGTGTAGCTATCTGTTTTCCCTCCTATCTACAAAGACTCGTCTCAGATAATGCTTTGTTTGATAACTTCCACCGCCTATATATTCGGGAGTTGTTTGAAACACTCAAATTTGTTTTTCATTAAATCACAGTGACTTTGGCCTCCTGTATTTGACACATCATAAGGTTTCAAATTCCATCTTTTCCCACTGCTAAGGGACACATCTAGAAGTTCTTTACATGCACTATACAGATTTCCCATGTATAGTTTCATTGATTCATGGAAATGTAGAAAACTGTTGAAAGCTTTGGGCGTATTTAGATTTGGGGCACCAAATTTCTACCATGAACTTGGTCTAAAATACACTCTTCCGCAGGGTCTAGAATACAGAATGCTCTCAAAATGGTGTCTTAAAAATATTACTCTTTCCATACTTTTAAAAAGGTAAATCATGTGACATTTAATTCAGTTTTCAGAAAATTATTTCCAGCCTCAGTGACTGAAACAATTGGAGTAGCTAAAATAAAATTTTTCAGAGAATTCTAGTATGCATGAGAATGATGCCACATTCGTTGTTGCCATAACATTGATGGCTCTTCGGATATGTTACAGTTTTAAATTATCCGCACGTCAGTTAAGGCTCAAAATTAAAAACGGACATATTTTTAAGCCTTTTTTTTTTTTTTTTTTTTTTGGTTATCCAACACATGGTTAGGACTATACATTAAATCTGTCTTTTTTTCCTTCTCAGAAAGCTTTATGCAAGTGTACTGGAGTATACCCTGCTGTAAGTGCAGGCTTTTAAAATCAATCTCCTACACAGTGATGAAAATGAATATATCAATAATGAATTATACATCAACGCTGAAACCACGCAATGGTTCCAAATTTCCATGATAAACTAGAAGGCACAGCCTCCATAAGTGATCTCGTTTGAGCTAAAAGAAAATATCAAAATCTGACATTATCTCCCGGACCTGAGACAGCAGTGTGGTGTAACCAGCATTTGAGGAAATGCTGACATCTCTCAGGTCTGAGGTCCTGGTGAGAAATTAGCATAGAAGAGTCTATGAAGGATAAGAAAGCCTGCTTGGAATGAAGTCATCCCTCCTCTCAACAGCACTGGAGGCCACAGTACTCCTCAGGCAGAGAACACCGTCCACGCAGAAGTATTGAAACTGTGGGCAAAGAGCTGAGAGAAAAGTTGACTGGGTCAGAACAACGTGGCTGGCCCATCCCTCAGGCCACAAGCCCCAGGACAGCTCTGCACCCTCCCTTTTCACACGGGAGGCCCACTCCCCCTCAAGCAGGAGCACCCACAAAATTCAAGGGGTAATAAAGGCAAGGATAACCCAATGTCAGGAAAGGTAATAACAGAATCCCTCACTGCTGACAAACCAAATAATAGAAATTACAGGGTAACATAAACAGACTCCCAAAAGGCATGTGACCAAATCCAGCTTCCATTCCTTGTTAAAACATGCTTTAAAACACTGAAATAGCAGATACTTCTGAAATACAAGATCAGTAATGATGAAAGAGCAGAAAACTTGTATTGGAAGATAAAAAATCAAGGATGAATAGAAGATTTTAGCCAACTCAGAACAAGACAGTGAAGTAAGTGACAAACATCTTTTTGAAGGTTTTTTTGCCACATGTATCAAAGCCTTAAAAAACACTCAGCCTTTTTTTTTTTACTTTCAAAAGACATAGCTGTGTTATTTATATCAGTGTAGCAAGAGCAGTCATTAATCATATAGGCTATTTTATTTTATTTTGAGTATAGTTGACACACAGTGTTACCTTAGTTTCAGGTACACAACATAGTGATTTGACAACTTTTACACCCTTACATTTTCTGCAGCATTATTTACAGTAGCAAAGAAATACAAGCACCCCAAGTGTCCATCAACAAATAGATAAGCTAGAAGTGGTGCACTGGAATATTATACAGCCATTAAAAGGATGACACTGGGGGCGCCTGGGTGGCTCAGTCGGTTAAGTGTCCAACTTCAACTCAGGTCATGATCTCATGCATGGTTTGTGGGTTCGAGCCCTGCGTTAGGCTCTGTGCTAACAGCTCAGAGCCTGGAGCCTGCTTCGGATTCTGTGTCTCCCTTTTTCTCTGCCCTTTCCCGCCTCAAGCTCTGTCTCTCTCTGTCTCAAATAAATAAACATTTTAAAAAATTAAATAAAATAAATAAAAGGATGACACTTTACAATCTGAGACATTTGTAACCTTTTAACAAACCGATTCCATGCATAGGACTTCACCTCTGAGATAAGCAACCAAATGTGAACAAATATGCCAGGGTTTATCACAATGAGAAAGGTGAAACAAATATAAACATAGATCAAAAACAACTGGTAAAGAAATAGATTTGTATTTATGTGGGTATGTATGTGCATGTATGCTGTGTTCCAGTTATCTCTTAAAATACTATACAGTCATTAAAAATGATACTCAAGGGGCACCTGGGTGGCTCATGGTTGAGCATCTGACTCTTGGTTTCAGATCAGGTCATGATCTCACAGTTCATGGGATTGAGGCCCATGTCGGGCTCTGCACTAACAGTGTAGAGTCTGTTTGAGAGTCTCTCTCCCCCTCTCTCTATCTGCCCCTCCCCTACTCACACACCCACTCTCTCTCTTTCAAAATAAATACATAAACATTTAAAAAATGCTACTCAACCTACATAAAGATATGGATAAATTACTGTTAGATTTTTTTTTAGTAAAATAACATAAGTAACAGTATTATCTTTGTTCTGATTTAAAAAACAAAACAAAACAAGTCCATTTACTCACAGACATATATAGAATAACGTGCCTAAAATTTTAACAGTAAATGGTAAAAAAATTATAAGCAGTTTCTAATTACTTATATGTTACTTCCCATCTTTACATAAGTATTTTCCAATCTTTATCTAGAACAAACATGTATCCCTTGTGAATTCTGAAGAAACAATAAACATCAAGTGTTTTCAAAATGTCACAGCGAGGGTCTGTGCCAAGTCCGGGCTCTCTGTTCAGCAGGAGACAGTCTGGTAAAGTCAACGATAAGGCTTCCTCCTCTAAGTGATACCAACTGAAACAGAGACGAAGACAAGAAGGTTCTGAGGACTCTATGCTTAGACGTCCTTGGTAGCCCAAGAGAGGAATAGTAGGAACCTACAGAAATACAAAAGAATGGCTAGATAAGCACGTTACCAGCAGAGACAGACCTAGTCAGACACCTACTAAAAGATGTGGTTGTCACTCCAGTTTCAACAACTCCCCCCAAAAAGAAAAAAACACAAGCGTGAAGGATGACCTGACAGGCCACGCTGAGGCTTATCATACTACCCAGCTGCTACTCTGCAGGTGCCAAACCCACTCAGCAGGAACAAGAGCCAGAAAGGGCAAGGTCACCAGTGGTGTGCAGGAGGTGCAGAGCAGCACGGGAGTCTTCGTGGACTCGTTCATCTGGATGCAGGCCTTGGGAGAATTTCAACTAGAAGCTAAGTATGGGAGGCCCTGAAGAGAGATGCGGCAGGGTGTGTCCAGATGATTTCCCAATGATCGGAAAGCAAAAGCAAGGAAGCCCGTGCCAAAGTGCACCACAAGCACACTGTGTGTCAGAAGGCTGCAGGTTATAGGCATTGCCTACTGGAAGAAGAAGATGCTTCCAGGAAACAAACTTCTCAGTGTGTAGAAAATAAGGGAACTCCAGCCCTGGTGGAGATGTGCAAAGAAGTCCATGTACAGTGCGAGAAGAAACCCAAGAAAGAGGTTTAAACAAGAGGTGGAAACGGTCCCCATATATCTCTTGCCCGGAAAATAGGTTACATTGCTCAGAAAGGCTCCTCAGAATTTTATGAAGATCTTAAGTATTAAGACAAATGTAGTGACTCAGGAAAAATGTATATACTTTAAAACTTCTTAAGTCTACTTCATCACTTCTTCATAAGTTCTAAGGTAAAATTCAAACTCTTTAGATAAAAGAATGGGGCAAACAGGCTAATATGCTTTCAAACAAGTAAGTTATATTTTAAAGTCATTTTTTTAAAAATGAAATGACCATTTTTGCATGTTAACATACAATTATCCAAAGCAAGTAACCCACTACTTGCAAAAGCCAGCTACACTTTTTCTACCCATTCTTCCATCCACTAAACATTAAGGTCCTGATATAGACGCATCTAAAATCAGAGAGTTTTCTTCTATATAATGATTCAGGGCAGGGTTTTCAACCTTGCCACACTGACATTTGGGCTGGCTAAGTCTTTGTTGGGGAAGACTGTCCTGCTCGTTGTAAGATGTGGACCAGCAAGCCTGGTCCCTACCCACTAGGTTCCAGTAGCAGACTCCATGCTTCCAGCTGTGACAAGCAAATGCCCCCATTCCTGTATAGAGAACGACATATCTACTGGTATTCTGACCACTTACTGGGAGAGTCGTAGCTATGGATGCTGCAAACAGTGACTGGGTACTTTATAAACCCCAGTGACTTGCTTGGAGGTGAATTAAACGATAATAGCAATATGCTTTTTAGTTGTCTACTGTGATTTAACCTAACTCGAGGAAATTTAAAATCTACCAGAGGGTATGTTGAAGGGTGACTCTTTTATCATAAAAACAAGACCTTCTCAAAAATTTTACAGAGGGTTTGTCATTCTTTTGTGTGTCTGTAGTTGGCAAGAGAAGCAGGAATATGCTAGAAGGCAGAAGCATAAAATCCTGTTGCCAACACAAACTACTCCATAATTAGCAGATTTAGATTATGTTATAAGGAGCATATGTATATATCATCAATGGATTCACCATTATATGCATACAAAAATGTTCTTGGAGAAAACTACAATTGCTTAGAGTAACTAAGGAAATGTGTTTAAATCTTTTTTTGAGGGGGGGACCTAGAGTGAGGGAGAGAGAACCTCAAACAGCCTCCATGCCCAGCACAGAGCTCAATGAGGGGCTTGATCTTACAATCCTGAGGTCATGATCTGAGCTGAAATCAAGAGTTGGATGCTCAACCAACTAAGCCATCCACCCACCCCGAAAATGTGCTTGAATCTTGGTTCTCTGCTCTAATCTCTACCCAGATCTCTTTTTTAAAAACTCTATTTTCTCAGCTTAACATGAAGTTATACACTTTAAACACAAAATACACTTTGAGATTTCTTTCTATAAGAATGACCCTTGCATCCTAAGGACAAATGGATACACTGATGTAGTAAGGTTGGGCTAGAATAGATAGAACAATGAGAAAAGTGAGAAGCTGTGCTATAAAAATGTTATTCCTTTAAAAATCAAATTCACTTGTTTTTTATACTCTAAACATCCAATTTTTGCTTATCTAGGAATATTTAGCTTAGATAATTTATTATAATATTATTATTTATTATTGTTAAATGTTACTTATTCAGAGAAACTTTTAGTTTCCCTAATATTTTAGTTCCTTGAATTGTTTCTTTCCCTCCTCCTAAACCCTGAATTCTTATCTTCAACCCTGTATCTTCTTTTTCCACATTCTTCTCTCCCAGAAAACTTAGACACACTGACAGTAAGAGTATTAATCAAATAAGAATTTTTTTACAGAGTCTTTCCTAAGAGCTAGGCTCTGGACCAGGAGCTGTGATGTAGGAGATGAGTAAAGAACAAGATTCTGCCCATCTATGCCACCCGAGAATATGGGGCAGATACAGTCCACACAGTCAAGGAATGGTAGATAAGAGTATAGGTAAAGCCTGGAAAAAGTGCCCGCTGACTCCTCCAGGCAGAGCCAGCCAGTACCCGCTTCTCTGAGCACTAACACTCCAGTGATCGGGTGGCTCAGTGCAGCTCGGGGTTAGGACTACGGGCTCAGAGCCAGGCAGCCCGAATTCATCTTCTCTCCACTGCTATGTGAATGGCTTTACTCATGAAACTGTGCATTGGGCCCACCTCTCTTACGTCAGCCATATTAGACTGCTGGTCTACACCTGTGTGGGCCTCCCTCGATCATAACAGCAACCCTGTGGTGCAATCTCATATGAAATGGGAACATGAGTCATACCAACATACAAGGCATTACTGGAAGGTTCAAAGGACTGAACGCAAGCAAAGCACTTAGAACATACCCAGCACATAGTGAACGTGCAACACAACTTTATTATTGTTGACTGTTTTTGATAATCGTCTTCCCTCCATGAATCTGAACTTCTTGATTACTAAGACTTTCTCCTCACCTCTGAGTTTATCCCTATTCTAATTCCAACACCTAGGACAGTACAGGGCACACAGCAAATGTTTAATAGATGTGTGCTGATGAATGAATAAGTAAGTGTTTACCGAGAGGGGATTAAGATCAGAGCAGAGTAAATCAGGAGGTTGGGAGGATTTGCACAAAGGAGATGGCCCAAAAAACTGGGAAGACTGACATGTTTAGAAAGGAATAGGGAGAGCATGTTAATGGTGAGAATGGGGAACTGCAGAAAGAACGGGAAGAATCTATATAACTGGGGTCAAGGCCCCACCTCTACAGAATGATCCATGTGAGAAAAATGCACCCCTCTGGGCCACTGCAGCTCGGCTTGTCCAGGATCAGAAGACTTGGGCAGTGCACACTCTGCACAGCCATCCAAAACAGCCCTGAGTTGCCCCCTTAGAGGAAGCAGAGGATTTCATTTTTCAAGCGGGTGCCCAGGACCTGATTCGACTGGGTTAAACAGCTGCCATAAGCAAATGCTCTCCTCACTACTCTGGGAAGCCGCTTGTACCTTTCTACCCCTAGACCTCACGCTAACAGAGCAGAACAGCACACCATGGGGTTTGAATCTTAGGCTTTGCTGATTATGTGGAGAAGTGAGATTTAACCTCTCTGTCTTCAGTTTCCCCATCTGGAAAATGGAGATGGTGACAGTTACCTCACTGCCACCATGAGAAGCAGGTTGAATGAATCAGGTGGGAGACCCTCAGCATGGTGCCAGGCTCCAGGCAATACCTAATGAAGGCCCCATATACCATAGACCTGGCTACATGATGCCTATGTTTTCAATGTGAAGCATCTGGGAAAGCTAGTTATTCAAAATGAAAATAGCTTTTTATGCCACTTGTGAGTGGGGAATTGTACATTCTCATACTTTAAATCACCTATTTTATTGAGTACAAAAATTTGGTTCTACTTTTCTAGCTAAGAAAACAACCAATATTAGAACCCTTTTGAGAAGCAGAAACTAGAAGAAAGCATTTAGATTTCTTCTATGTTCATAATTACACAGACTCTTCTCTCATCCTTGGAAGAACCCCAGACGATGGTTAGCATTGTCTTCCCAATTCACGAATGGAGAAACTGAGGCTCAGAGACACAAAAGGACCGGCTGATGGCACAACAGTGGGAGAGCTGACTCTCATGTTTTCCACTTCCCAACATCATGACAACAAACCTAGATATGACGGTCAGTTTTATGTGTCAGCCTGGCAGCGCCACAGTACCGTTAATCAAATGCCAATCCAGGTATTGCTGCGAAGGTATTCCAGAGATGCGGTTAACTTCTCCAATCAGCAGACTGTAAGAGAAATCAGCCTAGATAGTGTGGGGAGGCCTCATCCAGTCAATGGAAAGCTTTAAGGGCAAAAACAGGCTTCGGAGAAGTGAAATTCTGCCTCAAACCCATAACAACATGGATGGAGCTAGAGAGTATTATGCTAAGTGAAATAAGTCATATGACAAATACCATATGATTTCACTCCTATGTGGAATTTAAGAAACAAAACAGATGAACATTTGGAGGGGGAGAGAGGCAACCCACACCTGAAAGCCGACTCTTAACTACAGAGAACACCCTGAGGGTTGCTGGAGGGAAGGAGGGGTACGGTATGGGTTAAATAGATGATGGACATTCAGGAGGGCACTTGTGAGGAGCACTAGGTGTTGTAGGTAAGTAATGAATCACTAAATCTCACATGTGAAACTCATACTACACTGTTTAACTAACAAGAATTTAAATAAAAACTTGAAAGGAAAAAAAATCCATAACATAGGAAACCTGCCTGAGTTTCCAACCAGCTGTCTGATTTTCCAACCTGCCGGCCTGCCTTACAGACTTCAGATTTGCCAGCCCCCCAACTACATAAGCCAATTCCTTAAAACAAATCATACATACACGTGTGCATACACACACATTTATATATGCATATATCCTTGTAGATTTTAAATATATGTATTTACAAACATATAAATATAAAAATACCTATGTATACATACATGTATATCTATGTATCTCCTACTGTTCCTAGTCCCCTGGAGAACCCTGACTGATCTCTAGGCCTCCTCCTCCTCCGCAGGGTTCGGGTACGGTCAGCTCTTAGCCAACTGTGCAGTACATGACAATACACGTCACAGCACGGGGCCAGGACCAAACTCCAGGAAGAGACGCTGGCCCTCTGTTCCATGAGCAGGCATCCCTTCCCCCTTTCCCATCACACGTACCCTCATGGGTAAGCCTACCCCCCCCCATTAATCCTTAGCCTCCCAACGCCAGGACCCTCTGTAGCATGTTGTGATAAGGGGCCCAAGTGGGAACAACTCTAAAACAGGACAATCCGGGCCTCTGCTCTGCACCCACGCCAACTAATTCAGAAGTTATAGGCTCAGCGAAAGGGCTGAATCCCACTGTAAGAGCAATCTGCCCCACGTTGTTTCACAAGAGGTTGAGCCAACCTTTAAGAATTCATGACATTTCACATCAAAATTTAGTTTCTCCAGTTTCCTTTGAAAATAATGGACTGCCTGGAAGTTCCCCCCCGGGGAGGGGGGGAGGGGGTTGGCGACTGCTCCCGGTAGGAGTCAGGGCTCACCTGTCCACCCTCATCTCCACCAACATCCTCTTTGAATTGCACCAGCCTCCTTCTTTTATTGAAGTTACCCACTTGAATCCTATAATCCATCCTTTTCTGGGGGAAATTAAAAAGTGCATTTGAAATCCTACCAACAGCCAAGAGAGCAACATAGTTACTTGCAAGGAACAGTTGGCCCATGGCTGGACCGGCACTCCTGGGCCCGGTTCTCCTGCCTCTTTGTAGCCCTCACATCCCAGCAGGAGCTCAATGAGGGCTTGGCTGATTTGCAACCTCCTGCTCTCCAGCCCATTCATTAGACATTAGCAGAGCCAAACAGGAGATGCGCAGGGAAGAGATATAAACTATTCATTTCTTCTAACTGCTAGCAGTTCTCACAACGGACTCAATGGGAGCATGAGCTGAAAAATCTTGGCTGAGAGAGCAATCAGAGATTATGTGGGACCTTTACTTTTAAATTCCTTCCTACTTACCTTCCTTCCTTCTGCACCTATATACAGAAGGTGCTAAAAAATTTGTCATTAGTAGGAGATGCTTTTAAAGTTAATACTCTGGTGGTGAGGAAAAGACCGTAATGAGTTATCCATGTGATTATGAAACCATTTGAAAACAGCAGCACACTGCTCTGAAGGACAGGGTACATCACAGATCTGGGTGACAGAACAGGATCATACTATGATCGATCTGCACTTGGGGCAACAGGCTTAATGAAATGAGGCACTTATTTACTCTTCCTATTCCCTCTCTGCTTTTGATAATCATGGAACACAGTAATGGAACACTGAATTTACTGCCATGGCCACTACTAGGCCGCATGGTACCTGTACAAAAATTAGATAAAGATGCCACCTCTGTGCTGAGTTAGTACATGGTACCCGGCCATGGCAGAGAAAGGCCCCACTGACACTTGGATTGGCCAGTGGACAGTACTGTTGTGCCAGGGTGGAGAAAAGGCACCCCTACCTTTGATTAGACAGAGCCCCTTACCAGGGCACAGGACCAGGTAAGCACAGCATAGGCTGAATTTCAGTGCCAACCTGTCTGCATGTCTAGATGCTTCTATGCAATACCAAAAGTACACGACTACATTCAGCAATCTCACTGGAGGGATAAAATATTGTAGTTTCTTGTCTACAAATAAGATACAGAAAGAGGAAGGAAATAGAAAAGTAAGTTCTTTAGGTGGGTAGGTACTAAACACACTTTATGATAGACCCAGACACTAAAATCAGTTATTCATCTGTTTATTCAGCAAAGATTAAGCAGCTAATATGTGCTAGTTAATGACAATTCAACAACACCCCTCAGACACAATCCCTCAAGGATGTGTCAATAAGAATTTAGCAGGTATAATGATTTCAGCAAAACATTTAGAAGACTGGGATTACTGGCCTGTAGAAAGGCTGCTGATGTTTAGGCACCTGATGCTTAGGCTCTCTATACCTCATACTTGCAGGAATTTCTGAAGGCTCTCCCTTCATATGCTGCTTAGGAGGTACAACACTGAAAAATGGGAATTAAAACCAATATATCCAGTTTTCACAGTCACCTATTTCCTTAGAAAGCCTGAAGGAAGACAGCTAATTTTAAAAGGTAGGCATTGAAGTCCAGGATTACATGATGAAAAATGTTCCCTAACATCAGTGCGCCTGACTCTATCAGTAAACACAAAAGATTCATTTCTTCTTCTTACAGCATAGCAGTCCAGATCCAGAAGGTTTGAGAAAGGGGGAAATATTTTGAAGGTAGTTTTAAGGGTTCACTGCTGTATTTTCAGTTACTAAAAATAATCTCACAAACCAGAAACTGGCTTCTTATTAACCGCTCTGAAAAATTCTTCAGATTGCACGTGAAGTGGTAACTACTTAACCACATTAAATTCTATCCTCCTTTTCAAAATTTAATCCAGTGAGGATTATGTGGGGGCATTAAGAATAACAGATAACGGTTATTTAGGCACTTACTATACACCAGGCATTCTTCTGTTTTGCTATAGTTGTTTTGCTACATCAGCTCCTTGAACCTTACAGTATCTCCATTTTCTTCCTGATAAGGAAAATAAGGTTCAGAGACTGTAAGGTATTTGCCTAGAATCACAGAGATAATTAGTGGTGAAGCTAGGATTTGAACCAAGGCTGTCTGGCTCCAGAGTCTGGGCTGTCAAGCACTACACTTTCCTGCTTCTAAAATAACCATCATCGGTCATAGTGGAGGTCACTTGTGGGGATGAGCACTGGGTGTTATATGGAAACCAACCTGACAATAAACTATAAAGTTAAAAAATAAAATAAAATAAAATAAAATAACCATCATCTTTCTATTTCACTTGCCACACTGAATTAGATTTATAATTCCCCCACCACATCATGTGCTCCTTGGAGACAAAGGCTCTCCACTCGCAGCACAGGGCCTACTACATATTAGGCATCCAATAAATATGTGCTACATAAACGAGTGAATTGTACTTATGCTTATGGTTCTGTTTTAAACTATGCATACCACCTACCAAAAGAACTTACCACATACACCACAGGAAACTGGCAAAACTAAGTGAAACATGCAAGTTGGGAGAAAAGAAAATTCTAAGTGGATAAAAGCAAATACTGGAAGAGTTTTGTCAAAATGCCCAAGGTGTTTAAGAAGGATCACTTCCGGGGGCTCCTGGGTGGCTCAGTCGGTTGAGCCTCTGACTTTGGCTCAGGTCATGATCTAGCAGTTCATGAGTTCAAGCCCCACGTCAGGCTCTCTGCTGACAGCTCAGGGCCTAGAGCCTGCTTTGGATTCTGTTTCTCCTTCTCTCTGCCCTTCCCCTGCTCACTTGCTCACTCGCTCTCTCTCTCTCTCTCTCTCTCTCAAAAATAAATAAGCATTCAAATAAATTTTTTTAAAAAAGGATCATTTCTGGGCTCACACTGTCCATCCACGTAGAAGGAAGCTACTAGGTGAGAAAGGGGCAAAATCGCTTGCAGAGGCCTAACCGAAACTACATGGAACAGGGGCAGGAAGGGAAGCAACAAAAGATCCCCACCTTGTGCAGTGCAATCCCACCAGAGGACATCCCTCTCTTCCAGGGTGTTGGGAATGATCGCAAGATGCCAGCAAAGGTCTAATTTTACAGTGGCCCTAATAGTGAGTGAGTGTGTGTGTGCGTGTGTGTGTTTAGGGGTGGGAAGGTGGAGGCAGGGAGCATGAATGCCAGCCTTTGTAAGACTGTAAATAAACGTGGCTGAAACACTGAGAATAGAATACAAAAGTTAACCACAGTACCCTGACCAAGAAACCCAAAGAACAATTCAGAGAAGTACAGAGAACACAAGCCAGTCAGTGCAATCAAAACACAATCACAAACTGCCTGCCCTAATGCAAAATTGTTTTCCTGTTTTGCTCTCACAGAAACCAGATATAAAAAAATATCCCCAGCTAGCTTTTACTCTTTATTGTCCGAAGAAAGGGTAGCTTATGGCTTGTAAAGCTTTAGAAGGAATTATAAATGCAGAAAATGAGACATTATCATCCAAAGAAACAAAGAAATGCAATGTCCTGTCCGTGGAAAATCAATGGGACATACCACATGTTTAATGAAACCGAATTCCAATCGTCACTGTCCTGCCTCTAACTCTAATATTCCGTACCACTAAGTCTATGGTAACTTCCCTAGAAAACACCAGAACAGCACCAGCCAACAATAGCTGGAATGATTTTTTAAATGCATAAATCAGATTATGCCATCCTTGTTTAAATATTTCCATTGCATTTATAATAAAAGCTGTTAGCACACACCTATAAGGCCACATAACCAGCTCCTGCTTCTCTCAATCGTTGTCTTAGTTCACATGTTGTCCACTAGCCTGCAGGTGCTCTGTGTAATTAAATACTCTTAAGAAGTTTACACCAGCTGCTTCTTCACAAAATGGCACTTCCCTAGATCTTTTTCTCTTTTTCCTTAGCCTTCAGACTTCACCTCCATAAGAGGCCTGACCATTCACTCTGTTTTCTACTTAATATTTTATTTTCACCATCTAAACTTACCTTGATCTCTGTTTTATCCATTCGGGCCCAAGCAGCTGGATATTACAAACTGGGCTATGAGAGCATAGCTTACTAAGGGGCTAATTACAGAGTGGAGGCAGAGTGTGGGGAAAGCACAGGACAGTGCAGTCCCCAGGGCCTAGGAACAATGAAGGACATTATTACCTCTGGGCCTGAAGGGACAAGGGGGGACCAGAGGCCCACACAGGGAAGGAATGGGTTTTGTATTCCGAGGACCACCTGGTGGGAGCTGTGACCTTCAGAAGCTCATTCAGCCAACCCACAGAGACAGCAAAGTGAGACAGCTAGAGAAGAGAGGCCTCCAAAGTCCCTCCTCCTTGTCCTCGGATTTCCAACAGCACCTCCCCATTTGCCAAGTTCAACATGAAGAGGGCAAGGGGTCTATGGCTGAAGGCCAGGGAGCCACGCTTTTTTGCTGTAAAGGGTCAGACAGTAAATGTCTGGGTCTCTTTGGCAACTCCTTGGACCTGCTCCTTTAGGGTAGAAAGTAGCCAGTAGCCTAAGTAAACAAACAGGTGTGGCTGTGTGCCAATAAGATTTTGTTTACAGACAACTGAAATTTGAGTTTCATACAATTTTCACATGTCATAAAATCTTCTTTGGAACTTTTTTTTTTTTTTTTACCCATCTGAAACCACAAAAATCATTCTTGGTTCATATGCCATACAAAAATTTGTGCTGAGCCAGATTTGGCCATTCAGGTCAGCCTCCCAGGACACAGATTAGAGCTGAGCAGGGTAGATCTTCAGAGCTGAAGCAGCAAATGGAAAATACGTAGCCCCTTGGTCATGCCACAATTAAACATAAGTACCAAGAAAGCAGTGACCTTGCTGTATCCCCAGTGCTTTGTATGGGGCTTAGGATATACTAAGTGCTCAATAAAAATTTGTTGAATGACTCATCACAGGAATTTCCTGTTGGAATTCTTCATACGGCCAAAATCATTATAATTATTGAGAGTCCCTGAAGCCACATTAAATCACATTCCCTGAAAACATTTCTGGGGTATTATCACCTGACATTTAGGCTTTTCTTAAACAAACAAACAGTGGATCTGGAATCCTCAAATGATCTAAAAACTGGAAGGGGGTGCAGGCATTAGAGGAATGTGCATCCTCTCTTAATATATCACCCAGGATTAGGGACCCAAGGCTCTTCATCCAAACTCTGATTCCAGTTAGAAATGAGACAAAGAGAGAAAAAGAATATTTTCCTTTGCCTTAAGCAAAGGGCAGCTCTGGGACTGAGCCTGAGGGAACGTGTATGCTTGGCTATCGATTTGCCTTCTAATCAAAATGGATAAATGCACCCACTCAGCGGCAGACAAAGAATGATGGACGCAGATGGGGAGCTCCTGGATAAGTTTAGGCCTTTTTGCTTTTAACACAAGAGCAGCCCTGGTCCTGGGCATGTGGATGCTTCCAGGAGCTGGGTTGAAGGCTACTGTTATTTAGTGCCACTCAGGGAAAACCCTAAATTCATAACTTCTATCTCCAGTTTTCACAGCAAGTCACTGTCCGGAGAAACAATAAGCATATACTTCATGAATGAAAAGAAGAAGAAAGAGATGTGCCCTGACTTACATCACATGAAATACTAAGGATTTTCACTACTACTAATAGGAATAGCTAATGTGCTAATTACTGCACCTATGTACCATGTACTCAGAGCTGTGTGAATATTGATTCATTTCATCTTCCCATCAGACCTATCCTATAGGTAGGAACTATTATCATTCCCATTTTATAAATTAATAAATTGAGTTGCAGAGAGGCAAGTAACTTTCCCAGGTCATTCAGCTACTGAGGGGCAAGCAAGCTATCTGATGACCCAGGGAGTCAGCAACTATGCTCTTCTCTGTTTCTCCACTGTATAATCAATCCACTAAATCTCTATCCAGGAGATGCATGCAATTCAAAATTGGTAAGGAAATGATGTCATTCATGGACTCAAAGTGTTCATAGTTAAGATCCAATACAAAATTCTCAGGAAACCAAGAGTAGGCTAGGAGATTATACGTTATGTCATTGAAACATTGCTTTCATGGCTGAATGCAATTCAGCACGGGTTTATGCAGTGTCTGCTGTGTGTCCCAAAAGGATGTGAGGTGCCTCTGGGAACACAAGCAGGATATGACAAGGGCCCAAGAGTAACACAGGTGAAACTATTCCATGCAAGACCAAAAAAGATCACCTTACCAGAGGGCAAGCTAAGTACTTGTTTACATTTCTTTCGTGAAGAATTAACCCTCCTTAGCCCCAGGTGAGCCCCCAAAGTCTTCTCTATTAATAAAAAGTTTGAGGAGTGCCTGAGTGGCTCAGTCAGTTAAGCATCTGCCTCTTCATTTCAGTTCAGGTCATGATCTCGCGGTTCCTGCGTTTAAGTCCTGCATCAGGCTCTGCACTGAGTGCACGGAGCCTGATTGGGATCCTGTCTCCCTCTCTCCCTGCCCCTCCCCTGTTTGCTCTCTATCTCTCTCTCAAAATAAATTTTAAAAAATTTTTGAATAAATTGTTCCCAGGTAGGATCATTAAAATTCCACATGGACACCTATGAATGTACATTTGAATGAAGCTCATTGACTTCTGGTGATGTTTGCTGATTAGCCTATAGGAAACTAAAGAAAAGAAAATGTGTTGAATGTTTCAGAGCTATACATATCAACAGAACTAAAATGAATCAATAAGTGCCCTTATTTTACAGTAATCAAGTTAATTAATTCAACTTATTGACAGTGAATTGCATCCTCAGTCCCATCTAAAGAGTGAGAGAATTGTTTCTGAGGAAATTGGCTGGAGAGGAGGGTTTTAAGTGAGAGCGGAGAAATGAAGTATTGCTGTCTGTCTGTCTTTCTCTGGGGACTGGCAAGTATGCATAATACATAGAACCTTAAGGGAAAGGGTCCCCATGGAATGAAGAGAGCAGAGGCTTTGTGGTATTAGCTTACTCTACTACTTGGATCCCAAGCAGACCTCACCTTTCCACATACTGGCTGGCTGAGTGGGTCCAAGCAGAGCCCCGCTGAACCAGGAAGCCTCTTATAGCTTCCTCCAAACTGCCCTCCAGTTCCTTATTTGGTCAGAATTATACCACTGTCCTGTAGAGATGGAAAATCTGGATTATAGAACTTTGAATTCACCAAGCAATGCCTTTCTGCTTGTGGCATCTTCCTTCATACATACCTCCCCGCCCTTCCACCCATCCTTTCTTTTCCGATTTAGATAAAATTGGTACCACTGTCTTTTCCAAGACCTCGATAAAGCAAAGTATCCTCCAGAGATTTTCTTCAAATTCCTAGGGGGTTTTTGCCTCAAGGACATTCTGGGTCAACCAGATGTCTTCCACAGCCCCGATGAGACTTTACCTCATGCTGTACCTTCCTCAGCTCTGTGCCAACCCAGGCATGGATTTCAGACGCTATGATCAACCATGCATTAGGATGTGTGATAGACTCTACTGATGACTTTAAAATGTACCTATACACATAACATAAATTTGATTATTAGACTCTTTCATATTCAAATATCCCTCAGCCAACCTAACAATGGAATTTCTCCCTGGCCACCTCTCTTTGTAGATTCCAGCCCCCCTGCCATGTTGTCTCTCAGTCACTTCCCTCTGCCCGTTCCTCTCTCTACTCTTCGTTCATCTACTTCATCAACTACCATTTTTGTTCACTGCATAAGCAAATACATTTACATATTTGTTTAATATTTTTCTTATAGACCTTGCCTATGAGGCTTCACTTTTTTCCCGAATAATTCCTAAACAAAAATGGTTTCTTCACCGAAAAGAATATTGGTGCCAGGTATTAAAATAATGATTGTTTGGGGCACCTGGGTGGCTCAGTCAGTTAAGCGTCCAACTTCGGCTCAGATTGTGATCTCACGGTCTGTGGTTTCCAGCCACGCGTCAGGCTCTGTGCTGACAGCTCAGAGCCTGGAGCCTGCTTTGGATTCTGTGTCTCCCTCTCTCTCTGCCCCTCCCCCTCTCACGCTCTGTTTCTCTCCATCTCTCAAAAATAAACAAACGTTAAAAAAATTTTTTAAATAAAAAGTAAATAAATAAAATAATGATTGTTTTTATCCTCCACAATCTATTAATATTATACTCACGTACATATATAAACATTTACAGTGTTAAAAAATATATATAATTATTTTAATAATAATGCAGATTCTCATTTAGGTTAACACCTAAATAATTATATAGCATGGTAATTTTGTATTAGAAATATTAGAAATTTTGTTTGCAGGAAAGTGAATAGCTGAAGTTCCATATTAACAGGTGTTTGCTCTTTACATCGATTCTGTAATATTCACTAATACAATTATTTCGGAAAGAAGCTTCCTGCTACAGGTGTAAATTCTAGAACAAACTTCCTTCTTTGGGTGTACTGCCTCTATAAATTTTCTGAAATAGCAGTCCCTTTGCCCCTCATGGGTCTCTGATTATAGTGGCTCTTTGAGAGCCCTGAGTCTGTGGCAGCTCCTTCCCATTAACCACTCAATCAGATGCATGACCCCCATGTGACTTTTTACATGTGCTACATAGCTTTAAACACAGAGTTAATCATGACATAACCTAAGAGTGAAAGATAACTTCCCACTGGAAGGCTCACGTCATCATCCCTTCTTCATCCAGAGATGGACCCCTTTGTTATTAGGCTTTATCCCATCCATCACCTGGGTTCCACCCATCTGCCTGAATCTAGCAACAAGTATTTGAAGCTCCTGAATTTGGCACTGGGATTACAGAAGTTTTGACAATTCTGGCTAGTGAGGGGAAAACAAATGAATATCCTTAGTGAGATGGCAAGATACATATCTACATCATATATATCACATATATAAAACATAGTACATAATTTTAATTATAATAAGATATGCCAAACGGTTTTTATCCAAATAATAATGCATTTTGTGGCATTTAATGAGTATTTACAACAGACAGATAATCCTCAGTTAATAACACAGTGACCTTGCTGTCAGAAGCACATAGCGCCTCATGACAAAAATAAATAAATAAATATGAATAGGCAGAACACATAGTGTTTCATGTGTTCCCCCTGACAAAATTGGAGAGCAAGGAGAAAATTCAACATGGAGGCGACAACCTGGTGGCACAGCTGGTCCCAAAAGCGAAGAAAAATGGAATGTTTATAAAATATATAAAATTTATATATTTATAAAACAATTTTTACTCGTGCTATGCAGAGGCTCAACTCCAGGTTCACAACAAGAAAGTCGAATGGAATATAAGCATGAACTCACTCCAGTATGCCTATCAGAGATGCGAAATGGCCTCTCCCCTTCCAATTCCCAGAAGGAGCCAGTATCTGACATGTATTAGATATTTTATCATAGAGACTCAAACTAAACATGACAACTGACTTCAAGCACAGAACTTCCTAAGAATGCTGAGATTTGGCACAGGGAATTTTGCTTTTTTAGTGTGGGAAACACAATTCACTATAAGAGAAACTAATTTGTCAATCAACAGGCCTAAGTCTTGATTGTCAATTAAACAGACTCTAAAAACATCTAAATAGATGCTAAACATATCTATGCAGATGGCCCCATTCAGTCCACAAATCTCAAAAGAGAAAAGTCTAGCCCATTCATGGAAATGTTATCCCCTACAAAGTGAGGGAGACATGACATTAAATATAATGAGTCTGTTAAAAAGAATAACAGTGATATTTGCATAAGAAATAATTTAAGAAAACTGAGTTAGGATAGCAGTAGACTGGAATGGGGGTACTGCAAAAGGACTTAGAAATAAATACCTTATTGGCAAAAATCCACAGTATTCTTGACTTGTTTAAGTACAAAATATTAAATATTATCTTTAAAAATGCAGTCCTTCCCAAGCAAGATTCTTATTGACCTCAATGGAACTTCTAAAATTGAAATAATGGTTCCACGTATGATTTTAACATAGTAACTGAAAGGTCATCAAGCCTTTATAAATTCTCCCTGACTGTATCACCAACATATATGTTCACTGCAATTTTCTCTTTCCAGGGTCACTATTACGGGGAATGCTAAAAAGGTTTCTTTTTCATCATTCACACGATTTCATATCTGTATTACAGTAAAATCTTTCCTTTTAAGACCATACCAAAAATTGTTCTGAAATAATAAGGATACATTTTGAAATTATAAACACTTCCTGATGAAATTAAAATGGGTCCTCTATAAACACATGAACAACTACAATACGTTTCAAATGAATGTCTAGTGTATGCACTAATATATATGGACCACCTTCGACAATAAAGAATATTTTTCCCAGAGTTCTCTACCTGTAAAGTTTGCCACGTGGGACAAGATGCAATTTGGCCAAGGTTTTTACAGATTATTCCACTGTGCTTACAAATAGCTTCCGTGTTTAATCAACTGCTTTTCTGTGCGTTAACAGGTATTAGAATAGGAACGGTTTGGGGAAAAGAGACAACGGGGCTGCCGCATGATTACTGAATTCTGGCTTTTGGAAGTGGTGCTTCCTTCCAAGGACCCATATAACTTTCTAAGCAGGGAACATTAGCTTGCTTTTTCCTGTTTTCCTAAGTCTGCACTTTTGCTTTTCTCTCCTTTAGCCATGTGAGGTTGGATGACATAAGGTCAATGACTGAACTTTTCTACAACTTTAACAGGGTTATTATTTTTTAACATAAAATGGTAAACTCTCTAAATCAAGGAAGGAAGAATGAATTTTTAAACCAATAGTCTGAAAATTTGCTAATCTGGAAAAAGAAAATCAAATTAGAATCTTAACCTTTTTACCACATACCCCATAAATTCCAAATGGATTGAAGAACTAATGCATAAATGATAGAGCATAGGTAAATATTTAACTTATCTAGAAGAAAGATTTTGTAAGAAAAGATGCAAATGAAGAGGTAGGAGGAAAAACTCTTATTTTCTTAAAGAATGCAATAATAGAGTTTTTTAGTACTAAGCTGTAACTACAATTAAGATAATTTTCTACTTGTGGGGTGCCTGGGTGGCTCAGTCAGTTAAGCATCCAAGTCTTGATTTCAGCTCAGATTATGATCTCACAGTTCATGAGATGAAGCCCCGTGTCAGTCTCTGAGCTGAGATGGTGGAACCCGCTTGGGATTCCCTCTCCCCCCCTCAAAATAAATAAATACACTTAAAAAATATATACATTTTCCACTTGTAAAAATTTTACTCTGACATACAAAAATTTAGAAACCACAAAAAGAGCAAAAACAGAACTAGTTTAAATCACCAACAATATCACTTGACAGCCACCTTTAATATTTCTTATGTCCTACTATTTCATCAGTATTACATTATATATGAAAAGATAACATATATACAGTATGCCAATAGGAATGTACTTTGGAGGTAGCTTGAGAGGGACTATGACTCCAAACTCCAGGCCTGGAGCATATAACGCACAGCCCAGTCAGAGCCAGTAGAGCTGTGGAGACTTCCAAAAAGTCCTCTTAAAAAAAACGTGGTGCCATGTTCGGCAGCCATCTGTGACCAGAAAGGAAGACACTGTGTGAGCACAGAGCAAATGCACTGAAAGTAGAGCCAAGACATAAAGACAAACTAAATTCTAATCTGAGCTCTGAAGTCCACCGTGCCCGAAGCCAGTGCCACCCCAAAACCTCAGATTATGTGAGCCAACACATTTCACTCCTGGTTATGCTCGGTTTCCTATCATTAGCAACTGGAAGAGTGCTACCAGGCTCATCTGAGGGTAGGAGATTAAAATAACTCCCATGATGGCAGGTTTCCAGTGACCAGCATCTCGTTTTCACCAGCAGTTTCCATTATCTCAGCTTAAAACTTTCAGAGCCCCATTTCTGGAGATATGGACTCACTCGCTCATGCCTGAAAATTTGAATAAGAGTTATATGAAGAAAAATCATGAGGAGATAAATGGATGATAGCCTACAAAAGCACAGCCATGCTCTACAAGTGACTGACAAACTTGGGGAACACGTGCAGGAATTTCTGGTGCAATTTAGAGTTTGTCTTATTTTCCTCAGAATATATGACCATTGGCATCTGACACTGTTAACAGAACCTGTGTCTTCTACAATATGCCTCATATGCTCACTCTGAGAATGTCCTATACCCACCACTATGGTTAAAGGAGTTCAAAAATGGCAAAAAAAAAAAAAAAAAAAAAAAAAAAAAAAAATCAAAGGAACCAACTCTAACAAAATTATGGTATTTCACAATTTCTATGACCAGCTAAGTCCTAATCACTGTCTTGAAAGATGAATAATTACACACTACAAATACCGCATCAATCCATCAGTAACATGAATTTATTGACCTTCTATTATGTGCCTAGCATTACACAAAATGCTCTGTGAATCATAATGTGTATTGACACTATATTAAAATGTCAAAGTCATCTTTGCAGCACCTCAAAGCGATGTGTGGGAAACACCATGCCAGCCTCTCTACTATATCCATCAACTACACAATCATGTTCAACACCATCCATGGGCACTGACTTACAAAGGCACTGATCACATTTCATTGCTGGTGGGAAAAAAAATCACCTCAGTGACAGTTTCATAATCATGGTATTTTGTGTGTGTGTGTGTGTGTGCGCGCGCACACGCGCGCGTAGGTGTGTTAAAGGTAGTCTACAAACACAGAAAACAAGGAGAGGGATAAGACTGCGATATTAATTGCCAAGAGAAGCTCAGTGTATAAAGATCATTATAAGTTGTGCTCTATTTTGATTCTACAGGTGTAGACTTAAATGGCAATATAATTTATTCTTTCTTGTCTCTCTTCTTGCTTTTATTGGCATATGAGAGATAAAGAACCGGAAAACTGGAAGGGAAACAGCACCATTCCACTGAGAAATTTTCAACACCTGCTGAGATTGTGGCTTGCCACAAGGTCCAAGGTCTGGAAGAAAAGCACCGGCAACATGGCGGTTGGCTATGCCACAGCCCTTCTGACAGAATGACAGGAGGCAAGGTGAATGAGGGCACCAGCACTAGAGAGAGCCGCAGGAAAATTCGGACAGATGGAAGTAGTTGTGAATAGCAGTTGCTCCTAAGTGAAAACTGCAGCTGTAGTGGAGACTCACTGGTTGGCGGCCGTGGCAACTCAGCATCCAGATGCACTCTCCGGTCACCGTGGAATTACAAAGCCAGGCACACCCCCAACTAATCCAAGGAGCATGTCACCGGACACTTTACTGTAACTCCCAATCTTGAGTTAGGTGGCACAAAATCGTAAACAATGAAACATGGTCCAAATGCTGGATCCTAATGCTGGGTGCCAAGAGCTGCCTGTTCCTAATCTATTGCCAAGCATCCTCCTTCAGTCTATTACCCATCCTGCCATCTACTTAGTGTCTCTGTTCTAAATTCCCTTTTTATTTCTTGACTAGGACAGAAGAGGCTTTTAACTAGGGGGTGTCCAACTGTACCTCAGTGCTTGTATTTCACTGACTCTTACTCTAAAGTACATTTCATTCCTTGAAAGACACTTGGTAGCCACTCCAAAGAGTTGAGCAACAGCAGCTCAATAACAGACAGGAATTAAGATAAGGAGCATTTGCAGTTTATGCCCATCATCCAGACCCTGGTGGCTCAGAGTAATAGCACTTCTTGAACAAAAATATCCCCCCCTGCCGTCATAATCCACCCATATCCCCTGATCTGGAAGTTAAACTTTCATAGTCACAGGACTCCCTGTTCCACACACAAGACCCCAAGCCCAAACCTTCCACCAACTAAATCTACTTCCTTCCAAGAAAGAAAGAAGGAAGGAAGGGAAGGGAAAAAAGAGCAAAAAAGGCAAAAAAGAAAGAAAAGAGATCATAATCTCCTTTAACACTATTTTGCAGGGAACACATATACATGTTTTTGGGTTTTTTTACAATCTTTCTACACTTATGACACCAAAAAGTTCTACTTTTTACCCAATGCTTTTTACTAGTCTTATATAATTAATATCACCTTTACCTTAATTTATTTTGGTCAACTTCTCAATTCATTCTTTTTCAGTGCTATTGTTTCTAATGATAGAAACAATAGTGGGATCATGACCCTGAGTACTAGAAAAGAGCTAGTTAATAGTTAAATAGTTATTTAAAAAAGCCATAAATGTTACTAATTATGTTTTGATGGGAAAAAAAAGTATAACCAACTCCACAAGGTATGCCAATCGTTTGTGTTAGTAATGATGATGACTGCCATTCACAGAATGTCTAACCTCTGCTGGGCACAAGGCTAGATGATTTCCCAAATTCTCATTAGTTCTTCATGACAGTCACAGACTGAAGGGGTCATTCTCTCGTGGTACTGACAGGAAACCTAAAAAAGGACATACAAACCTAAGATTCTAAGGCATGTCTTCTTCCCCAAATGCTACGCTACTCACAGCTGTCCTTGCTTCCAGAAAACTGGGCCATGCCACCCCAAGTACCACTCTCCATCATATGGCAGGTTTCCCAGACTGCAATTGTAGTAATCAGCTAGTAATTAAAGCTCTACAAACCCTTTTAAGTGATGTCACCACTTTCCAGAGAGTTTCAAAAGAATCTTGAACATTTTCCAAAAAGATATGACCAGTTATAGACTGATGACATTCAGTCTGATTCATACCCTATTACCAAAAAGAATGAAGTAGATTATTTAAGAAAAAAATCCCATAAATTAAATTTCATTAATTAAATCATGCTAGCAGGCAGTTTAAGAAGACAAGAAACTAGGCTCAAGCCTGTATTTCTGTGCCTCTGGTAACTTTGTCTAACTCTATAGAGAATAAACATTGAAAGTCTTTGACCAGTGAACCAGAAACGTCTTTAAACTTTTGGGCTGCATGACTCTTAACAGAGATGCTGAGACGTTGAAAAGTTCTTTGGTTTGGGTCTTACTGCCTCTGGAGATCTTTGCCTATGCTGTGGCTGAGGCAAAGGACAGAAGGAATGGCAAAAAGACAGCAAGTAAAGGATCCACAGAATTTGACAACCCATTAATATAGATATTCAGACTCTGTATCACCAAGACGTGACTATATTTACAATAGTGCTGATGTACCCTTTGTGTGCAAAAACAAAGCTTTCATAATTACCCTGATAGCAGCCAGAGGGAACCATGTTTGGAATTTCTGATCTACCTGATTGTTTCTTATAAGGTTTTCTTAATTGAGGTTGGTATGAGTGAATTCAACTTATTCTTTCAGAATCAGTGGAGCTGGGGGGAGGTTACACCTGAGGCTCTAAAATGGCCCTGTCCCCACCACCAGCTATGTGTGGCTACTGAGCCTTTGAAGCGTGTCTAAGTTCAAACTGAAGAGTAGGAGAAGTGTAGCATATGCAATGGATTTGAGGAGTTAGATAGAAATAAAAAGAATGTAAAACATCTCTGTAATTTTGATATTGATTATAGGTTGAAGTAACTTTTTGAATCTATTAGGTTAAATACAACACGTCCTTAAAACTATTTTTGCCTGTTTCCTTTTAAAATGTGACTACTAGAAAAGTTACAACGGCACTCTATTTCCACTGGACAGCATGGCTGTAACTGACGCAGTTTGGTTCGGGCTCCGACACTCACCAGCCAGGCTGCCGCACAGGCTGTGTGGGTTATCCAATGCACGAGGGCAACAGGCAGCAGGTGCAAACAGGGGCTGAAATCCTGTGCCGTGCCAGCCCAGTCATTGCCAGAGTGAGAGCCTTCCCCTAATTTGCACACAGTGCCACATGGGCTAAGCATAGTCCTGCTTATTAGCTAGCTGCCTGACTTGCAGGAAGTAATTTAACCTGTCTTTCCCATAGCCTCATCTGTAAAACGGGGAGACCCTACAGACCTCATAAGATTCTTGCAAAAATTAAATGGGTTAACTCACAGCAGAGGCCTAACTCAGGGTTCAGCATATAGTAAGTACTCAGTAAACATTAGTGGTTGGGGCACTTGGATGGCTCAGTCGGTTAAGCATCTGCCTCTTGATTTCAGCGCAGGTCATGATCTCACGGTTTTCGTGAGTTTGAGCTCTGCATTGGGCTGTGCGCTGTAAGCTTGGGAGTTTGTCTCCCTCTCTTTCTGCCCTTCCCCTACTTGCTCTCTATCTCTCTCTCAAAATAAACTTAAAAAATATATACTTTAAAACATAAAAAATAAACACTGGGATTATTAGGTCTTCTGTATAAACTATCCCAAATCTTGAGTCTTCTACAAAATGTTCAAAGTCCTCACAAACACTGTCATTCAAAGAGCAATGTGGCAAGCAGGTGACCAATCTCTCGCTGAGACAGCCATGATTCGGAAGGTAAGGATAAGCGGCCAGACAGCGTTTCCCAGCAGCTGGCGGATGAAATGGAATCAACCCAAGAAGCTGCAAGCCCTGGATTCACCAGGAGAAACTTTACCACGACTACTGTGAAAGAAGTAAAATGAATGTAACTTTTTTTTTCCAATGAATATAGTGAAAATCTGAGGAAAGGAGAAGGAATGCCCAATAAATGATTTCTCATCAACGTGCAGTGACTACATCTTTTCCTCCCAAAATGAACGCCAGGTGTAGAAGAAGGATAAAATTTCAATTAAGCTGCTACACAAAGATTAAATGACCTTTAAAACAACTAGTATACTTGAAAAGGCTATTAATCATCATTAGGGGATGTGTCAACCACAATCCAAAAGGAGGAGGCCTCAGACTGGGCACATCATTTCAAAGGTGGTAATATTTCACTTCAAAGTGCAAACTGACAAAGGTCCACCCGACGAAGCAGGAGCTCGAGTTCCCATAAGGGAGGGCTGTTACCTCAGCCTGTTTTCCCACTATGTGGAAATGAGTTCCCGGACACAGAGTTCATTAAGCTGTGAGCCCAATTACTATCACATGGCGTCAACCGTATTGCAATTACAGTCCTTCCAAGAGGCAGCCAGCCGCCGTTTTCAGGGGAGAAACACTGGTTTGGACAAGGTTTATAAATGATTTTCATTAACTATCATTTACCATTAGCACAAATAAAAGCACTAAATGCCCAGTTTGCTGTAGAGAATGACCTTTGGCCCAGATTCTCTCTCTAACCGATGAGGGCTAAATGTATTGTGACAGCTCCTAATCACATTTAGTGCAGCCCGTGATTTGATGGCGCTGGGTGTCCCATCAACTACAGACAGCCCTGGCAAGGCCATTATATTCCATTTCCTTTTAGAGATATGCATATTAGTATCCCAGGGAATCGAGAAATATAAGCCTTTTCCAATCATCCAGAGTATATTTCAATAGCTTAAAAAACTCCTACAGTTACACCATTACCTACAAAGGATTGCTTGCTATGAGAACATATTTCTCGTCTTTATAATTCAGGTTTATATGCCTAAAATGCATTAATCCGATCAGCCCTACTCTAGTACTATAGATAAAAACTCAGTCTTCATAACTCACCAGTCAGAAACAATCCTCTCCAAAATCCACACATGATGTTTTGCAGCTCAGCTTCATCTCATAAAAAGTTAATACAGCTGTGTGATATTTAATGCTGAGGTACTGGTGCCTGATTTTGTACTAATCCAGGATAACACATTTCACAGAAACGTCAAGGGGAAACACTGGGAAGTCAAGACTCATAACAGGGAAATGATTTACTTTGAGACTCTAACTCCTCGATTTGAATGAAAACAAGTAAATGGCCGCCAAACGTTCAAAATAAAAAATGCATTTAAATTTTGAGTCTGGCTCCACATTACCATAGGTAATAGCTTTCTTATCCTGAAAGAGATTGGCTCATCCACTTCCCCAGCAAATGGCTGACCGCAAACAGGGGGGTAATGCTTTCTAAGTACACAGTCTGAGGCCAAGAGGGAAAAGAGGTATAAGATTTACAGAGGGATGCAAAGGTTGTTTTCTAATAAAAAGCTGGAACCAAAGGCGGCAGAATTAAACACCTCGGTGCAGTAATGGTTATCAAGCATAGTGTCAGTTACTATCCATTGTCTTCGCAGCAAGAAGGCCCTGTTGTGTATTCTTCGTTCCCTGGTAGCAGTCTTTACTGTCAGGGAGAAAGCAACAAGCTGATGCCTGCCGTCTGTTGCACAGGAAAGTGAAACATATGTGGGGAAAACTCAAGAAAAGGTGAGGCTTTTTATCTGGATTACAAATATTTAAGGAAAAGAAAAAAACTACAACACCAGAGGATACTTTAGTTTTCTGGAAGTTAAATGGATGATTTACATAGACAGGTCCCCTTCCTACAGACTTTTGACAGAATGCTCTGTGTTTTATCAACACCAAAAGAGCCTAAACAATTTTAACTTGGCTACATAGACATCCTTAAAAAAAAAAAAAAAAAAAAAGCCTTATTATCACAGTTTCCTTTACCTGGAACCTACAAGAACTTGGAAGTCAGGGAAACTGTTTTCTTCTTGTGGGTTAAAGTTTTAACATCAAAGATGTGTAAAGTCACTTTAAAGATACAGGTGATTTCTATGTGAAAAAAAGACGCTGTTGGGCAATTAAAGCATAGATGGCAAAAACAATGGTTTCCCATAGTTCAAGCACTTTGCTGAACCATTTATCCATATATTTTTATAGATAGGGAGCTTGAAGCACAGTGAGGCAAGTAATTTGCCCAAGGTCACACAGAACAATGCCCAGCCAAGTGCTATTTAAGGAATCTGGTCCTGGTGGCGCCTGTCACTCTTTGGTGGACTTTAATATAACCAACCACCTTAGCCTCGTGCCACTGAATATTTAAAACATGTAACTCACTTATCTTAGCTGGTTACAGCTTCGCAACCAGCTGACTAAAATTTGCTGTCTGTGCCTACGGGGAGATAATGGGATAATGGGCTGGCTAGTGGCATGTGTCTACCCCTTTGGCAAGCATGGTTTGCTGCATGTTCACCAGTTGGCTCTCTGGCTTTATCTATTATGGTCAGGACTTTGTGAGTTTATGAGTCCACATCTAAGAGAAGACACCACTAGCAGTACACTGACAAATGAGCATTCTGAGCCTACTGGGATTGGGCCCAGAATGTGACAAATTCACAAAATTAATGCCATCCTGTGATGAGATCCCCAGCAGGTTTGGGGCAGGAAATTCTGGACACTGTCATTGAATGAGTTAGATCCTTCTCCTTTCAATTAAAGGCACATCATTACCCAACTTACAGTCTCTAATATTCCACGGTTTCCCAAAACATTTTTAAAGCAGCAAAAAATTACAGAAAATAAAAGCCTAAGGTCATACAGTTAACCTGTAAAGAGCTCATTACACCACCTTGTACTGCTACCCTACAAAGAGATTCCCCTGAATATAACAATTCAGGACATGCTTTATTTGTACTTCTTCATGCTATTCTGCACTTCAGATATGGATTATAGAATCTATAGTGCTCCTTTTTTTTTTTTTTACTTCAAAGTCACTAAAACTAAAAGCTCTTCTCTCTTCTTTAACATTATGCATTTAAGAACAAGCCACCAATGGAAATAAAATATCCTAAATGCTTCTTCAAATAGACGGTCCGTGTTTTAGCAAAACAGGGCAGTTCCGCTTAATCCGGTTTCTTTTGAAGACAAAGTGCTTTTAAATTCGATCTTTAAAAATGGGTCACCTGCAACTGTGTCGATTTCCTAATTTATTCATTGCCTTAACCTTGACATGCCCAGGCACACCAGGCAACCTGTTCACAGACAAACCGTGTCAGAGTTTAAATTTGGGGGAAAAGCATCCTGAATGGTCTTTAGGACACAGAGTTGTGAGGCCAAACCCTAGGATGTTATTACAGCAAAGGGCTTAAGAGCAAGGACTGAGCCTTGAAGCATATAGGGATTAGAATCCTAGCTTTGCTATATAAGAACTATTGCCCTTGGCATGTTATTTAACTTCTCTGAATATCAGTTTTCTCACCTGTAAGTGGGAATGATTTTTTAAAAAGCTAACATTTGAGCAAATCACTGTGTTTCAGACATTATTCTGATTTGGGATTTAAGCCTCACCACTTTAGAACGAAGGTGTTATTATTACTGCCATGTCATAGATGGGGAACTTGAGCTTCAGGAAAATTGGAAGACTTGTCAAGGACACCCCGTAAATGGCAGATGTGGCACTGGAACCCAAGCTGTCTGATGCAGACTTGCCTCCTTAATCATTTTCTTAATACCTCCCAGGGTTGCGAACAGAATTAAATGAGATGATACACAAAAAGCACATTACACAGCATGCATTAAGTACTCAGGAACTAGAGGTGTTATTTTAATTTTTATTTATCAAATATCATTTTATTTGATGCTGAGATGAAAAGAAATGGAAGTCCTTGAAATTATGTTACTCCTTGTATTGGTAAAATTCCTGTTTATCGAGGGAAAATATTACTGATAATACTATAATGGTAGTAGGGATAATGCCATGATAGTAACAGAGTAGTTTAAAGCATGGCTCTCAACTCAAAGGTCTGGGTTCAAAATCCAGTATCATGGAATGAATGCTGGTATTCTTGCAAATTCAGATGTTGAAGTCCTAATCCGAATGAGATGGCATTTGTAGGTGAGGTCTTTGTGTGGTAATTAGGTTTAGATGAGGTCATGAGGGTGAGAGCCTCATGACAGGATTAGTGCCTTTATAAGTAGGAAAGAGATCTCTCTCTCTCTCTCTCTGTGCCTACATACCAAGGAAGGCAATGGAAAACAAAGCAAGAAGGCAGCTGTGAGGGCACCTGGGTGGCTCAGTCTGTTATGTGTCTGACTCTTGGTTTGGGTTCAGTTTGTGAGATCAAGCCCCGCATGGGGCTCTGCACTGACAACATGGAGCCAGTTTAGGATTCTCTCTCCCTCTCTCTCTCTCTCTCTCTCTCTCTCTCTCAAAAGAAATAAATATTTTTTAAAAAGAAGGGAGCTGTCTACAAGTCAGGAAGTAGGCTCTCATCAGGTACCCAATCAGCCAGCACCTTGATCTTGGACTTCCCAGCCTCCATTACCATGAGAAGCAAATGTCTGTTGTTTAAGCACCTAGTCTGTGCTGTTTGCCACAGCAGTTTGAGCTGACAAGAACACCTGGTCTGCTACTTTCTGGTGAGATCTTGGGCAAGTTGCTCCACCCACTGAAGCCTCATCTGTACAAGACCACCTATTTCCTAGGAGGAGAGTAAGAATTACATGAGCTGGTACATCAAAAGCACTCAGCACAGTGCCCAGTGCAGAGTAAGGATTCTCTAAATATCAACCATTATTTTGGGGATCACCCCCTTTCTCAACAGACTCCAAGTCTTTTTGTATAAATCAAATATGTCCATTGATACGTTTGAGAGGTCATATACTAACACAGATTTCCAAAAACCCTTAGGTGGTATTACTTGTAAATCTCCAGAATGTTTTCTCTTAGAAAAGGCCTTTCACCATCATTATCCTAGCAGGATTAAAACATATACCTAAGAGCTGCACAGGGCTTTTCTGTGTTCCCGTTTTTCTTCCCATGTCCTTTCACTGAGCATTTTTTCTTGCTAATGAACTCCTTTCTAGAAGTAAGTCCTTGGATCATTCTTTTGTTTTAATACATCAATTTCAAAAATATTCTCTGTGCTGTTTCCTGTATTATTTAATTCATAATGCTGCCTTCATGAGTGGGTTTCATAAAGTTGTCCCAGAACGACACTCCACAAACACAAAGTGCCTGCTCTCAGTAGCACGGTTCTGGAATCTTCTTTGGTCCCTCACGTGGAGGTGACTCCATTCCTTCTCCTTTGCCCAACACTGGCCTGAGATAAAATCCATTTCATGTCCTAGAGAGTTCATATTTCCTTTACCTTATAGGATCTGAAGTCAGAAAAACCCAATTATCAGCCATTGAAAAGGAGAAAAGGGTGGCATAGAAGAAGTTATTTGCTACGGTGCAGACATTGCTAATGCTTAGGCTGAATGTTTCATCTTTCAACCAGTTGAGTTGCTATGGTGCACATCGAGCCTTAGAACGGTCTTTATTTCTCCCTGGCTATTTTAGCTTATTAAAAAGTCTTTACTATCCCATTTTCTTTTTGCTCTGTAGTCTTTGGACCTCATTAGAAGTGTTTATTCTTGAGAATATAAGCTTTTGCCATACAGTCAGAAGATATTGAACTTCTCCCCTTTAATCGCCAATTAGCATTTTTTGTTTCTCTTTTCTGTTGTTTATGCACTTTGTGAGTTAGACTCTAATTTCTCTAGAAAAAGGCTAAGCCCTTTCACAGGGATTTCAGATGGGGAAAATGAAAGCAGAACGTTTGAGCTTTCTCCCTCCCTTTCTCTTGTTAAATATTTAAGATAAAACACCAGTCCATTAAAAAGGAATCATTTTATCACATATAATACTCCTTCCCAGAAAAGTGACTACATTATGTATCTTCTAGGCAAAACCACTTCGACAACAAAACTACATATTCAATTCTGGGCAATGACGGGACCACAGGAAGGGGACAATGTGGATGGTCTGATGGTCTGAATGCTTTCCTAGAGAGCAAACAGTGGCCCCAGTCAGTCGGCTTGCCATGCGTAAGCCTCTCCTCTAAGGAAGCTGTGTCTGGTCACACAACACTGTTCCCAACGATGTGTCCCCATCTGCCTTCTGCTCTATTTCTAAGGTGGACTCACTCATTTCTCTATTCAGATGCCACTCCACCAGATTATACTCAAAGCAGTGATATTTATTTCATAATTGTTTAAAGCAAATCACTTTGTCCCCAATTGCAATGATTGCATTCTAAAGCATATACATTTTGTCTTCAGATCAAAGTTAAATCCACCTCTGTGCTTTGTCCATATAGGTAGATTCTGAAAATGGAAAACCAATAGAGTACTTCTTATGATTTTTATAAACGTGTAGATATTATTCACTTAAGAACCAAGGGGAGTGAGATGTTTTCAGACCCCCACTCCAACTGACTTCTTACCTCTTTTCTAGCTTCCTTCAATTCTCTTAAGCCTTACTCCTTTTTCATAACACTGAAATACTATTATAATCTTCTCATCAACTTCCTACATTTTTGCACTTCCAGAAATATCTTTATTTTGCCTTCATGCTTGGTTGTTAATGTGGCTGAGTATAGAATTCCAGCTTCAAAACCTTTCCCCACCCTCCCTGCATTGTGAAAACACTGTTTCTCCATCTTCTACCACCCAGGGTCACAGATCAAGGAAAGGTAGGGTATCTTTATAATTGTTACACCTTGGTAAGTAATTCATTTCTTCTCTCTGGAATCTTTTAGGATCTTCTCTTTATCCTCAGAGTATTAGAATTCCCTTAGGATATATTAAGTCCACAACCATGACTTTTGTGACAGATATCTATCTCAAACTACTCGGTTCATAATGGAAAGCCTAAGAGGTAGTGCTAAAATCAGATGTGGCCATGTGGATGGTTTCAACAAGGCTATTAGGTCTGGGTCTCTCTCTTTCCATCCTAAAACCTGGCCTCCTATGTGTTGGATTCTTTCTCAGGCTGATACTCTCCTTAAAAAGAGCCCCTTTTTGTTTCATGGTCACTGGGTCATTCAGCACTGGAGACCTCAGAAAGGGTAAGAGCCGATCTCTCCCAGCTTCTCCATGGATTCCGTAAGAAGCATTAATTGGCCAGTTCTAGTATATGGTAGAGGAGATATCAAAAGGTAAAAAGGCTGAACACACAACAGAAGTCTCCTAAGTTAGCACTGGGTTTTCTTTTCCTTCATTCTGTTTGGCACTTACTGAACCCTTTCCATCTAAAGAGTTATATTTTATCCACACACAAAAAGAAAAAAAAAAAAAGGAAAGAGAAAAGAAAACTTTCTTCTATTATATTTTAGCTACAACCTCTCTTCTTTTTTACTGTCTCTTCTTTTTTACTGTCTCTTTCTGTAACTCCCACTAGAATCATATTGGATGCCTGGACAGCTGCTTCTCATCTTAACATTATTTCCTGAATTTCTGACTTTTTTACTGTACAGTGTGGAAGGTCTCCTTGATTCCATCTCCAAGAACACCATCAAGGTCTTCAATCCCATTTGACTTATTATTAAGCCCATCCATTGATTTTTGTTTTAATGTCAGCAATCTATTTTTTGATTTTAAGACACTCTTGCCTGTTTTATGGATGAATGCTCTTCATTTACTCTGAGAACATGAATTTGAATTTTTTGCCCATTACTTGTATCATTTTTTTTTATTTAAATGAGTTGTTCTGTTCATTTTTGTTCTCTCGTGCTTTTCCTTATGGTTTTCATCAAATATCTGGTAAACCTTATTTGTCCATTCATATTTTTCAATATATGGTTTAGGAGAGGTAGAGTGAATTTACTTTAAAGCTGTATACATTTGCTTACACAAGCATCTCTCCCCTGAATGGAGAGACTGAATACAGGTTCGCCAATGGAATACAGGAGTATGTCAACAGGGACACATCCTGGATTATGGTTGGACATGGAGCAATCAAACGTTGTGGTTTTGTGGCCGTGGGGGCAGCCACAGTTACTATAGGGATAGAACAGTTTGCTAGATTTTTTTCCTGGGCACCTTGTTTTCCTTGGCATGTCTGTTGTAAAGATCAGGATTTCCTACACATATATGCCCGCTTCACATAAAGACTCCTATATTCTCTCTGGGATCTGTCCTAAGATCAATCACCTTCTTTAGGAAAGACCTTTAGCCTTAGCTAAGGGCCAGAAGCCCCCTCCTACAAGCTGTTCTAATTAACAAGGAACAGGGGGAATGGCCAAAGGTCCAGGCTGTTAGAAACACCATTCTACACAGTGAACAATTTCAGTGATTGCTCCATGGCTCACTCTAGCTCTTTGTTGACCCCACGCTTGAAGCTGCTCCATGTTGTGCTTCTACTGAGCTATTGCCATTAATCCAGTCACATCTGTTTTCTACCTTCCACATATTCATCCAAAGTTCTGGCCACTGCCAGGAGCTTCACTTGTTCTCCTCACTGTTTCATTCTTTTTAAAATTATGTTTTCTACAATTTTAATGGGAGGAGAGTTAGATGCAGGTCATCAGTCTAGCATTTTGAGCCAGAGCCTCCAGATACCAATTAAAGCCTACTGGATTGACACAAATTAAAATGACTGATCATGCGGGGTGATGGCAAATGTGCAAGATATAGGCACTTTGATCTTAAAGGAAAGGAGGCTGGGATACTTTTTTTGGATGGAATTTGACAGTAACTACCAACATGGTAAATGTCCACAATCCATGACTTTCTAATCTCACATTTATAACATACCCTTCAGAAACAATAGCATGACTAAAGACATATTGTGTAATTATATTTACCAAGGCACTCTACCTACAAGCAAATAAATAGGCAACGACATAAACAGGGCAATGGTTGGACAAATTATTGTATTTCCATGAAATGAGTAAAGCAAAAGGTAAATCTATTTCTGATGACTTGGAAGGATGCCCACAATATGTGACTGACAAAAGCAAAGTACACAAGAGTATGTCTTAGATGATCCCATTTAAAAAAATAATAAAATAAAAACAGGACATTAATAGTGTGACTTGTACTATCCTAACATATTATAAAATGCTTTTAACATATTTCTTTTGTTTCTACTTTTCATAAATATTTAATCTCTGCATAACCAGACATAGTTAATGGCTACTGTCAATTAAAATCAAGCAGCAATAATGCATGAAATACAAGATTTCTCCAGAAAAAAAAAAATGTTGATACAATACACTGAGAAAAAGTGTGTTGTAAATCATAACTAAGATATTTTGATACTTTTTTATTTCCTGTAATGTTCCTATTCACACCTCTCCAACTTTAGGTATCGAAATTCTATACCTAATGTCAGAGTCCTTCATGCCACAATCTGAATTCATCTTGACTCAGGCAAAATTATTTCTTGCCAAATAATTTTTATAGGACAACTCGCCAATTTCATCTAGAATCAATTTCTAGTTGCATATAATGTATCCAAAGGCAGTGGGCAATGCTCTTCTCCTCTTCCTATTTCTACTCAAGCTCTCTTTTTCTCCTCCTTGGACATTTTTCTTTTTTGAGAGAGAGTGTGTAAATGGGGGAGAGGGACAGAAGTGGGGGGAGAGAAAGACAGAGAGAGAGAGAGAGAGAGAGAGAGAGAGAGAGACTCTTAAGTAGACTCCACACTCAGCACGGAGGCCAACACAGGGCTCAATCCCATGACCCTGGGTCATGACCTGACCTGAAATCAAGAATCAAATGCTCAACTGACTGGCCACCCAGCCGCCCCTTGAACATTTTAAAGTAAAGAGCAGCATGACCAGAACTGGAATGTATTACATGAAAAGCAAAGTTTTTCACAGAAACTACAATAAACTTTATACTTGTTTTTAATTTCAACAGTGACATCTGAATAAACTCACAACATGTACAGGCACTTAAGTTTGTTAATGAGTCTGTCACAGGTATCCTTCATTTCTGTTACAGTGGTTTTGTAGCATGTCTGTCTTCATTCTTTCTTAAACTTTCCACCTCTCTGCTTACATTACTCATCTGTTCTTATAGGTTTTCTACTTTTTCCATTAGAGCCCTTAGCAAATTAATCCTAGTTAGGATTCTGAGTCTGCTAATTCCAACATCCTTGCCAGGTCTGAGTTTAGCACTGATGCTTGTTCCATTTCTTCACACTGTGTTTTCTGCCTTATAGTGTGCCTTGTAATTTTTTATTGAATGGCCTGTGGTGAGGTAGTGGTGAGGATAGGAGGGAAAGCTTTCTGTAGTCCTGTGATTAGGTCTTGACTTTTCATTGAGCCTGTCCCCCTGGACAATGACCTTATTACATGCTTCTCAGTCCCCACCTTACCCTTCCTAGGTGAGACAGGAAGGAGAGAGGGTGCCTGCCTTTTTCCAGGTAGGTCACGCTTTCGCAAAACACCAGTCAGTTAGGCTTTGGTGACACTGTTTCACTTGAGGACAGGCAGAATAGAAAGCTCTAGCATAATTCAAACTGATGAGCTCTCCCCTCCCCCTGTCAGAAGCACAAGGGGATTTTTCTCCCGTCTTCACTGGACAGCCTCGTCCTCCTGGAGATAATACACAGAAGTGTGGGAGCTCCTCTAAGACCAGGGTGCCCTGGAGCTCTTAACTCTCAGACTTTTCCACACTTAGCCTTCAGCAATTCATCAATTACAGTTTAGGTTTTCCTACTCTGCCATTAGTTCCCACAGAGGTTTCTGCTCTGATAAATAGTGATTCTCTCTATTCACTTGTCTCTCCAATTCAGGGGGCAGTGGTTTATCCTGTGACCTCAGTTCCCTGACGGATCTAAGAAGCGCTGTTGACTTCTAGTTTGCTCAGCTTTGTTCTTATGCAGACAGGACTCCAAGCTCTTGACACGCCAGTCCCAGAAAAGGGGAAATTAAATTACTTTAAGTCTAGATGCTTACTTGAATGTGTCTGTGATTGGAAACATCTATTCCTATTATTTATTCTAAATATGACAAAATGAAAAGAGAAAATCTTAAACAAATATATCCAAGAAATTAGCAGCAAGTCATGAGAAGTTAGTCAACGACTATCAGACCAACATATCTACTAATACAGTCAAACAACTCCAATGAGATGCCTGGAAACTTTTCCTGGCTATTAGAAACTGGTAGTAAGAAAGCTTTTAACTCTATCTGGTTGGGGTGGGATGGAAGAAGGATCCTACTAATTGTTTGCTTTTATTAAAAGTAAATTACTAATGAAATTAAGAGCTGAGTCCTTTAGATAGATGAGGAGGCTGTTAAAAATAGGGCAGCTTCTAAAATTATCCAAAATTAAACCCATGCACGTGCACGCACACACACACACACTCACACACACACACTCACATCACATCATAGAAGGGGGAAAAACAAAAGGTTAAAAATAAAAAATACAAGGGATGCTCAAATTTACTATTAATAAGAAAAATGCAACTAAATCCCATTGGGGGGAAATTTCAAGTGATGGTAAGAATGATTCTCATGTATGTTTTTCATAAACCTGTTTGCACTGCTGATATAACAGGTATAGCCATTCCAGAAAGCAATATGGCAGTGTTTACACCACGTACATATGCTTTAACCAGGCATTCCAACCTTGAATATGTACCCGCAAAGACATTCAGACACAATGGTGCATCACATGCGGTGGCTGGGAGGTGGACGAGCTCTCGATGCCCACCCCTGGGGACATGAACCCCAAAATGTGATGGACGCACACTTGGAACATTCTCCAGCAGCAAGAAGCCAACCAGCTGCACACAAAACATGGGAGATATTAGAGACCTAGTTTAGGGTAAAATAAGAAACCAAATGAGGAACCGTAATATAAAACACAAAACAAGACAACACATTTTATATGTACTTTTAAGAATGGACACAATAGGGGCACCGGGTGGCTTAGTCGGTTGAGTGTCAGACTTCGGCTCAAGTCTTGATCTCACGGTTTGGGAGTTCAAGCCCCACATCGGGCTGTGTGCTTGCTGAGAGCTCAGAGCCTGGAGGCTGCTTCGAGTTCTGGGTCTCCCTCTCTCTCTGACCCTCCCCGACTCATGCTCTACCTCTCTCACTCTCTCTCAAAAATAAATAAACATTAAAAATTAAAAAAAAAGAATGGACACATTAAACACAAAGTACATATGTGGAACAGGAAAGTTGAAAAGGGTTAAAAGATGTTAAGGATCAAAGGTGGAAAATGAACAAAAAAAACAAGAGCGAGGCCTTACCTTGGGGAAAACAGCAAACACATGCAAGCCCTCTCTAGAAGCCGTTATATTTCACCCAACTTTTCAGCTTCTCCTGCACCTGCCAACTAACAGCAGATAGGGACCTCAGCCTAATTCTTTGTCTTTTACCACTTCATTTTTCCCACATGCCCCGTATCTACCTGCTGGGCTCTCAACCAAGTAATCATTTGCTTCCTATGACTTGGTTCACCACAGAGTGATTCAATTTTTAAGAAGTTCAGAATTTTAGTAATCAGCAACACCTACTTCCACATTTCACAAATTCGGACTTGTTTTGTGATTTCAGAAGTGACACTTAAATATACTCAGAGCATTTGGGGACACTTAAGGAAACTGTATAATCCTTGACACTAAATGCTCACTTGGTTGTATCTATAATTTGGAAGTATGTGTTCCTATTACTACATGCATGAGAAAATGATGAGAGAAAGTCTTGCTTACCCAAATAAATCCAGTAATTTAGCAGCAGGCCACAAATGAGACGCTAGGATTGCTCTCAGACTAGCTCCCCTGGGAACAGGGTACAGCCCAGGATGACAAAGAAAGGGCTCAGAGCCAGTTCCACAGTTAGGAACAGACCACAGGTCTCCAAAATCCCAGGTCAGTGAGCTTTTTCCTTTCCACAATGTGCGTGTTTGCACTGATCAGGTGTTTCCCAAAATGGTCCCTTTCTGGTGAATGCAGTATCTTTATTTTAAGTAAGGGTACGCAGCCCTGTGATGCCCGCTATTAATTTTCAAGGGGAGAGCACCTAAAACTCACCCATCAGCGATGGAAAAAGATACAGTCAAGGGTACCAGGGACCTTTGGAAAAGTAGCTAGTAGTTCCATACACTCATATTTTCACATGAAATACAAAAAGGCAGAAGAATATTTACCTTTTAACTATTTTTCTACAACTGAATAAAGGCTTCAATGTGGATAGTCCAATACGATATGGTCATAGTTCCCTGAATTAAAACCCCTACTTTCTTTATTTATTAGTCACATGTTGCCAGCACGGTACTACTAGAAAACTAACTTAGTTCTCACTGACAAAATACTTCAAGGACAAAAAGGGAAAACTTGCAAAGGCCCCTCAAAATGTAAAAGAGTCCCAGAAGAGTGAATTAAAATGCTCCTTTTAGTTTCCCCGAGGTCTAAATCTCCTCAGGCACCCTCTGTGATCTTTTATTTAGAGGGAAAAAATATTCAGCTATCCCCCTATACTTTCTCCTTCAGGCGTTTAGCCCCAAAGAAAGAGGAAACAAGGAAATATTTCTAAAGAAAGCCCAAAATTCAAGAAATGAAGAAACAGATTAAAATAGAAGTGATTTTTGCAAGAGGTTGAAAATGGTGTCATTTAGAGTAACCCTGGATATACAGATTACTTGTGACTAACTGTAATCTTTCATAAAGCATTGGAATTTGTATTGATGGAAAAAGCTTCCAGCTATAAGAAAACAAGAGTAGCAGCAATAAACAACACTGATCTCTTTTCTCAAAGAAGCACTATTCATGGACAAAGGAATTGAAGTGGAAAAATAGCTTCAGATTTCAATCTACTCTGTAGAGTGATTCACACAAACATACACAGAAAACGGGCTTAAATGATAATCACCTGAACAAAGTACAATGAACCTTGTATAATGGCACATCTCCCAGGTCCCAGTGACTTCATACACTTAGCAATAACCTAAAGAGGTCACCGAGAGGAGCATCTCATCTAACACAAGTCCACTTAACCACTTCTGCCAAAAGAGATTCTAAAACTGCTTAAAGGTCTCCAGATAAGACTCCAAAGTCACACCCAGGAACACATTTCAAAGCTTAATAGCCCACACTAGCAGGAAAGGATTCCAGGTAGGTAACTTAAATCACCCACCCTAGGGATTTAACCTGTTTCTTCTCTTTTTGATTTCAGAGGGTAACTGCTGAGCACGCTGCAATGACCAGCTCTTGCCTTACTAGAAATGCATGATCGAATTGCTCTCAGGATGAGCTGCTGCTCTGCTTGACCTTTGCTTCTGGTTCTCCCTTTACAACACTCCAGACTCACTGTTGGCTTCCCAGGAAACCCTCTGTATCATGAAAATAAGTCACGTGCAGAGAAGAACAAAGAGGCACCTTGATGTTAATTGCAATGCACCTAGAAGTCCATCATGGGGTCTCTGATACTTCCACGAGTGCTGGAGGAAACTGAGAGCAACTCTTGAAAGGGTATCAGAAGACCCAATGATTCCTTTCTAACTATCTATCCTAAAGATATTCCCTAACATCAACATTTATCTGCTAACAGTACAAACATCTCTTTACAAGGATGTTCACTGCAGCCCTACTTATAATAGGGAAAAACTAGAAGCAACCTAAAATCCAACATTATGGGCATAATTGTTTAAAATTATGAGCACATTGACTGGAATATTATTCATCCATGAAAAGTAATGCTGTTACATGAGTACTAACACAGAAATATTTTTATGATGCAGTAATTATATTAAGAAAGTATGTTGGGGCACCTGGATGGCTCAGTCCGGTGAGTACCCGACTTTGGCTCAGGTAATGATCTCACAGCTCATGAGTTCGAGCCCCGCGTTGGGCTTTGTGCTGACGGCTCAGAGCCTAGAGCCTGCTTCAGATTCTGTGTCTTCCTTTCCCTCTGCCCATCCCCTGCTTACTTGCTGGCTTGCTCTCTTTCCCTCTCTCTCAAAATAAATTTAAAAAAAAGGTAGGTTGCAGTACTGCAAGTACAGACTTCTGATATCTGTTCAATTGTATATATATATTTGCATGTGTGTCTAAAAATACCAGTCCAGAAAAATACATACCAAAATCCTGGTGGTTTTTGCTGGATAATCAGATTTTGAGATTTTTGCTCTTCTTATGTTTACCTATAAATATTTTCTTTTTTTAATGTTTTTTAATTATTTTTGAGAGACAGAGAGAGACAGCACAAGCAGGGGAGGGTCAGAGAGAGAGGGAGACACAGAATCCAAAGACAGGCTCCAGGCTCTGAACTAGCTGTTAGCACAGAGCCCGACGTGGGGCCCTAACCCATGAGCCTCGAGATCATGACCTGAGCCGAAGTCGGACGCTTAACCCACTGAGCCCCCAGGCGTCCCAAATATTTTCTGATTTTTCTCTGAAATGAGCATATACTGCTCTGGTAGTAAAAAAAAAAAAAAAAAAAAAAAATCTAGTAGTTGTTTTATCTTTGGAAACTCCTTAAGGAAGATGACTTGCTGCTTTGTACAAAACTAAGTAGAAAGATCTAACAATGCAGACAACAAAGAAATTAGGGTCTAGACAAGGGTACATTCCAAAATGGGGGACGTGGCAAAGACATGGCAAATGAAAAGATAAACGAGGGTTGAGAGCCAATGATTTCTCTTATGTTCTGCATGACTTCTCTAAAGCATTTGACACTCACTTCTCTAGAATGCCATTCCCTGTTGGTTTCTTCCCATTCCCTAGACTGTCCCTTCACTTTTGGCGTCCACTGCTCTACATGTTACCTTAAGCTAATCTCCGCTATCACTCTGTGAGTTCCACCAATCTCTCTTCTGGGCCTCAGAATAAATTTCCAATGTCCACAAAACAGGTCCATTCACCTCTACATGTTGAAAACTGAACTCATTACCCTCTCCTCACCAGTCTGCTTCTTTCCCAGGATTCCTTCTCTCTTATCAATGGCATCGTCGTGCACTCAAAATAGACATCTGAGGTTATTTTTAACTCCTCCCTAATATTCTTCAAGCAATTTAGAACAAGTTATGTCCGCCATCTAAATACCCAGTTTTTCTTGCACCCATAGCCCAATCCCCCATCATCCCTAACCTGCATCTGATACCTCTTCCTTCTAGTTCAAAACATATGTTCATTATTTCATCCCTGTGCAAAGTTATCTAGTACCCATCCCGCCCCTGCTTGAAACAAAGTCCAAACTGCTTTCTGCTCTGTATAAAGCCCTTCAAAATCCAGTTCCAACTTATCTATCCAGCCTTAACAATCCCTCCACCACCAACAACTACATTCTGCCCCCCCCACACACACACTCCAGACCCACCAAGTTCCCACCAAGTCCCAAGCATGAGACACATGCCATGTTCACGTGTCACTGCATCCCATTGCTACTGCCTGTAAACTGCCCTCTCTCTTCTCTGCTTATAGTCCATTCTTTAGCATCTTTCTCAACACTCTTTCGTCTCTGATAACGAAGCCTCAGCCTCACTCCTGTGTGGCCATTTTTTCCAACTTGCTTTCACATCACACACATTCCTCTCTTACACTTTTTATCCCCCTTCTTAAGCTGCTCCTATCCCCACAGGAGAGTATGAGCAGGGTCATTGCCCCAGTCCTCTGTGGATGCTGGGAAGGCTAAATACTCACTTCCCCAGTCTCTCTTGCAGCTAGGGTGGTGGACACAGGATATAGCCTGGCCAGTGAGACATCAGCACAAAATTATTAGGCAATCTCTGCGTAATTGATATGTTTTCCTGAGAGGAGAGGGGGACAAAAAAGAGCTAACACCTCCTTCTTCCTCCCACCTCGATATCCGGAGCTGCAGAAGCTATCTTGTCCACATGAGGGCAAAAGCAAGAGTACCACAGATATTACAGCCCCAACGACACGCAGCTCCCGAACAACCCTGGCAGTCACCAATCTATAGACGTATTAGCTGAGAAAAATCAACCCTGGTTTTTCTAGCTGTGTTTCACACTGTCTGTTACCTGCCACATTCCTAACTGATATTTTTATCAAAAAGGTAATGTAGCAATAACTTCTGGAGACCTACCAGTCTCCTGACACTATACTATTTTTATTTGTTTTGCTTTCTCTAATCTTTAGGCGTCATCCTTTCTATTTGCAGAATTGAAAGTTGATGTGCTGAAAAATTAAGTAATTTCTCAAACATCACACATAGCTATGAAGTTTCTGAGCCAGGATTCCAACCCATCAGAGCTGTCTGATTTGAAAGCTTGTCCTTTTCACCACTTTTGAAGACAGATTCAATGAACCTAGACCAAGAAAAGAGCTGTTGAAGACAACATGGGTTTGCAAGCCCAGCAAATGAGAAAATCCGTATCAGCTAAATCCATTTACTAGTTTACTGATGACTTAGTAGTGTGGGATAGGGGGAAAAAAAAGCCTTGCTAAAGGTGGTAATAGATGAATTCTTTCTAAGCTGCCTTCACAAGAATTATCAATCCTGCCACTATTTGTCACAAGAGATTGGATTCTCCTCTTTAAAGCCAAAATGGTTACTGCCCAGTGCTCCATTTTCTTCAAGGTGCTTGCAAATTCATTCACAAAGGAGACCCATGTTCAAAGTAAGAGTAAGGAAAAAGGTTGTTTAAAGCATTTGTGAGCAAAGGCACCACATGAAAGAAAATGCCTCTGCTCAGAAGTGAGGAGGCCATATTTGGGATCAGGAATGATTTTAAAAGGAGTAGGAAAACACCGCCAGTGTGATTTAAGGATCAAGAAATGTGTGAGTTAATTTAGCCTAGAGATATGAGACCAAAAGTCAAATACCCTCCCTATATTACTCTTAGTCTGATGTACACCGTATTGCGGAACAAAGGCAAGAGCGATGTACCAGATAGAATATATTTAACTCTCAGCTCCACCACTAGCTGTGTCCTGGTCTCTGAAACACAATTAGCTTAATGGTCAAACGAGGGTGCTATACTCACTTTATAAGGTTTCGTGAGGATTATTAAATGAGATAACAGATAAGCAAAGCGCTTAGGTCAGTGTCTGGCCCCAGTAATTGTCAGATAAGTGGTGCAGCTGCTAATAACAGTAACAATTAGCAAGCAAGGACAACAACAATGGCTTAGAAGCACCTCAACTCGATGGTGATCATGTTAACACTGGGGACAAAACAGGTGGTTTAGATATGCACGTTGGAATATTACTAGGCACAGTGACACGAAATTAAGTCCAAGAACACTTTGGGTAAACAAGGCTGAATGCTTCCTGTGGAAGGGTTGATATCTTGAAGACCTCACATTATTCTAGAATAATCCTAAAAAAGGATGCTGGACATTTGTGTTTATCAGTCCAAGGTGGTAGCCCCTGCCCCCACCGCTTATCAATAGTATAAACAGCTTGCAATGAACTTGACCACCAAGTATGAAATTATGCAGTTCATGCTGAAATTTTTACAATGAGTTTGGGTTCACATTATTTTCAACGGGACTCATAAAGTGAAGCAATATTAACTTTTGTCACAAAATTTCACATACGCATAATTTCAGATCTCATAAAATGTGACCGTTCCCAGGCAGGCCAAATTCTGAAGTCTGGCATCTCAAGTAGACATAGTTGTCTCTCTGTCAAAAGTCCTCCCAACCCCCAACCCCCACTCCTATAGAACACACCTATATCTGGGAAGCTGGTGCGCCATGAGGTCACATTTCTCAGCTACCTCGGACTAGCCACAGACTGTGACAAGTTCTGTCCTACAGAATCTAAGTAGCGTTGCCTCCTCCAGGCTCTTATCCCTTCCTCAGACTGGATGCAAAGGATAACTTGGTCTTCGGGGATGGCAAACCATCGGGGGACAGAGTGTGGACCCCTGACTCAGTGCATGAAGAGAAGCCGTTGCTGACTGAGAAACATACATCTTGGATGGGAACATGAGTGAGAAATTAAGTTTTATCGTGTTTGAGACATACGTCTTTAGATCTTTTCCTTTCTTTTTTTTTTTTTTTTTTTTTTTTAGAGTAGTTAAGCCTCTCTTAGTTAATACAGATTCCCTAGAGGGAACCAACACAAAAGAGTTGAGTCAATAGGACCAGTAGGGATACCTAAGCAAGCAATGAAATCTAGATACATGTAATTGCACCCCTATGGGAGAATTTTAGCAACTGAACAAACAGCCTCCACTCCAATGTCCAGCTCTTGTACCTGACAGTTGTTACTCATAGAGAAAACAAAAAACTCTGAATCCATCAAGTGTATGCTAAGTGTCCTTTCTGTTTACGTGAAAAGCCTAGGTTAGTTATGGCCTCCATAGGTTGAGAAAGGACCTCTGCTGTAGTTTCCATCTCCACGCAAATGAAAACTCAGGACAGGTAGTAAATTGAAGAATCTTTCCAAGTAGCTGGCCATAGGGGTCCAGCTCGAAGATTCTCACCTCTTGATATGCACACCCTGTGTTATCTCGTGCCACACTGAATAGGGCTGAACTGTGTAACCAGTAGGGTGCTGCAAACATGACACAGTGTGACTTCCCAGGCTAAGTCACAAACACACTGTGGCTTTCACTCTCTTCTCTCCCATCATTTGTTCTAGGAGAAACCCACCGCCATGTCGTAAGGACACCCAAGCAGCCTGAAGGAGAAATTCACGTGGCAAGGAGCTCAGGCCTCCTGCTAACAACCAGCACTAACTTGCCAACCATATGACTAGGCCATATTAGAAGCTGATCATCCGGGGCGCCTGGGTGGCTCAGTCAGTTAAGCATCTGACTTCGGCTCAGGTCATGATCTCGATGTTTGTCGGTTCAAGCCCCACATCAGGATCTGTGCTGACAGCTCAGAGCCTGGGGCCTGCTTTGGATTCTGTGTCTCCCTCCTCTTTGCCCTTTCCCTGTTCGTGTTCTCTCTCTCTCTTTCTCTTTCCTCTCTCTCAAAAATAAATAAAAAAACATTTTACTTTTTTTTAAAAAAGCCGCTCATCCGCCCCAGTTAAGCCTTCATACTGCTGCAGTCCTAGCTGACATCTATGTGCTACAGCTCCTTAAAGGAGACCCTGATCTGTTAAGTTGTTTGGATTCCTGACCTATGAAAACTGGGAAATAATAAGCGCTTACTGATTTTAAGCCACTAATTTCAGGGGCGGGGTAATACATTATGTAGCATTAGATGACTAATTCACTAGCTTGTTTTAGAGAGAAAAAGAGAGAGAGAGAAAGGAGTGGGGAAAGAGAGGGGAGGAAAGAGAGAGAGTAGGAGGAGGGAAGAGGAGGAGGGAGAAGAGACAGCTTTACCTAAAGCTGAAAAGCTTTGCCTTCTCTAGTTGTTTTTAATGTTCCCTGGAATGGGGGTGCCTGGGTGGCTCAGTCAGTTAAGTGTCCAACTTCGGCTCAGGTCCTGATCTCACGGATCGTGAGTTCAAGCCCTGCACTGGGCTCTGTGGTGACAGCTCAGAGCCTGGAGTCTGCTTCAGATTCTGTATCTCACTCTCTCTCTGCCCCTTCCCCATTCACACTCTGTTTCTCTCTCAAAAATAAATGAACATTAAAAAAACTAATGTTTCCTGGAAATAGGAAGGACTGTGCCAGAGGTCCTGGAAGTATTATATTGGGCTTCCTTCAACCCAGTCATATGACGAAATCAGTCTGTACGTATAACAGACTCTTTTTAACATGGCAGCAAAGATTTAATTCATGAACTGATTAGTGGCTCATGTGAACAGCGAATTTAAAGGGTTCTTTCCGTGTGTGTGTGTGTGTGTGTGTGTGTATACTGGTAGAACTGGAAAAAACATGGCAAATTGAACGTAGCGAATACTCCATTCAGGGAATCAGACACTATTTCTTAAGAGCCTCACATGTCACATAAAATGAAGACTTCAGGGCAATTTTATGCTCGTGCTGCTACACGGGACACTGAACCTCTCCCATCCCATGATTGAGAACCCTCACATAAGACTACTTCAGTTTTATCTTTCTTGACTGAGGGCACTTAAGAGGTGGGGAAAAAAAATCTCTCATTGCCTCTACCTTGCGACTGGCTGGCCTGTCAGAAGCGTCACAGTGTTTGATCACACTGGCGTGATTACTGAGGAAAAGAAAGCAAAGAACTTCCAGTGGCTCATTTCTCTCTTTACAGTTTGCGAGAAACATCACTCGCCCTTACATTACATTAGCTGACACACTGACAAGGCCTAATAACAGAACCCCACATCAGAAAAGTCTATCAGAAAGACCCAAAACATAACCGAACAAGACAGGGCCATACCTTATCATATGCTACCAAGGTCAGAGCCAAGCGACGTTTGACGACTGTTGAGTCAAAGTCACTGTGCTGACCAACAGTCTGTGGCACAATTCCCGTCTGTGGGGGACCCTCCTTTGAAATGGCTGGTTTCTTTTTTTTTCCAGCCTGATATTTCACAAAACAGAAATCTAGCAAATGTTAAAGAACGACATGATATTCTTATTTTTATAATAAGCTAACAGCCCCTATTAGACAATTTCCATGAACACCATATCACTTTTTATCAAAATCGATTTGTGCGTACAGGGTCTTCTTTGCCTCTGAGGTTGCTGATGGTGTACGGACCAAATACATAACTGCATCCTGCAATGATTCCCAATCTGGAAATAATCCTGGGCTTCCTCATCACTGTAAAAATAAAATACAACAAGAATTACACATTTGCCCATGGTAAGGCTCTCTGGGTCAAATTAAACAGAGGGAAGTACACCTGTCCCTGAGGTCCAAAGTAGGACCAATGCCTGTTTTCGTAAATAAAATCTCCTTGGAGAGATCCATTCATTTAGAAACTGTCTGCAAGTGCTTCCACAAGACAACACCAAAATTGAGTAGCTGAGACACAGGCCGTATGGCTCAGAAAGCTGAAAATATTTACCATCTGGCCTTTCGCACTAAGAGTTCGCCAACCCGTGAAATAAAAGTATTACATACACATCTCACTTTGGGTTCAGAATGTTGAGACTTATGTCGGGCCCTTTACTGCTTATCTCATGGATAATAAGATAAGCTTATTTCTTGGATTAATAAAGTCAAAATAACAAATGTGGTAGATTAAATCTTTCAAGATTTTGGGTGGAGTCAATAGAAATTCCCTTCTTAACCAAGTTTTGCCTTAATCATTCTTACTGAAATTTTAAAAGATGGCACCTGGACTGCTCATATACTTGTTCAACAGCTTTTAAACCACTGGGTAAGTTTAAGTAGCTGTCTTTTTCCCAACATGTCTTACTCAGTTGGTCACCAATACTTTCTAGGGCTAAATATTCTTAGCCTTATATTGTGTTTTTAAGAAGAAAACATGTAAACTACTTCAGATACAATGTTTTTCTTGATGTGAAGTCATAAGCATGGATTAATCCATATTGTACAAGATAAGAAAATGCTCATAGCAAATTTAATAAGAGTATAACAGCTACAGGATCTCAATTCACTGGTTTGGAAACACGACGCATATATATTTTGGCAGGGAAAGAGAAAGCCTTTGTTACGGTCTAGGGAGCGGGACTCCCATCTTACACCTTCAAGGCAAGAGAAAGAGCCTCAACGAGTGTCAATTTTGTCACAAACAAAGACAATGCCTGGAATTCTTGGTATAAAGAACTTTCTCCTCAGACTCATCTCTTATTAGACTTGGCAAAAGGATGAATTTACCTATTTGGGAACCCTGGCATTCTACTACAAGGAAATGGCTTAGATATTTTCTGTTTCACACACCTACTCAAAATACTATCCACATAAAAGTATATACAAAGCCAAGACCCAAACATCTAGAACATTCTGTAGACCAGGGTTTCTCAACCTTGGTACCACTGACACTTTGAGCGGGATGATTCATCACTGTAGGAGGCTGTCTCATGCACTGTAGATGTGTGGCAGCATCCATAGCCTCCACCCTAAACACCCGGAGGACCCCATCTTGGCTGACAACCAAAAGTGTTTGCAGAGATTACTGAATGTCCCCAGAGGTACAGGGGGCAAACCTGCCCTCAGTTGAGGACCACTGCTCTAGAGCAGATTAGATCTCTCACTTACCCAAAGGCAGTTACTTCATTCAACCTATATAAACCAGTAAGCCATACAGCTGGATAACCTGCTCCCTTCCATGACAAAGTGGCTACATGTGCTCCCACAGTTACCACTGCCACGCCCTAAAGGACACCAAGAATGTCCTCAGAAAATTCCTCTGGGCTACTATCTCTGATTCCCATCTTTTGCTGTAGTGCCCAGAGTCCCTTCCCACAACCCAATTAACATGGAGAAGGCATCGCAGGCATCCACAGGGAGCCTCACTTTTCAACTCCGTGTGTTCAAATCCTTCCCTGATTCAACAACGGTGAGGGACAGCCTCTCGTCCCTGATCAGGGCGAACATCTAAATAGCCTGCATTTGCTACAGAGTCCACTGCGATAGATTATTGCCTTACATATTGCTACATTAACAGAATTTCTTATGACAGCACCAACAGCCCAATGTGGTTGTTTTCCTTGAGATCCTTTTAAATCCCCAATTCAATTACCGTGCTCATTTTTCTGATGAATCATCAGCAGAAAGCCAGACTATTTTTTAGAGAATGATATGATCTTCAGCCGGAACGTTACTTCTGTAGGACTGCTTTACCTACTTGGCACCAGATACAGTCTATCCAGCTCTGAAGAAAGTTAGACCTTAGTACTTAATGCAGCACAAAATAACCCCTTCTAGAACTTCTAGTTTCTTCACGACAGCTTCGACAACTGACACCAAAAGGAAAAGGAAAATAATAAACCTAAATAATGGAGCAAAGTGTGTGGTTACTTTACTATTGTATCTCTACATTTGATAGCCTCAGAGATGCAAATCTCAGCTCTAGGCCACAATTAAATTGATGCGTCTATTTTCAAACATCACAGCAGCAGTGAAATGTTAAGTCTTCGGGATTGCTTTTCCCTCAAGGATTTCCTTTTTTCTCTGCCTCTTGTTCCTTCACTAGAGGGATACACACCAGCAAGGCAACATGTGACACGCTGACACTGTCACAGATACCAAATCCCCGCAGAATTCAGGAACTGTGCCATAAATGAGGAGGTTTCTTTGAATTCCAAAGTGGCCTGAAAGCTGAACGTAGAAGAAAAACTGGACAAGTGACCGTCCCACACTCAGGCTGTCACTTTGAGCACGACTCTGAGCTGAGACGCTTTGTTACCGCAGCGGGCAGGTAACATGGACACATGTCTGAGTGTAGCGACACCGGGAAGAGACAGTGGTTAAAGCGAGGAGGCCCCAGGGATTAAAACCCACCTGTCAGCCGACTTAACCTTAGCCTCGCTCCCTGGACATGCGCCTTTCTGAGTTGCTTGAAGCTGTTGATGACCCAGACACTACCATTCTGGCCTCCACCCTCAAGACATCCCAGTGGTGAAAAGTGAACCCTCCCTGATGCAGAAGACTCTAAAGGGAGCTCCAACTCCTCGTCTTTAGCTCAAACATAAAGAAATAAGAAGGGAATGACTAATGGGCAATTATGGTTGCCTTGGCTACAACTCTAACTTTTGGCAGATATATTAATTTTTCTGTACCTCTGTGTGTTTAATTATTTGTTTAAATAGTACATAAAAATACCCAAAGGTGTCAGGATTATCGGCCTCACCACAGGCCTTTTTCTTTCTTGACGATTCTTCCATGACTGTATTCTCACTCACTGGTCCAGATTACCTGCCGCAGCTGGGGTAGAGGAGAGCCTGGTCCCGTCTCTCACCATTTTCCACGCATTGCTACATTCTGAATATGACGCCTAGGGGCCTCCCAGCTAACTGGATGTGTAAATAAAAGAGTTTTAAATCACTTCAAGGTGTCATTCAAATTTTCATCCTAGCTAACAGGGAGGAAATTCACCACATCCACCCTGGGGCCATCTTCCCATCTCATTTCCTGCTGACACTCAAGTAATGTGCTAGACAAAGGCACAGCAAGTCCCATGTTAGCATCTTTTAGGACTAACTCCCTGGGTCTGTCCTCCAATCTTGAAAAGATCACTCTTTTCACTCATGAATTAAAAAAGAAATACAAAAGAGATCTAAAAAGGTAGTTTCATTATCAGGCTTTTTTTTTTTTTTCATATCCTCGCTGTTCTTATTTATCCACACCTGAAACCCCTAATAATCATAATGAACTTGGAATTATAGTGAGATACAAAAAAAAAAATAGGATACCTCAAAGGGTATGACTTTGTAACTTAGTACTCCTTATCCATTATATAATTAGAAAATTATTCCCTGCATTGTTGTTGCAAGCTTAGGGGCTCTGTATTGATACCAGATTGGGGCTCTCAGCAAGTCTCCTCTGCCTGTGTGTTCTGACAAGTATCATCACAGTAATCCCTTACAGCGAGAAGACAATCATTAGTAAATGGCAAAGAAGAGGTGTCAGTGGTGCTTCAGCCACAGGTTCAACTACCCACTAATAAAGGCTTTGACCTTGGATAATAGAAAAGCCATCTCTGGGAACCACTTTACCAGAGACTGTTTTCTATAATGGCCAAGGACAAATACCAAGATTCAGTGGAACACCTAAGTAAAAACAGCAACACCACTAGACAAAATTTTTGAATGAGATCTTGCTCCAGGCAGCCTCTATATACAACAATATAAGTAGTTCAAAGGCAATTTGTAAGTAATTCACCAAGAACCGAAACCAAACCTAGGAAACTGTAAAATCTCCACCCTTGTCAAAGGATTGCTTTTAAATCACCTCAAAGGGATTTCGGTCAACAAGTGGCTAGGGCAGGCCTGAAGAGGTGAAGTCGCAGTCTGTAACATGGTGACCCAACAGAACTTTCTGCATGGATAGAAATGTTGCCCAATGGGACTCAGAACTTTTGGGCATCTGAAGTGTGGCTAATACAAATGAAGGAGTGAATTTTTTAATTTTATTTCATTATAATTCCATTTAACTCTAAATAGCCATATGTGTCTACTGACTACCATATTAAATAATGCAGGTTTGGAGACTGAGGAGGGGAGTGCTGGGGATGGAGTGTCTTGTCCAAGCAAGTGAGGAAGTGTGCCAGGAAAGCTGTACGCCCAGGGCAGGCAGAGCCCCTACAACTGACTGTTAAAGAAAATCTGCTTGGGGCGCCTGGGTGGCTCAGTCGGTTAAGTGTCTGACTTGGGCTCAGATCACCATGTCACGGTTCCTGGGTTCGAACCCCGCGTCAGGCTCTGTGCTGACAGCTCAGAGCCTGGAGCCTGTCTTTGGATTCTGTGTCTCCCCCTCTCTCTGACCCTCCCCTGCTCACACTGTGTCTCTCTCTCTCAAAAATAAATAAAAAAAACATTTTAAAAATTATAAAGAAAAAGAAAAAGAAAATCTGCTTCCAAGGTTAAGGCTGAACTCATTAGGAAAGCATGCTGTGATGAACTAGAGATGTGGGACATGAACACAGGAAAGGGAGTTGGTGGCACGTGTGTTGTGATTTCACAATGCCAATATGGTGAGATCTCACCTGCGAGCAGAAGTACAGAGAAGCAGAGGAGGTGACCAGGTTCTGAGGCCATTAGATCATGGCAAATCTCGAAAACAGACTGGTTTGCAGTTATTTCTTTACTGCCCTAAATGGATGCTCTTGTATAAACATGGTTAGACAGGGATTATAAATATGCACCTGTAGCCAGACAGCCAGGGGGCCACTGATGTCACATTATTTATTTAGCTGTTTATTTATGATATTGTATTTAGTTAGTTAGTTACTTGCTTAGTATCTGTCTCTCCCAACTGAATGTGCGCTGCATTAGAACATGGACAATTCTGGGCCAGAAAGTAGGTATTAAATAAAAGATTGTCAGAAGGAGTATTCATACCCAACCTTATTTGTCAAAAATATATTTGCAGGCCTCCTACATGCAATGTACTGTGTTAGGATTGGAGAAAGAGCTGTGAAAAAGACACACCTGGTCCCTATCCTCATGGCTTATATTAAATAGCTAATTATACAATTAAGAATGTATGATACCATATTGACAGGGGCCTGACATGCGGTAGGCAGGGAAAGGTGCAAACAAGGAAAAACTTCTTTGAAGTGCTGAACTGAATTTTGAAGGCTGAATTGGGATTAAGTGGGTGAGAGGAAAGTGAAGGGGGTTGGGGGGAGGACATTCCACGCAAAGTAAATTGCTTGGGCAAAGGCTCTGGGTAGGACAGGGTGAACTCCAGAAACTTAAATAAATGAAAACAGAAACACCAGTATTACTGTCCAAAGTCCAAGCAAGGCAGAGTGGCAGGGGGGCTGGCTGTCAGGGTCAGTTGGTGATGTTCCCAAAGTACTGCAGCCCCAATTCAGCCCCTCGGACCTCTCAGATGCCTGAACCCACCCAATATCACCTGAGGGCTTCCTTCCCAGGGATGACCCCATGCTCCTATGGACCCCAAATTCCAGCACCTTTAACTCTAATGAGATAATCTTGTTCAATTTCTTAACCACGGGGTGGAGGGAACTCATTTATCCGACAAAATCGGAGAGACTTACGCACACACAAAAATACATGCACACTCAGACTTTTATAAGAGCTTATAAAAGACTTTTCTCATGTACTACTGAATTTGTTTCCAATCTAGACAGTTCTTACAAAGGTAAAAATATGATCCCCATCTCACTGTTGACAACCCTGAGTCTCAAAGAAAATGTGACTTCTCAAAGAGTTCAGTTAGAAAGGGCACAACCAGGATTCAAAGTCACAGCACCCAAGTCCCATGATCTTCCCTATAAGAGTGGTTTCCTTCCAACTGAGGGTCCAGGGAAAATACTGCGTCTGATCCTTAGTGACACCAACCCCACCAACCATTCATTTTTTTTATTTTTTTAGGTTTTTATTTAAATTCCAGTTAACATAGTATAATATTAATTTCAGGTGTGGCATATAATGATTCAACAATTTCATACAACATTGGTGCTCATCACAATAAAGGCATTCCTGAATTCCCATCACCTATTTGACATCCCCCGACTCAGCCCTACCTCCTCCGGTAACCATCGGTTGTTCTCTATAGCTAAGAATTGTTTCTTGGTTTGCCTCTTTTTTTTCCCTGTGCTCATTTGTTTAGTTTCTTAAATTCGACATTATGAGTAAAATCATACGGCATTTGTCTTTCTCTGATTTATTTCACTTAGCATAAAACTCTCTAGCTCTATCCATATCGCTGCAAATGGTAAGACTTCATACTTTTTCATGGCTGGTGTGTGTGTGTGTGTATGTGTGTGTGTGTATACACATTTATACATATATAACACTCCTTCAATTTGTCATTCCATGGACACTTGGGAGTTTTCCATAATTTGGCTATTGTAAGTAATGCTACTATAAACATCAGAGTGCGTGTATTCCTGTGAGTATTTTTGTATTCTTTGGGTAAATATCTAGTAGTACAATTGCTGGGTCATAGGGTAGTTGTATTTTTAATTTCTTGAGGAGCCCCCTTACTGTTTTCCAGAGTGGCTGCGCCAGTTTGCAATCTGAACAACAGTGCAATAGGGTTCCCCTATCTCCACATTCTCACCAAAACCTGTTTTATCTTGTGTTTTTTATTTAAAATGATATCTCACTGTAGTTTTGATTGGCATTTCCCTGATGATAAGTGATGTTGAGCATCTTTTCATGTGTCTGTTAGCTATCTATATGACTTCTTTGGAAAAATGTCTATTCGTGTCTTCTGCTCATTTTTAATTGGATCATTTTGGGGATGTTGAGTTTTATAAGTTCTTTATATATTTTGGATCCTAACCCTTTATGGAATATGTCATGTGCAAATATGTTCTCCCATTTTATAGGCTGCCTTTTAGTTTTATTATGTCCTTTGCTGTGCACAAGGTTTTTATTTTGATGTAGTCCCAGTGTTTTACTTTTGCTTTTGTTTCCCTTGCCTCATATCTAGAAAGAAGTTGCTATGGCCAACGCCATAGAAGTTACTGCCTGTGTTCTCCTCTAGAAGTTTCCAACCATGCAGTTTTGTTTTAACTATTTATTTATTGAGATGATGTTTGTCCCGCCAGTGACGTTGCTCCCCAAGAGAGCTTCCGCTTCTCCAGCCAGGGAGACCTTCTCAGCAACCTTCTAGAACACACTTACTTCATGGTTGGAGGCCATAAAGAGCTGCTTTGAAAAATTCTACAGCCACTTACTCAGAAACGTTATGATATTCGTCCAATTCAAATCCAGAGCCTTGTTTTGAACTATTTTTTAAGTCAATTTGGAGACCCTGGAATCATTCACAGGGCCTCATTAGTTCTTAAACAGGATGAGTCATTTTCAGACTTCATGTATTGAATGCCCCAAAGCACCTTCAACAGTGACGACTCTCATATCCTGAGAGTCTGCAATGGTCCACGAGCTTATACATGTGTCCTGTACTCAGGGTGACCAACTGTCCTGGGACCCAGGGGTTCCTGGGAGAGAATGAGTTGGTCCTTCTACAGGCAATTCAATCCTCAGAACACTCAGGTGTGGTAAGAGGGACTACTTACCCATCACCTTAACCGACAGGAGAATTCAAACCAGTGTTCATGTGGTTTGCCCAAAGTCCTCAGAGCCTGTAGGATCAAAACTGGGGTTTGAGAGATCTGACTCCCGGGGGTTAGTCCCAGCCTAGCCCTCTGGGTAACCACAGCACCACAATTTAGCTGAGAGAGATGGACATCCTTGGGTACTAAAATGTAAATGAGTACCTCAAACCTTCCACTTCTCTGGAGAATTCTCACCTTTCTACCTTATGAAGTGGATAGGATTTTTTCAGGACGGAAATAAAACTGGGAGCACTCTTTTTGCCTTAAGCTCAATGTCCTGATTTGCATGTCAATGCCAGCAGTGTTATTTCACCTAAGGGCTGCTTTTAAAACACCCAGAGCAGAGAAAGCAGTCTGGGCTGGGAAAGTAACCGGTAAATTGTAGAGAACAGGCCTTGAGTCACACCTGACGAAGTAGAAAGAGTAAGAGTCCGACAGACTTAAATTTAAATTCTTCCTCTGCCATATACTGGCTGTGTGACCTCAGGACTAATAATAGTTATTTCGCAGGATTACCGTGGAGCATAAAATGAGATCACCCAATCTGAATCTACCTCGCTCCATGAGTGGCATATGAAAAACACCCCATAAATGTTAGTTCGCCAAAATCACCCAAGAAAAGAAACTCAAAATTTCCCTTCTTTGTAATCTCCTCAAACTTCCACCAGGGTTTCTGAAACCTAAACCTATATGAAAATTATAGGTTGTATCAAGAATATAAACAATCCAAATTTTTTAAAAACCCACCAAAGATTTGAACAGACATTTCACCAAAGAAAAATACAGATGGCAAGAGGCACATAAGATGGTCAACATCATTTGTCAACAGGGGAGCACAAATTAAGGCCACAGCAAGAAATCATCACATACCTACTAGAATGACTAAAATTAAAAATACTGACAATGCCAAGTGTTGACGATGTTGTGGAGCAACTGGAATTCTCAGGCACTGACAGTAGGAATGCAGGCTGAGTCGGTACATTTGCTATATTTGAAAACAGGCTGGCAGCTTCTTATAAAGTTAAATCCACTTATCCTACAATCCAGCAGTCCCACTCCTAGCAGTTTACCCAAGACAAATGAAAATGTCCACAAAAAAAAAAAAAAGTTTCTTAATAAAAGCCCAAAATCTGTAAACAACCCAAATATCCATCAACAGGTGAATGGATACACAATATAGGTTACTTCTACACAACAAAACACCACTCAGGAAGAAAATGGAACCTGCTGGTACAAACATCAAAATGAGTGAATACCAAATACGCTTTGTTAAGCAAAAGAAGTCAGGTGCAAAAGACTGTAGAATATTGGACTCTATTTATATGAAATTTTGGAAGAGCCTGGGGTGGAGTGAGGGAACTGTCTGCAGGGGAACACAACAGAAGTCTTTGGAGGTGACAGAAATATTCCACATCCTCTTTGAGGTAGGAGTTACACAAGTATTCACAATTGTCAAAACTCACTGAACTGTACACTCAGAAAGGGTGAGTTTTACTACCTATAAATTATGTCAGGAAATCTTACTTTTAAAAGCAAATAGATTGTAGGGGGCACCTGGGTGGCTCAGTTGGTTAAGCGTCCGACTTTGGCTCAGGTCATGATCTCATGGTTTGTGAGTTCGAGCCCCGTGTCAGCACAGAGCCTGAACCCGGCTTCGGATTCTCTGTCTCATTCTCTCTCTGCCCCATGCCCACTTGTGCTCTGTCTCTGTCTCTCAAAAATAAATAAATGTAAAAAAATTTTTTTTAAGCAATGAGATTGTAAAATACAAGGGGTCTAATCTGGGAAGGAGGATGCAATCCCGGGAAACAGATGGAGGAGGAAGCATGGGAGGATGGACAGAGCTGACTCTGCCACTGGTTTGTGAATGACTTGACTGGAACCTTTGGTGACTGGGGGAGCAAACCAAGAATAGGGGAGTCATTAATTAGCTAGTATCTCCATATTGCCCGGTCTCATTTCATCTACTTACTTCTAATGCCTGTTAGACAGGTCAACACTGTACTTTAAAAAAGTGTGTTAAGTGGCCCCACTTATAAAGAAGTTGCCTTGTGTCCTCATCTCTCTGATGGTCCTCATGTCCTACAGCATCGTGATCTGTGCATAAGTGTGTCTCCCCTATGACACTGTGGGTTTCTCTTTCAATCCTGCAATCCCAGCATCTAGGACATATATAATGAGGGCTGACTGACACATCCGGGCACCATTCAATGCAAACTGCCAGTTACTGAGGGCCCGCTCACTATGTGCCAGGCATGGTGCTGGAAGAGTGTGTGCACAGGAATGAACAGCTCACCCCAACATCTGCCACCCAAAAATGAGGAGCACGCTTCCCGCGGTGCCTCCTCCTGCAGGACTCCCTCGGTAGGAGGTCATGTCCAAATCTAAGCACAGAAATATCTTGACATGTAGACTGAAAAGTCAAAGAAAATGTATTAGGGCTTTGAGCAGGAAACCAACTTGCTTTAATTTAGGGGCAGACAAAAAAAATGTTAATGTATTTCATTCTAATGGACATGACTTCCATGGAAGATCTATATTTTAAAACATCAGCGCCCCATCACATTCATTCTGAGATTATCTGTTCAGCAGATGTGAAATGTTATCACCAATTTCATTTTATAAGTGGGGAAACTAACCTATACACAAGCAATACAACACTTAATTTTCCTCTGTATTCTTTCTTTTCAAATGGTAGGAGATAAATGCTAAAAAAAATATTCCAGGTTCTTGTGTACGTGTATTTTTCTGTCTCTGTATCTGTGCATCTGGTTCTCATCTCCTCTCTTTGCCTCTATTTCTCTTTTTTTTTTCCTCTCCCTCCCTTACTACCTCCCTCTCTGTCCCCCTCTCCTCTCACTGCCTTCTTATCCTTTCTAGGAGAGGAGTTACACCAGGTGTTTTGTCCGCTGATATCCACTCTCCTTGATGCAGCATCAGCACCTTGATTCCCCAGCGCCCCCCCCACCCTGAACTCTACCCTTTCCAAAGAACACAATTTGCAAGAACATGCAGTGAAATGCCCACTCTTCCCTGACCAAGACACAGCTATCTGATCCAAGCAAGGTCAATTAGATAACCTTGCCATGGACTTGGGCTCTTGAGCAGAGTGACAGAAAGGCAAAAAGATGACTGGAATTTATTCGTCTTGTGTCAGTGCCCTTGGGAAACCGGTCATCACTTTCTACTACTTAGATCTTCTGAGATTCCTTGGCCTCAGTGTTTCTCAAAACCAGTTTTATCATTTCTCCTTTGATTCTGCAATTACCTTACAATCTTACGATAAAATTCATTTTTGCTCAAATATAAGTTAGTTTCCGTTGCCTGCAAACAGAGGGTTCTCAAAAATACAACTTTTTAGCTCATTTTTTTAAGTCTTAAAATTTGCCACCTACTTCTCCCAATAAGCCGTAAATGTGTAAAAGCAGGGCAATTCATTTGCTTTATTATTGTTTTATTATTATTTTATTTTATTGTATTATATATTATTAATATTTTATTATTTTATTTTATTATTGCATATAACCCTGGGGCTTGGACTGGGATGTGGGGCTTTCTATCTCGATCCTCCACGGCTTTCCTGATACGCAAGGAGAGGTCCATTGACCAGTCAAGATAAGCGATAATTCTCTCCTAACATCGTGCCCATCAGAAAAGGACCACAGGCCCCCCAGGGCAAAATTGGGTCAATGAGCACCAACTTGGTTTGATTCCAAAATACAGTATATCTGTATCATTTCCAGACCCACAACCCTCTAAGAAACTGAAGATTCTAGTCGAACTTGGAGCCCCAACTCATTCTCCTTTTCAGAACCCTGGATCACAACAGTAATAATAATAATAATCACAATTATTCCTAAGCAGTCAGTACCTATGAAGTATTGAATTACAAACTGTATACTGCTTATCCCATTCAAGCTATACAAAAATAATTATGCCTATTTTACAGATGAAAACACTGAGGTTTGGAAAGGTCAGTATCTCACTAAGGTTAAGAGCAAGGGACATTGCCAAAAGCAAATGCCAGCCTTTCTGATTTTACTCTTAATCAGAAAGCCAACACTCTTGACCACAATGACATCCTTCCTAACGTGGGCAAGTTTCCCCTTCTGTGCTGGAAATCAGAGTTCACCCGGCTAATACAATACAAAAATGAAAGGGCTTCCGTTATTTTTCATGACAGAAACCAACACCCAAGGGGTTAGGCATCAAAGTGAACTGTCTTGGTTTTATCAATTGCCTTTTCTCTTCTACTTGCCACTTGAGACTTTGCTGTCCTCTGTGTACTGACAAGCCCGATCTTACCTGGCACAGGAATGTTTTTCAGGATAAAATAAAAAAGAAAACTATCACTCCCCATAAGTTAACAGCACTCAAGAGCTTTGCCGAAGGTATAACCCCCATAGGGCTCGCTGCATCAGGATGCAGAGCTCCGGGGACCTCAACCTTTGTATTTTGCAAGGTGCTCCTACCCACCAGAAGAAAAGGGGGAATGGTTAACTCTAAATAAATCTGGCTCTTAAATATTCTCTCAAACACCTTTCAGGTGTAAAGAAAATCTTAAAAGGATAAAATGAAAAACATCAATATGTTTGCACATTCACGCAACAAAAGTTGACTGGACAAATTTAGCTAATAGTACTGTACCAATGTTAATTTCTTCATGGTGATACACGGATTAAGAAGGAGGTTAACATTAGGGGAAGCTGGGTAAAAGGTGTATGGGAATTCTCTGTCTTACGTTTGCAACTCTTCCTATAAATCTAAAGTTATTTCGAAATTAAAGACTTTAAAAGATGTACCGACAGGCTGGGTAAGACATTCCCTCCAGAACCCTGTAAGACTGATGATTTAGACAGCATCACTGATGAAATGCAGTCGAAATGAGACTCTTGAGTCATGCTCATCAATGAAGTATTATGGGTAGCAACAGCACAGAGTCTCTCTAGTCCAAAACCACAAGAATAACATATTTTGCAAACCAAAGCTTTAATGGGAACTTAACAAAAAAAGAGTGCTTGGTCATGATCCCTCACATCTGGGCCATAAATATACACTTCACAGTAAATGGTAAATGGTATGTGTGCCTGTGTGAGAGAGAACAGGGGAGGAAAGGGGAAGGGAGAAAAGTAGAGAATACATGAACGACATGAAGCTAAAGCAGACAAGAAAGAATCATTTACATCACTCATCTGGAATCAGGCGAAGAATTCACACATCTGTATAAGTAAATAGATAACACAAACGGAGTGAGTTACTAGGTGCTGGTCCTCAACACAAGAAACTTTTTTTTTTTTAACTTTGCCAAAGAAAGTTTCAGAAATACCTATCCAAGTGTTATTCAGCATAAGCAAAGCCCTTCAGAAGGGGCTTAAGAAGCACATTTCTTAATGGGATATCTAAGGCCTACAGAGAACTCTGCAAGAAACTTTTGAGATGATCAGATCCAGGGTTGAGAACTCTTTCAAGGATGGGACGGTCTCTTTCAAGGGCACGACCATTTTCATCTTCATCTGCAAGACCAGAAGAAAGGAGTTTTGTACTGTCTAGAGAAACTCTTTTCTGACATGACGACGAAGTGCTTGAGATGATGGGTGAGAAAATATCTCACTAGGTCCCCAAAGGGAAGACCACATTGTCTTTGGATGTCATTGCAAGGAGAGGAAACGACTTTTTGTAAAGGTTTAATATAAACCTCCCTGAAAGCACAGAGGAGGAATAAATGGTCGATTTAGGGTCTACTCCAATTCGTGGAATCAAAGCATACATAGCATGTGGCTCCTTTAAAACATTTCTCTGAAGAATAGTTGGTAGAGAGGAATCAGGCATTGTTATTCTAGGAACAGAAAGTGCCAGTCACATCATGAAACTCTGGTGTAAAAAATCCTTTGACTGATCCAGTTTTCTAACCTTTCCTCCTATTTCAGAGACTTTCTGAGGATGTATAACCGTGCACCTGCAATTCAGGAGACAGCTGATCTGGCACTAAGCTCTGATTTCTTTTCCAATAAGACAACTGAAGTAAATTCATGAGAAAATAAATCATGGCCCCAGATCAGAAACCGGGGGGGGAAATGCCATTACCCTCTGGACACTTCATTTGGTGGGGAGGGGAGTCATATCCACTGACATTCTATTTACAGTACCCTTGCTCGGAGAAAGATTTAAGATAAAATACAATATTCAAAATTCATATTTTATTACTTGCATGAATGAAGGAAAACACATTAGTTTATTGCATTATATTTGTACATTACTGTGTTTAACTCCTATCATGAGACTATCCCCACTTTACCCCCAAACAGCTTGGTAAAACCACATTCCACTTCATCCCACTCTGTCTTCCATTTACATTTTAGAAAAATAATTTGATCAGATACCCAAAGGCCCTCCCGCTAACGAAGCTAGGATTTACTAAGAAAACTCCGTTTATAACTTGCCTTAGCATCCATCAAAGACAAAAAGAGTTATTAAAGTCTGAAACACCTGAAACTCAGAAGAACCAGTAGGAGAGTACCAGAGGCCAAAGAAGGGTTAAAACAGCTGCTTTCTGGCTTAAGAGAGGGATGCAACACAATCTTTTAAGGCAAACACCTGGAGGGGGGAAAAAAAGTAGTATTCTGTTTCCACCTCAAGAAATTGCAGACAAACCTAAAGCAAATCACATCAGTGGAATACTCAATTAACTGAACATGCTAATTAACGATATGTAATCAACCCGCTTTCAGGCCTGTCTTCACCTGCTGTAATTTTGTAGTGCATTGCCTTCCCTATTCCTCACAACTGGTAGAACATTAGATAGTCTGCATGGTGCATCAAAGGGAAACAAATAAGCACAGATTTTTGCTGATGGAAGGAATTTTTCAGGCTCGGGGCATAGGAACCAACAATATGAAAATGGCAGCGCTGGCCGTATATTTTAATTATTCCCCACACCTATTCTGCAAAAGAGACTTAAAGTTCGATTAGATAATACGATACTCAATTATGGTTCTTTCATAAGACTGAGCGCACTCAGTCATTTCAAGTAGTAAATACGCAGTCATGACAATTAAATATTCATGAAATCAGGAGCCACTGGAAAGCAGAGGATATTAGACTATTAAAATTCATCATAGTTTTTACAATGTACATCCTGTATGCACTTGCAAGGCACTCGGGTTGGGTCTAATGTGTGTCCAGATCCCAGGTCCATGGTAGACTGCTATTCATAAATTACAACACTGATTCGGGCAGATAAACAACAATGTCAGTCTTTACCTCCGTTTCAAAATGCAAAGCAATTTGGAACATTTGCAAATACCAAGTTGTTAAGGGAGCTTGTCTCCAAACACAGAACACCAACACTCCACATGATCCCCTTGCGTTTCGGATATTTGTGTAATCCACTAGTACCTTGGGAAAGGTCCAACAGAAACCAAGGCGATCTTGTAGGAGGAGCACTCACCGGAGCACTCACCCTCACCTTCCGCAATTCTTTTCTAACCAGACAAAGTAGCTGTTTGGTTGTACACTTCCTTAAGTGATGCAGACTGAGAAAGTGTACCGACAGACCCTTCTTTGGTTCCAGTATTCCCGTGTGTTGCACCAACTCTTCCCCAACATCAGCAGTCCGTTTCAAGATGTATTCACAAATACATGTGTGCACCTGACACAGATACAGCTAAACAGCACTAGCTTCCATCCCACAAAAGGGACCCCCAGCGTGAATGGGAAAATATGCTCAGAGACAAAGCTGTAATAAACGCACTCTAATGTATTACCAAAGCACGGTTTTCTATGCCATGCCGTTTCCTTGACTTTACAGTTTCCTCCAGAAGAAACATCAGCACCAGAGAATGACGGCATCTGAGCCATTTCTTACTGGAATCCAATTACTTGCACAACTCCCCTGTCCACAGAAAGTAGCTATCTCCTGGTCTACAATGACACAGCAGGGCTGCAAATGATTCCCAGGGCTCATCTGCTGCCAGGCACCTGGCCCCTGCCCTCCTAGCCCGGAGGGTGCCAGCTGAGAGGAGGGCCTCGAGTTTAGAGCTGGGCTGGGCAGTGCTCTCCATTCTGCAAATGTGCCAAACTTTGCTCCCATTGTTGCCATCTTAAGGTTGATGTCACCTCCCTCCAAGGAGTCTCAGAAGCCACTTGGCAGCTCCTGAAGACACGCTTCCCCTTGACCTACATCATCTACGGAAGGCTCGGTTACGCGGTGTGGGCGAGCAAAGGTCTCCCGACACGGCTCTCCTGAAGTGCCCCGCTCCACCCGGGCATCACATCGCACGTACCAGAAGACTTTTCTCTGCACACACCTCTGAATACGGAAACCAGGACAGGCTCGGGCACACGCCTTCCAGTTCGGAAAGTCACTCTCTCCCAGCGACTCCCCTCGACCTCACGCCTTCCCCACATCTGCAACCCCCACCGCCACACAAACGAAGGAAGGGGTGGAGGGGGGGAGCGGAGGGGTTAAAGTGACAGCCACTAACAGAGCTCCTCGGTTTTGTCCAAAAGGTGTCACAGCTCCAACACTGTGGACCTACCTTGCTCTCTCCTTTCTCGCTGTTGGGTCTCGCCTCGGGATCGTCGCTGTCCTCCACGCCTGCACTCTCGCCGGGCACTTCATCCTGAGCCAGCTGCTGCTGCTGCTGCTGCTGCTGCGGCGGCTGCGGCGGGGGCTGGGGCTGGGGCTGGGGCGGCTGTGGCGGCGCCTGGCAGGCTCCGCCAGCCCCCTGGGAGCGGGGGATGGGCTCCGGGCGCGGAGAAACTCCCTCAACATCCATCTCCATCTTCCCATTCACTGGAGGGCAAGACAAAAGCGGAGCGGGGACTTGGCAGCGGCGCCCGGCGGCTCCTCAGCTGCCCGTGGCACGCATGGCTCGCCGAGGAGGGGCCGCCTCCCGCGCGCCCTCCCTCCTGCCGCCCTTCGCCCGCGCTCCCCGCGGCTCCGCTCGCCCGCTCGGCTCCGGCGCTGGCGGCGTCTGGGCCCGGGCGCGCGGGGCGCGGGGGGCCGCGTGTCCTTGGAGCGGTGGCCTTCGGGCGCCCCCGGCAGCCCCGCTAAGCAGAGCGCATCCCGGCGGCGGCGGCGGCGGCGACGGCGGCGGCGGCGGCGGCGGCGGCGACGCCTCCCAGCCGCGCGCCCAGCCCCGGGGCCGCCCGGGGACTTGCTCTCCAGTCGGGCCTCCAGATCCGCGGTGCTTTCCAGCCTCTCCGGGGGGCCCCTCGGCGTCTCCCCTCCCCTCCAACCTTCGGAAGAAAGTTACTGGAAGAACGGCCGGGCGAAAACGGACAGGAATGGGGACTGCCAGGTGCGCGGGAGCCCTACCGTCCCCGCCCGCCGACCAAGCGCCGACCCCTCACCTTTGCCCTCGCCCCGGCGCCGAGGAGCCGAGGCAAGGAGGGGTTTCCGACCTGCGCCGGGTGGCGGCGGAGAGGGCTGGCAGGAGGGGAGCGTGCGGAGGGCCTGGGGCGCCGGCGCGCCCTCCCCCCCCCCCCGGCCGGGCGACCCCCACCTCCGCGCCGGCCCGCTCTCCCCCGCCCCGCCCCCCGCGCCGCGCGCGTCTCCGGGGTCAGCCCTCCGGAGCGTGCGTGAGTGTGTCCCCGGGCTCCCGCGCCTGGGTGTGCTCCGCGCCGCGCAGCCCAGCGCCAGACAACTGGAGTGAAGAAGCGGAGCCGGCGGCCAGCTCCGGGCAGGAAAGCCACCTACCCTCGCCTCCGACCCGATCGCGGGCAGGAACCGGGAAGGGGTGGGGCCCCGCGTGGACGGCGAGGACGCGAGGCTCGCGGCGCGCCCGAGTTGGGCGTAAAGGTCGGCCGGAGAGGGTCGATGGGGGAGGCTGAGGGCGAAGCGAGAAGTCGCTGCCTGGCATTGACTGCAGTGTGTCCCGGGGTGGGCGCCAACTGGGCGCCGCCGCTCCCGAGCGGCCAGCCCTCCGGTGCTGGAAGGGCGTCCTCCGCAGGGCAGGTCTCCAGGAGGTTCCGGGGGTGACCCCAGGCCCGGCGGCGAGCTGCGTCTGCAAATATAGACAGATAGAGGTGACAAGGGGAGACCTGGAATTTCTTAGATCGGGGCTCACCGACAGTCAGGTGATCAGCGTGACTGCTAAATTTACCACCACTTGGTCCTGGGGAGTAGCTTACAACTTCCCGGGAACTGCTACTGCAACTCTGCACTTCCAGGGGGGACCCTCCAGCAGCTATGGAGAGAAATCGCAGGTTATTAAGAACCTGTTTAATATTAAACAGAGCCCATTGTTCTGGGCTTTGAGTTCCATAATGCCCCCAAATGGATCAGCAGATAAATGAACTATTCATGCATTTCTTAGCAGAGGGTGGCTTTTTTTTTTCCATATCCTATAATGTATCGCAGATAACGCTCACCTAATGAAACTAGAAAATTGCATTGTTCGTGACTGCTTTGCACTAACTTGGACAACTTTTCCATATCAAGACACACTGCCTCAATACATGCAGTTACACAAGGACGCGTCATTAGGTCCTATCCTTCAATGCAATCTCATAATCTCGGACTCTGCCTGTACATGTGACAAATTAATTGCCACTTTAATTTAATCGGTGTGGACAGCCAATCTGGATATTGCAGTGTGAGCATGCTTTTGGAAAGAAAAGGTTTGGGGACTGAATTACTCATTTGCTTTTCTTCAGAGTTTCTGAAAACTAGATTTCAAGCTCATTTTCTAATTTGGGAACTTGTTAAAAATAAAATGAGCTTGCATTAGTCTGAAATCCACTATACTTTTCATTGACACTTGACCCTTTCTGTAGTAATATACCAGCCGAAAATATATAGAGCTACCTGCAGTGCCTGTAAAGAAGCACTTACTCCCCATCTCCTCCCCCAGAATATTGTTATAAATCAATTCTTACAGTATTTTTACAATGGTAAATTAGATCATCTGTGTAAAGTGCTTAGCAGAGTGCCTTAGTGCGTAGTGGACACCCCACAATCATTATGTGTTTTGCTGAAAATACTAAGGTGATAGAAATTCACTGTGAGCACTCATCTGAGGACCTTGATTTAAGAAGAAGAAATTGTCAGTTTCAATCTTTTTATATAAATTATCCTCAAAGATATTTAGTACCTTCAAAGAATGAAGCCCCTTCTGAAGACAGGAAGAAAGTCGGGGTGGTGTTTTGTACAATAAAGTTTTGAACTCGTCAGATTTCCCTTCCAGTGTAGAAGTAAAAATCACATGTCAGGCCCAACAGGAGCTTGAACAGCTGACTGGTAAGTCATTATTCTTACATGCATGTCACTTTCGGATGTATTTGTGAACTTCTTTCAAGGCTTAAATGAAGATTAAATCAAAATAAAGATACAATACTTCAACTAAATTTGTTCTAAATTTAGGCACGTGCTTGCAAAGAGTCCCACTGTTAAATGCAAATATTTTTCTTTCTCTGCCCTTCTATTTTTTGGGGACACAGATTTTTTTTTGCATCTGTCATAAGTAAATATGGGCTCAGAAAATATATTACATTTCAAAACTGTTGATTGCACCTAATTATGCATGTAAATTGCTACTTCAAGCATGCAGACAGCTTGCAACATTTTGAAAATTTTGCCCTAGTAGTCATCTGAGGTATTTGTGGTTACTATTTTGCTTTTGCCTTAAATGACTTCATTCCCGATTAGCTTCCCCATAGTGATGCATCTATGAATAATTTTGACCTTTTGATGTTTCTCTTTCAGATGATTCAAATTAGCAAATCAGGACTTTCAACAAAATCACCCCTTTTATTGTTTATACCAGACCATTTGATGTTTTGAGTCATTGAAATGATGAGAGTTTACAAAAAGGGGTCCCCAAAGAACCATCTAACCCCTTGCTACTCAAAACGTGGCCAGTGACCGGGTAGCATCTCAACACCTGTATTGTTAGAAATACAGTATCAGGCCCCACCGCAGATATGCTACATCATAGTCTGCATTTTAACAAGATCCCATGGGATTCCTACCACATGTGATTTGGAGATGCTGTAATACATCACATAGTTGGCCTTTCTACATTATAATTATTTTTGGCACTATTCTCCTAAAATACTACTGGAAGAGACTTATTAGGAAAACACAGTTGTGGAAAAAAAAAATTTTTTTTGGTCAAAACATTATTGTCCCTTCCTGCCCTCCCCTCCCAGGATCTTAGTGTTGCATAATGAGAAGGTACACAAATTAAGAATGTGACTATATTGTGTATCTGGTAACGGATTTGAAGTATACAATTTTCTCACATCAAAAAAAAACGGTAACCTGGGTCTCCTGGGTTGCTTAGTCCATTAATGTCTGACTTCTGCTCAGGTCGTGATCTCGCAGGTTCATGAGTTCAAGCCCTGCATCAGGCTCTGTGCTGACAGCTCAGAGCCTGGAGCCGGCTTCGGCATCTGTGTCTCCCTTTCTCTCTGCACTGCCGCCACTCATGCTCTGTCTCTCTGTCTCTCTCTGTCTTTCTCTCAAAAATAAACATTGAAAAAAAAATTTTAAACAACTAACCTAAAATGGGAATAGCTTTTTAGCTTGAATGGTAAATTTTGTGCGCACATGTAAAACTAGTTCCTTAAAAGCTTTGATTACGTTTACTTTTGACCTTCTGCTTGAGACTTGAAAGTCCACATGTAGTTTCCCCTCCGCCAGCAGGATTATTGATACTTTCTGTTACAAGGAGGCAGAAACCACCAAGTTTGTGCTGATGCAATAATGGTTTAAGTAATTTGGCATAATGATGGACTAAATTATATGCCCCAGTATTTTTAGGAACTAAAAGAACTTGTTACTTTTAAGAATTTCTTTAAAGAACATACATTTAGATCAATAAATTATTGCTTTAAAAGGCTATCCAGTACAGTAGTTTTCACCTTTAAGGTACATGGTATGACCTGGGGAAAGCTGTTGAAAATGCAGGTTATGACTCAGTCAGACGGGATTTGGGCCAGAGAATCTGCATTTCTACAAACTTCCAGGTAAAGCCAGTGCTTCCGGTTCTCAAATCTAACAGACTTGCTTTATCACCATCAATGGTTGTTAAATTTTAATCACTTGGAGAATCATCTCTTGGGGATTTTTTAAGTCTATGATGCCCAGGCTACACAAGCACACACAGGCCAGACAAATTCGACCTGAATCTTTGGGGGTGAGAGCTAGGCACCAGTAGTTTTTAATCCTACCCGGGTAGTTATGATAGCGAGCCAAGATTGGCAATCAGTGCTGTCAATCGGTGATTCTCCAAGCGCAGTCCCCATAGCAGCAGCCGTATGTGGGAGCCAGAGAGAAATGCAGACTCTGGCCCCACCCCAGACCTACTCAGTATCTACACTGTAAGATCCCTCCGGTGATACGGTTGCACGGTTGCACGTTTCAAGTCTGAGAACCACAGCAGCAACGTGATCACAGCTCCTTTATCTCCTGGCTCTTTTGCGGATCCACACCCATTCTAAGAAGTGTGTAGAACCCTTATGGATGAAGTTGCAACTGAGAGGAGGAAGCCACAAGCATCCTGGCTCTGTTTTAATCACTTCTGTGATTAGCGACACTGTCCAGTAGAACTCTTCTGAAGTGATGGAAATGTTTCGTGTCTGGGCTCTTCAGTTAAGTAGCCACCGGCCACATGTGGCTACCGAACATATGAATGATGGCTAAGACTGAGAAACTTGTAATTTTGATTTTGATTTAATTTTGATTGATTTAAATGCAAATAGCTGCGTAGGGTTATTGGCTCCCCTACTGAACAGAGCAGCTCTGGCGTAATACTCCTTCCCGTTGCTCAACCCTTGTTCAAATTCCCAGGTGGAACACAGGCCCCTCCTCAGATTTTGTATGTATTAATCCCCAGTGAATATATCAGGAGAGAAAGCATCTGCCTTGCCACCTCATTTACATAATAAGTAACATTATGCTTATTATTTTGAATGAGAGGAGTTTAACTTGAATTAAATGCCACCAAAAGTTGTCAAAACCTTTTTCATAGTGTTCATAATTACGTAGCTTTAATTTTACAGCCTGTTCGAATGCCGGCATACATGGGGTGCAATTGGAACCGCCTTAGGAAAGAGAGACAAAGGAGTGTGAATTGATTCTAGGTAAAAGACACAGGAAGACACCCTTTCCCCCAGCCTCTTATCGGTGCATAATGGAAAGTTGCCTAAATTAAGACCGGATCTCTGCTGAAAATAAATATCAAAACTTGAAGATTCCTCTCAAAATGGAAGATGAGATACAAAACAAAGGAGGGATCAAGGAGCCTAGGTGCCAGAAGATAGCAAATGAAATCCAAAGGAGAAATGTACTCAACAATTACCCTGAATGTAAGTACCTAATCTGTGGAATGGGACAGGATGGCGGCAGGGCCGGGGGGGGGGGGGGGGGGGGGGGGGGGGGGG
>CM053573.1:136100712-136166282 GCA_028646485.1 Cryptoprocta ferox | reverse complement strand
GAGGACATCGCTTTAACGGGCACGTGTCAGAATAGAAAAGCAAAACCCTACTTGAGAGGGAAGAAGACAGTGTTAAAATCAAGTCAGCCCTTGCCTTCGAAAAGGTCATGTGTCGTTTCCAAGCTGAATTAGCCACAACCCATCTTATAAAACAAGGCTAACACAGGAAAACTATTTTATCATCATGGTATTCATATTTAATCAGGATCTGTGCCTTGCCCCACTGCTGATTTGGTACAGTGTGATCCGAGATTATGCCCACAAAGAAATGTGTAGCTAAGGGCAACAGCCTCACTTCTGAGGACGGTCACTTCATAGCAACTGAAACCAATAAATAGACTGTCGTTGTCCTCAGAAAAGAAACTCCAAGCGACTTCAGACAATATGATTTCAGGAGGTTGGCCACCAACTCCAAGGCCATTCGGAGCTCATCTTGACTCTCATGCAGGCATCTTCAGATCCTCTCAACCAGACTCCTTTTCTTCAGAAAGTGAGGGCAAGTTTCTTTATAGTCCACATCAATCTACCTCAGAAGGGAGGGGGCAGAGTAACCGTGAAAGAGAAAGAAAATGTTTACTCCCTTCCCCCTGATGGGCTGCAAAGGCCAAACCCAGTTCTATGTTTATACCACTTGGCTGATATCTCAGGCCTAACAATGCAGCAGACTAAAGCCACAACCTCTAACCATTATTCTAGGCACCGTTTGGAGGGTTCCCCTACCCTTTGCTTATTCAAACATACCCATGTTTCTTGGCTAAAGTTATAGGTGTAGTTTAGAGACGTAGGATTTCCAAGGATTCTGAACTTTCATTTCTGGGTCACCTAAAAGCATTGCAGAACATTGCAGTTGTAAGGGCAGTCACTTTCCGCTCTGGCAGCATTGGAGCAGTTCTGCAAAGTGAGAGCGCCTATTCCGCTTCCTATGTCTTAGAATGCCTGCTATGCTGAGCTGGTTCTAGACTTGACTGGTGCCAAAATGTCACCTTTGTCACTGCTAAAGAGCAGCTAGGAGTAGGTAGCTTGCATCTGTAGGCAAACGGTCTTCCTATTTTTGAACCCCCAGATCAGGCAGACAGATCCACTCAGTCACAGCCTTGTGGGGGCTCTCGCAAGCTTTTTTGCATGCACCTTGCAGGCAGACAGCTCCCCGGAGGTACCAGAAAGAGAGGCCAGTAAAAAGCTCAGTTCATTTCCCCCAAATTCACTGGGCAGTTAAGACACCTCTCCTAAGATGGAGACTAAAAGGGGAGACAGTAGGAGCATCTTGGACTCTGTACATATGGAAAGAAACATCAAAAGTAAGGAAGAAGTGGTAAGTCCCCCTAACAAATTCTGCGTCAACATCAGCCCCAAGCCCCATGTCCCGTGTCCCAATCCTCCTCACTGCATGGTGCGTACTGTGGTGGGTGGGAATTCTGGGAGCCCACCCTCAACAGCTCCATTTCCTGCCTCTCATACCCATTCGTTGATCCTGTGTGGTCACCAAGCGATGACCAGCTCTACCAATCACATTCCCCTCAATTGCGGAACTAACTTACTGGGTCTTAGATGTGGTTGGTCAGAATTAACATTCCTCGTACAAAACTGTCAAGAATTAAACTCCTGACCTGGCTCTCATTAGCATCATGCTAGAATCAACTGAGCAAACCAGACATTTTATAGAGGTGTAAAGCTTGCAGAGGTGGTGCTCTAGCAAGTGCCTTTTATCTTACAAGAGCCTAATAAATATTACATTTTCATAATTTGTCTTTTTAAACCAGAAATTATCTTTCATTCCCTTGTATAGTATATTTTAGAAGACCCACCTCATGCAGTACCTTGCACATGGTGGGACTAAATAAATGTTTGAGAATGAATATTAAAGATCTTTTATGTGAAGACTTAGAAACGACTTTGCATGTCACCTGGGAAAATTTAGTCTTCAAGAAAGTAAAACAAGACTAGGCCATTTGGAAAGTAGGTGTTCATCATGGACTTAACTATGGTCACGTGTTTGTATCAATGCCACTGAATTACCGCAGGAAGGTAAATAACCGTAATTTGCACAAGTACGTTGTCTCAGCCTTCATTTCCTTTTTTATTAATTCAGGGACCTATCCTTCCTTTCAGCTCAAAGATCTGAGATAACAAGAGGAGATATTTTCTGACCAGTTAGGAGCACACAGAGAGCATCCAATAATCAAGTGAGGGTGGGAAACCATCTGGCGTTTGTAACAATATGCTTTCATTTTCACCGATTAAATAGCAGATCTCCTATTTCTAGATATGGCCGCTGGTCTCCTGGCCATTATGTCCTTGTCTGCACACTGTGCTTTTCATTTTGGAGTCAGAGTATAACCAACATGTATGACTACAGTAATAATTAGGCCAGACATTTTGGAAAACCAAGAATCTGAATGTAAATAGGAAATAGGAAACAAGCCACCGAGACAGCCATAAATATAAAAAATGAGCTCCTAGGGAAAACCAATAGAGTGTGGTGATGAGTTGTAAGATTCACCTGAATGTCTTCTTAGAGAAAAGGACCACTCTAGTGGGGAAATTGAAATTCGAATGGGTGTTATATACCTTTTTAATAGAATAGTATTCTCCTATTCTTTAAGATTATCATGTACATGCTTAGAATTGAAGTAAATGCCAGCTTTCACTTCTTCTCACCACTTCCTCAGCATGCAGGCTTCCAGGCTTTGCTCTGTTGACACTGCTGGGTTACGTGTCACTAGCCACCTCCCCACTGCTGAAATCAGTACCTTTCCAGCTGTTAATCTCAGCTTCCGTCTCATATTTCACCCCAACCTTCTCAAGAAGCTACTCAGTCTTGATTCCCTCCTCAGCCTCTGACTATTCCCTACTGTCTCTTTAACTCTTCTTTTCCTTTCTATTTCCAAATGACCTGTTCTTTCTTCACAAAACTTCAACTCACTCATTCTCAGGGAAGTAGTGCTCGCTGTCACTCACCAGAGAGATGAAGCGCAACATTAGACATTTACCTATGGCATCTCTTCAATTATCATAACAGCTCTCTGCAGCAGCCATTACTAATCCTATTTGATGCACAAAGAAACAGAGGTTTTGCCCGTCTGGGTAACATGCCTAGAGCCACAACCCTGGTAGTAGCAGAATCAGAGATTTTAACCCAGACATGGCTGACTGAAATTGCATGAACCTGTCACCACCTATGTATTTCAGTTGGCTGCTGATGTGTAATACAGCGCCCCACAACCCAACACCTAAAACAATAGTCATCATCTGTGTGGCACACACATCTGCAATGCAGATAGAGCTTGGTGGGTGTGACATGGCTTGGCCCCGTGTGGCCCCAGTCGGGGCTGGTGGCTCTGCTCACGGGGCTGGCGAGCCGGTGCTGACCTTTGTCTGGGGTACGGAGCTCAGGGCCTCCCCTCCCCTCCACATGGGCCTCGCCAAAGGCCGCTTGGGCTTATTCACAGCATGGTGGCTGGGTTCTAAAAGCAAAGAACCTAATGAAGGGAGGCAGAAGTACAAGGCATTTTTGTGACTTAGTTGCACAGTGTCATTTCTGCTAGGCTGTCCGTTGAGGCAAACGCAGAGTCCATGTTCAAGGGGAGGCAACGTAGACTCCGCCTCTCAATGGGGAAATAGCAAGGGACCAGAAGAGCATGGAGGACAGGAGGAAGCACTGCCACAGCCACCTCTGGACAAAACAAGCTGCCACAGCATGGCTCCTCTACTACAAAGATGACTTTCAATTCTTTACCTCCAAGCCTTGCCATCTCTTCTGAAGCCAGTTCCAGTTCTGATTGTCTATTCAAATTTTTCAAAAGCCTAATTCACTTTATTAAAGCCAAGCCTCGCTTTATGCTTCATATTTACGTGATCAGCACCATCGTCCCAGTGACCAATATTGAACTGCTCACCTGCGGCTTTCACCCCTCCTGTTCCCGCGGCCCCACGTCCATTTCTTCTAAGCTGTCAGTTCCCCATCGTCAGGTAGTGTATTCATTCTTTCAAAAACATTTATTACCTACGATGTAACTGGTCCTGCATTGGTGGTTTTTAGTTATTAGTGATAAATATTCAATAGTACACACACACACAAATATGTATGAAAAATCATATATATACATATATACACATACATTCTGTCTTTGCTCTCAATGTATAGGTTTTGCAGAAAGAATGGACAAATCAACAAAAAATGTACAATTTACAATTGTTATAAGCATTATATTCCAAGTTCACTGAAGAGTGTAGAACTTGATCCTATATTTGGGTGAGTGAAGGAAGAAGGCGGTGAGTTTAAAGATATAGTAGGAGTTTTATTCCATCAGCACTTACACATTACAAACATACATGCATATATATATATATATATATATGTTCTGTGTGTATATATACATGTATATATATAAATTCTATGTCATGTTTGGGAATGTTTATATATTTATAAATTTTATAAATATATTTTAATATTTATTTCATAGAATGGCATTAGCTCAGGATGACTTTCAGTTGGTCTGCCATGAGACAGGCTCTGAAGCAACAAATGATACCCAAAGCTAAACCTCTGTTCAAATATATTTCTCCATAGACTGCTTTTGAATGTGTTTAACCTGTAGAAGGTAAATTAATTTAATTGGGATTAACCAGTATCACTGAGCATTGTAATGCTGGAAAGTCAGTGTAGAGAGATTTTTTGAAGTCCTTACAGGAATTTGAGAGCCTTTTAAATGACAAGGAAAGAAAGCTCACATGACCCCGTGTGCTGGTGTTTTGCCAGCGTGCTCTCAAACCTGTTCCTCACTGCATTTGTTGTGTCTCCTGCTCTGCTCTGTGTCACAGGGACCAACGCTTTTGGGCTCCCTTCCTAACTTGTCTCTGGTTTAAGTCCATGGGATGCATGGGGGAAAAAAAACAAGAGGGTGCAAGGAGGGGAGAGATTGAGGTTTCTCTTCCATCCATCTGCCTGGCCAACCCGTGTCCAGCAACAGCCCAGCTGTCTGGTTGGGTGCCAGTACCCTCTGTGGCTCCCATTTCTACCAGATTCCAGGATCAGGTAATACATCCTCCTCCCCTGTGGGCTTCCAGCCCTAGAGATGGGACCAACCTCTGCTCTGGCTAGCCTCTGGTGCTCTCAACATCCTCTGGCTGCCATATGTGACCAGTTCCATCACAATCCCTTCCGTGTGAAAGAGTAGAGTGGCACCTGAGTTCCTGATTGGACCTTGACTCTTACACCCACCTAGCTCCATTTTTAAAGTTATTTTTAATTATTATATAATACACATAACCTGAAATTTATCATCATAATTGTATTTGTGTATATAGTTCTGTGACACTAATACATGTATGTTCCACAACCATCACCACCGTCCACCTCCAGAACTCTGCTCATTTGCAAAACTGAAACTCTGTACCCATTAAACAATTCCTCATTCTCCCCACCCATAGCCCCTGGCAACCACAATTCAACTGTCTATGAATCTGACTGCTCTAGGTACCTCATGCAAGTAGAATTATACAGTATTTGTCCTTTTATGACTAGTTTATTACACTTAACATAATGTCCTCAAGGTTCATCCATATTGCCGCATGTGTCAAATTTCCTTCCTTTTTAAGAATAAATAATATTGCACTGTATGTATGTGCCATATTTTGTTTATCCGTTCATCTGCTGATGGGCCCTTAGCTATTGGGAATAATGCTGCTAAGGACATGGGCCCTGATTTGAGTCTCTCATTTCAGTTCTTTTGGGCATGTAAGTGGAGCTGGAATTCTAGATCATACAGTAATTCTATTTTTAATTGTTTGAAGAGCTACCAGCTTGTTTTCTCTGGTGGCTGCACCATATACATCCTCACCAACCACACACAAGTGTTCTAATTTATCCATATCTTTGCCCACACTTTATATTTTCTGTCTTTTTGATAATAGCCACCCTAATGGGTATGCAGTGGTAGCTCATTTTAATACCAGAACAGTTGGCTTTGGGCAACAAAAATCATTGACTCAATCTCATCTTCTGGCCATTTGGGAAGTAATAAGCAGGATTTCTGGCAGCAAGTTTATTGCTGTTCTATATGTTTGTGACAAGTTTAAGTGAGAGCCTTATGAGTGCCCAGCAGTGGAGGCCCCATGAAGATTTCTAAGACGGCTCTACTTCAAATCCCACCTCAGCTACTCCATGACCTTGGACAACTCAGCACACCTCTCTCTGATCTCAGTTTTTTCGTCATTACATTGCAAATAATAACCTCTGCCTTGCACAGCTTGAAGAATTATATTTTCTTTGCATATTTACTTATATTCCAGATTCTTCGTTTTAAATATTTGATGCTTCATATCTTGCTAGCTTGTTTATATAGTTAAAATCTCATATGCTTTTGTTGACACAGTATCAATAAAAAGAACTAGAAATGTGCACATGTTGCTCTCCCTGGTAGCTAAGCTTCAGAGAGGTGATTAATTAAAAGTACAAGTCCCTGATGTCTGATCGTATAATTTCAAATCCTAACTCCACCACGAGTAAAGGTGTGAGTTTGGAAAGTTACCTAAATTATTAAATGTCTCTGAGCCTCAGTTTCTCTATCCATAAAATAGGCATAATAATAGTTCCTATACCTTTGGGTTGTGGGGATTAGGTTATAACATTACCTCAAGCTCTTAGTTATCACGCTTATAAATATGTATGAAGGATTACTAGATTCCATTTTAACTGCAGATATGAAATGTTAGTGGATCCACTCTTCTTGAAAGATCCCTTCATTGAAACGTTTACATTTCATAGAGGAGACTCTAGCTGGGATATATTAGGACACATTGATAAAGAATGCCGCTGCCTGCATTTGCAGCCCTCACCTGCCTTTCCCAGACTCCTGGGTGCATGGGAACTTTATATCAAGCTAGGTACCCTTCTGTGTAGGTGGGACAATTTCTAGGGCCCTGGTCTTCTCTCTGTATACCTAAATGGTAGAACTCATGGGATTGTGCTTTGTGTATAGTACAGTCTACATCTTGATCAACAACCCAAAACAAACCCAACCATGGTCTTCTTAGGAGGGAAGCATTTTTGCTCAACCCAGTCCAAACTTCTCAAGACTATGTATAATGAGCCTGACTCATTTACTTCTTCTTCCCTAAATGAAAATGCAAAGCACCATATCGACCTCATTCACTCATCCATTCATTTCCTGAACGTTTCTCAAGGACCTGTGCCATGCACTAAGAAAAATATCAAGACACAGCTCTAGCCTCCAGGAGATCAGGAGACTGACAATCAGCACAAGGTGCATCTAACATACTCTGAAGGGTCTGGGAGGAGGCAATGGCTGGGCTGAATCTGGAAGGATGGGGAAATGTTAACAAGGAAGAATAAAAGAGAGGGAATGTGCTGTTCCAGGTAGAGAGAACAACGGGTACAGAAGCATGGAGGATGAGAGTAATGTGACACATGGGAACCTCAAGTGTGCACAAGAGAAATGACAGGTTGATGCAAAAGTTGGCTGGATCCAGATCATGAATGCATTTCTGTATCCTGATAAGAAGTTCAAACATGAGACCATGCATATATGGAGGAATGACTGTGGCATTTTAACTTGGAAATAAGAAAAGGGAGGGGATTTCTATGGCAACTCTATGGAGAAGAGTAAGACTAGAGGTCAAGGAAACCAACTAGGACACTGCAGCAGTAACAGAAGCAAGAAATAAGATTTCTAACAAGTCAATGGCCACAGAAAGAGAAAGCACTGCATTCTAAATTGGAATCAGAAAGATGATCAACAGGACTGGGTGCATCTAAGTTAAGAGCTATGAGATGATTGAGCACACTATAAATATCTTCTGACCATGTGGGAGTACATCAAACAAGGTTTCAAAAAATGGTCAAAGTAAGAGCAAAATCTATGTACCACGTAGTTGTCAGATTTCAACCAAAGCTGACTGATCTTAGCATCAGATACACACTAGAATATCAGAGGTCAACAAGTTCTGTGGAATGATTGTTTAGGAGAACAGAGGGAAAGCCCATACCTTTAAGACAGTGTAATATTTTGCTTCTATGTTTACATCGCATTTGACTGAATCTTATACTCATTCTGAAGGTTCCCTTGAGTGTTTAGTCCTAAAACTAAGGATAGGCTTTTCTGCGTTAAACCTCAAACATCCAAAGAGTCTATTTTCTATTGTCTTTAAGCAACTCTCCAATTAACCATATTCAACCATTAAGAATCCGTTGATTCTATTTTTAAAGATCTGAGTGAATATTTTCCTCAACATCCTTGAGTAACCCAATCCAGTTCTTAAGACCCTTCCCATGATGAAAACCTTCCTCACAATGGCTGTAACTCTCTCATATGGCTAGGTAAAACTCTCTCCTCTCATGCTATTTGGAGATAATTGAAGAAGAGCTGTTGTACCAAAGGCATCGCATTTGACTGAATCTTATAAGTGGAAATGACTTCTCCCTCAGAGATCAATACAAGGTGAACAACACTAAATATAATTTGCTGAAAATTATATTTTTTAGGTTCCATAGCTAATCACCATTTATAAATACATGACTTTTGGTTTACAGTGGAAGTAATAACAGTTCTGAACACCAATTCCAGAACTAGCCTTATCTTCAACACTTTCTTTCCTCATAGTTTGCATGTATATTTAGAACAAGGCAACCATTTTGGAGTATGTAATTGAAAGACACTCACTATTACAAGATATAATTATCATATGTTGTATGGTAAATCCCTCTGTCTAAGAAAGTTCTAGTAAACTAGATAACTGGCCCCTTCCATTGGTCAACCTCTGGCCACACTTTGAGAAGGCTGGACCATGCATATTAGATGACTGAAATCCCGAGTTGGAATCCAATGAAACAAAAAAGGGGATTGGGAGTGAAATGTGGTTTCAATTCAAGGGTGTCACCAGAGAGGAAGTACAAGCTATTGTTTCAGTAAAGATGGGTCCATGGAAACCTTATTTCACTACTGTTCTCTTGGATCTGTCTTCTTCTTTTCTATATAATCTTTGTCCTCTGGCTGGCTCCACACTTATTCGGCTAAATTATGTCACACGCCCTCCCATGAACTAATCCCCGTAATATGATAATCTAATTGATGTAAGCCAATCATGTCCTGTCCCTGAATCTGTGTGTGTGTATGTGTGTGTAGGGGGTGTCCTCAGTGCCACCAAACCACATCTCCCACAACAGAAAAGGGACGGAGCAGATGCTAGCGAGACATTGGTGCCCCTGAACTGCCCGCTGAGTCAGTTATCAATGAGAGTAGGAGGATAAAGCCAGAGAAAAAGGAAGCAAAAGAATTTGAGAACAAAACTGTTGCAGCACAGCATCAGACTCAATTCACTAGGCACAAGAGAACCTCACACTGAAGCAAACTAGCCTCAAATGGTAGGTTGATTGTATTCTTCCTGCTGTAGTGGGAAACCAAGAATAACTCCTAAGGGAGGATTAAAGCCAAGTCTTAACATTCACGGCAGTCACTTCCTGATTTTAATTATTAAGAAAAGAACAATGATGGTTATAATGCCAGATAGCTCATGGCAGTAAATCACTGGTCTAGAATAGAAAAAGAAGCATTCATTCTTTCAAGCAACTAATGGACTATTTAGTAAAGGTCTGCTCTTAAGGACAAAGTAGAACTCTGGAACGCTAAACATTTCATTAAATAAAACAACTTGTTTCCTGAGAACTGCACTACGTGCAGTGACAAGATGTTCTAGGACTGACTGAGTCTTCGATAGGAACAAGAAGTGTGCATGACAGTGTTGAAAAGGGAAGGGAGAAGGGTCACAGTCTCCAGGCAAGTAAGTGCATTTTACAATTACCAAAATCTGAGTGCAAATGCCACTCATTTTATTTCATTTATATCAAGAAATTCTGCCTAAGAATAAATCAATTAGTAAATATCTTGCATAGTACTTGCAAGTGGTAAGGACTCAATAAACGTTCATTGAATTAAAGTATTTATTGAGTGCCTGGTAAGGACTGTGACAGTCTCTGATGGTAGTTTAGAAGACCCTGTACAGATCCTTGGGGATTCACTATTCCCAGGTACATGGATGGCATCTTATCACAAGCATCTGAGGCTCTGCTTGAGGGACACACTTAGTCATTAAATCGGGTCAGCTGGGGGTACTGGGCAGTTACTGGGCCTGGGAGCAGCTCTCAGCCAAGGCCGGATAGCAATGGGTGAATAAATGCCCCGGCTTCTTGGCCTCTCCGGTGAGCCACTCTGAGGCATGTTCTCTGCTGGTGTCACAGAAGTCTTGAGTAGGATTGAGCCCCAGGTGCCTACAGCACTAACCTTCTCATTAATATACACATAATTGGCTACCTTTTCTCCCTTTTCTTTCTTTCCCACTCCCTGCCAATGCTTCCTGGACTGACCTTCTAAATAAAGCACCCCCTTTTCCTTCCATTCTTGTCTCATGATCAGCTTCTGGAGGAACAGCCTATGGCAGTAGTCTTCCTAATAGCCATTGTCCCTTTTTCCCTGGCTATCAGAACCCTAATAGTTAGAGAAAAGGCAGTAAGCCTACTCCCAGGAAACAGCTTATCTGGGGGATGTGCCAAACACGGCAATCCCATTTTCTGTTTTCCTAGCCAGTGTTGTAACTGCAAGAGGGTAGCATAATCGATTTAGGCAATGAGATATAAGCGTAAAGCTAATGGAAATTTTCTGGAGAAGCTGTTCTCTTGATAACAAGTTATAGATTCAACTGCCTACTTCTTGCCTTGAATGCAATCATGGTACCATTTAGCATTTGCTCCAGCAAGGAGAACCATAGCAAAGATTTTGCTGGCCCCCAACATCACTGACCCACTGAACCAGCAAGAGCAATGGGCCATCTCTGAGACCTCTTGTTATGGGAGAAATGATAACCTTATATGTTAAAGTCATTGTCATTCAATTTTCTGTTACATGCAGCCAAATGCAGTCCTAACTAATACAAATATCTAGCACTACATTAAGGGTAGAAAGAGATCAAGTAGGCACAGCCCATGTCTCTTTCACTGAGGAGTAAAAACTAAATTATAAGATAATTAGAACTACTTTTATAAACTCTAAGATAATTAATAATATTTGGCTCAAGCATCTGTTGGACAATTCGTTGGCACGGATTCAAGTCCTGTGGCATATTTGAGGCTAGAGGGTCCTCTAGATCCCTTCCAATTTTGAGTTTCTATCATTCCATCCTCTTGCCCCAGGGAAGGAAAAAGTGAGAGGAGTATTCCCGGAGAGGTCCATGGAAGAACAGAAGAAAGAAATGGACGCTGACAGGTGGAAACAATATGAATAAAGTGAAATAAAGAGCACTGCAATCAGAACAAGGGCTTGGAAATATATACTGTAGAAATAATGCTTACAACTTGAAAGTCTCATAGTAGAAAGCCCTAAACTTGGACACCCTCAAAATGAAAGGGGAATGTAGCAGCTCTGAAGAATTTCAGTGTGGACCTAGATGGAGCCTTATTAGCTATTTTAGAGGAGCAGGTTTCTAAAGAGTATCTGCTATGACTGGATCCAGATGCTCTTGCCTTTAAACCCTCTTAGGAATCTCAAAATCAGCTCAATGGATAATGACAAAAGTGTTAACATGTGTTACGCCACTCTCCGAAGATGAGACCAGGATGTCATCAGGTGTGGCATTAAATGCCAGCTGAAAAGAAAGTGGAAGAGACTGCTGTGGTGGAATTCAATGACATTGAGCCCTGGAGAGAAGCCTGTTGTCATTGCTTGGCATTTACGGCATCTGTAATTTATTAGCTATTCCTCAGCAAAAGCCCTGTGAACTAGAGTCTTTTTTTTTTTCTTTAATAAAGGAAGGGAAAGAGGGCCAGAGAATAAGTTCAGGGTAACTAAGAATCTTTTCAGCAGTAAGATAAATAAATGTTACCATGAGTCTGAATGACAGAGTTCTATGGTGGGAAGAAATACATGGATCTTGCTAATTCTAACCAGAACCACTGACTGTGTATTACAGTGATAACTAAAACCACTGCTGTCTACATTTTACAAAGTGCCATCACATTTTGCTACCTTATTTCTGTTTCACAAAACCCCAAGGAGGTAGACAAGTCAAAAATCAAATCCCTGTTTTACAGAGGAGGAAACTGAGGCTCCAGAGGTTAAGCAATCAAGGTCACCTTGCTGGGAAGGGCTGGGATTCAAGCCTTCAAATACAACCTCCCATTCTCTGTTCACTACTTCACACTGCCATGAAACTCTCAGCGACGTGAAACTGACCCGAAGGCCAGTTTTGATTAGTCTCAGAGTGCCCAAGATGCAGATCAACACATGGATACGTAACTTGTTAGAATCTATATAAAGTAATTAATTCACTTACCCATTGAACAATTATTTCTTAAATGCTGACCATGCACCAAGCACCATGCTACGTGCTGTGGATCCTTAGGATAGAAAAGGTCCTGGGGCGTCTAGGTGGCTCAGTCGGTTAAGCGTCCAACTTCAGCTCAGGTCAGATCTCCTCAGATCTCCTCAGATACAATTTCTCAGATCTCATGGTCTGTGAGTTTGAGCCCCACATCGGGCTCTGTGCTGACAGCTCAGAGCCTGGAGCCTGCTTCGGATTCCGTGTCTCTCTCTCTCTCTCTCTCTCTCTGCCCCTTCCCCGCTCACATTCTGTCTCTCTCAAAAATAAATAAACATTTAAAAAATAAATTAAAACTAAAAAAGGAAATAAGAGGTCCTTACAATTCCTCTCAAAGACCCTAAGCATCTTTAAATTACTGTAAGCAAGAATGCCTTTCCAGGAGACAGACTTTCAGCTGGCTCTCATATTGGGGGCAAGACCTGCCTTGGTTTCCTGCCTTGGATCATCAAGAACACAGTGCTCTAGAGAAGTCAATAAGATAGAGTGAAGAGAGAGGTCCAGGGACCCAGAGAGAGAGGATATCCATCAGAAGCTGTACAATCGCACCATCCAATAGACCTTTCTGGGATGATGGTTCTATATTTGTGCCACCTGATTTGGTAGTCACTTGGAACGTGGCTAGTGTGACTGAGGATTTGCATTTTTAACTCTAATTTTAATGAATTCATAACCACACATATCAAGTGGCTGTCATATTGGACAGCACAGCTCTAGAAGCTAACCTGAGAGCTGAGCAACCAGAACATGTCTGGCATCGCAGGGTAGAGAAAGCCACAGCTTCTGTTTGTACAGAGTTGGAGACACATTTCCTTTCCCAAACTCGTCATGGGGAGAGAATTACCTTCCCTTGGAGAACTTGCTTGGCAAGCTAATTGGGGTCACAGGAGGCTGTGAGAACATGGCTGTTGCACTAAACGTTGACATTTTCCCATGGACAAATCTTAGTTGGGGATGGGAGATTTCCTGTGCATTAAAGGATGTTTAGCAGTAGCCCTGGCCTTTACCCAGTAGGTGCCAGTGTCATACCCAGTCATGGCAACCAAATCTGTCTGCAGACATAGCCAAATGTCCCCTTGAAATCAAAATTGCTCCTGGTTGAGAACCACTACAATAGTCCAAGAAACAAGGCCAAGGCCAAGGCCAAGCTGCTCTACAGGACAAAATAAGAAAAAGTAGGGTTTACCCTTGGGAAAGAGGAGGAGAAAACGGACCTGAGGATGAGAAGTGCAGAGAAAAGGAGCACAGCCTGGAAGAGGCAGTCCTGGAAGAGGCCCATTTGGTGCACATCTCCCTGAACCGGGGAGAGCTCCCAGCGGCAGCAGAAGAAAGTCAAGAAGAAGTCTGGCTCTTCAATGTGGGCTTGTTTTCAATATTACCACAGAAATTCCTCCTTCATATCCTCCTACACCTGCCAGTACACTTTACTACACTTTACAAATGTTTCTGTGGGTGGATTTTTGTTGAAGTCATGAAAAAAGCTAAGATGCATGCTTGCATTAAATTACAGACCTAAAGCAGGGACCTGGGCAGATTGGGTGATGACGATGATGATGACAAAAGGAAAGCCTGGATTCATTGGACCCTTTGTATGAACAAGGCACCATTCCAAGCACCCCTTAGGACTCTGTCAGGCAAGCAGAACCACCATGATTATTGTGTAATGAAGAATGTGTTAAAGCAATGAGACCTTACAGAACTGCAGGGAGACCTGGAGGAGTATGGGTCTGGAAAAGTGACATCAAAGGACCAGAGGAACATCAGTAACAGAGACCATGGCACAGGTGGATGAGTGGAACTAGCAAGGCACGTCCCACAGTGGGGCTGGGATCACAATGGGGGGTCAAGTACATGGTGGCGGGTCAAGTACATGTGGTCAGTGGCCTGTAGTCTTGGAATGATATGCAAAGTAGAGAAAGGTGGGTCATGATGGAGTCCACGGGCACCTTTGGGCCTATCTCTCACCACTGTTATCTTCCTGATGGCTTTTATCTCTGCAATATAAATTTAGTTAGAATCCTGTAATCAAATAGCAAAAAAATTAACAAAGACAGATATTCACACATTTACATAAGTAGATATTCAGTCAATATTATTCAAGGGCAGGACGCCTGGGTGGCTCATTAGGTTGAGTGTCTGACTCTTGATTTTGGCTCAGGTCATAATCACAGGGCCATGGGATTGAGCACTGTGTCAGGCTCCACACTGGGCATGGAGCCTGCTTGAGATTTTCTCTCTCTCTCTCTCTCTCTCTCTCTCTCTCTCCCCCTTTGTCCCCTCCTGCTCCCACATGCTCTCTCTCTCTCAAAAAAATTTAATAAAAAATTATTCATGAGCATAAAAACATGTTCCCTATTAAAAACAATTAATAGAAAGTGATAGTATGGCCATCAAAATTATGTTGTGTTTAAGACTAATGATATGAGGGAAAGATGATCATGTTTTCTTAAATGGAAAAGCATATGTGATGTGTGTGCATGTGTATACAATGATACAATTTTTAAAAAATTGTTCACACCCACCCAGAAAAATGACCAGAAGGAAATATATCCACATCCAAGTGGGGGATAATGGATACTTCTTATTTTCTTTTTCCTAGGTTATATTTTCCCTTAGTGACTATATAATAATATTTAAAATTGTTCAGTCCGCTTCATACATTATTTTCCATTGGCTTTTTTGTTTGCTTGCTAATGTGTATATTGTGCCTTATTACATAAGATACCGCAAAAAAAATTCCTCACCAAAAAACCCACTTTCTAAGAAAACAAAATATGCAACTCCATTATTAAGGAAGTGAGGGGGAAAATTTTAAGTCCTTGTTCATAAGCATCTCCAATGAGTTAAAGGAGCCCTGGAGGTCACAACTCGTCCCTCTGTAATTCAGTAGGAGGGGTCAGGCCAGTTCCCCTTCTGGAATGCTGGTGCTTAGCATGTTGCTCAGAGCATTAGCCTCAGGTAGGAAGCATTACTGTCTTCTATCCCCCTCTCCCCTCCCTCCTTGCCCTACCCTCACATGCAGCATTGCGTTTTCTGCTCCAGCCTTCGGTTTCCGGAGCATTAGACAACAGAGGCCCTTCACCTTCCACTGGGGTCATGTCGGAGTTGGCTTGGCACTGGCTTTTTAGGGAATAAAGGGTGGCGAAATACTTCTGGCCAGTCTTTCACTCCTTCTCTCTCTTCTGGTGTCCTAAAATTCCATCTCATTTCACCAAAAAGGAATTCCTCATGATTTCCTAAGTCTGAGGCCCATTGTGCTAGTGGTCACGAAAGAGAAGTTAGGTGTGGAGCCGGCAGGATATCGCTGGTTTTACAAATGGAGGTTGTCAATGGGTTGGTTCTACACTGATTCATTGGAAACACTGACATGTGGAAGGTTCCCAGGAACGGGGAAAAGAAGAGCAGGAGATTTATGTGGTTAAACAGAGAAGTTTAGAGCCCTGGCCTCCCCTCCTTGCCCCCTGACACGTGCATGATAGGTAAGCATGAGGAAGCCGTGTGAAAGTGTTATGGGCTATTTCCTCTATAGAAGTGTGATTCCGTTGACTTGGAGATATGATTTCCTATATGTTTTAGTTCTCTGGCAATGGGATCCTCATTTGGTTTCAGGGTGTCTGCACAATGCCAGCTCAGTTTCTCCCCGAGTGACTTGTAATAACACACATTTTTGGCACAACTGGCTCAATCATTTCATCCTCTTACCAGCAGGTTCCAATCATGGCGACCTAATCAGTCTTCTGGCCATCTCCCCTAAGCCCCAAAATGACCCAGATAATCCGATTGGCTGCAGTGCCGCCTAGTCACAATGCACATCAGACCATCTGGTGACTCCGTCTCCTCCAAGGGTAGCCCACAAGGACCATCTGCTTCAATGCTCTGTATGTACGCCGAAGGAGGCGGAGGTTGAGGCTGACCACACACCAAACAAGTCATTCCCTCCCTCCTGCCTTTACACCAACCAAAGAAATCCTGAAATGCACTCTAATTTAGCTGCTCACATCCTGCAGAACCTGCTTTGCATTCTCAGTGAACACATCATAATATTCTGAATGCAAATTAAACTTTATGGGTGCCATAACCTTGGCCATTTATTGCAGCAGATTCTGTAATTGCCTGATGCTGCTAATACAGCCAAGACTACTTTGGCGGGTTTTTTTTTTTTAAACTTTTGCAGCTAGAGCTGCCATGTTGATTAAGCAATGCTGGTGCTTCTTTGCACTATTTCTTAGGTTGAGGTATTAGCTAATATCCTTTTGCATATATGTCAGTCTCAGCTAGAGATGGATGGTAAAATTGACAACAAAATATATTGATATTCTCAAGTTCAAGTAGCACTTATGAAATAAGTGGAGTTAACATTCTAAAGGAAAATAAATAGGTTTGCACCAAAATACAAGCAGAGTTAAAAAAAAAAAAGTCAATTTAAGACCAACTGGCGGTAGGGGGCACCGGGGTGGCTCAGTTGGTTAGGCATCCGATTCTTGGTTTCGGCTCAGGTCATGATCTCACAGATCATGAGTTCGAGCCCCGCATCGGGCTTGGTATGGAGCCTGCTTGGGATTCTCTCTCTCTCTCTCTCTCTGCCCCTCCCGTGCTCATTCTCTCTGTCTCTCTCTCAAAAATAAATAAATAAACTTTAAAAATTTTTTCAAAAAGACTGAATGGTGGCTATAAGTTATACTAGATGGTAAAAGTCGGTTCTTTGAATAATTTGAACCCCAACACATCTATAGTTTGCCCTAATCTGGAAGAAAAATCACCCAGCATTAGAATGATCACCAAAGAAGAATTAAGAAAGCCAGGGGTATTATGACTTATGTGATACCTGAGTGTCAATCAGAAAAAGGTCTCCATTCCTTTAGACAGGTATTGGTAGCCCTGACCAGGCATATTCCATTGTCATCTTCAGTCCTGGAGGAGCCATCACCAAATAAAATGTCCCAGGACAACAAACCACTTCTTCTATTTAATGATGAAGTGATACAAGGAGCTGCCTGATGGAAACACACAGCATTACTGGAATGTCCTTGGGGAGGAACTTCCCCAAGGAAGACAACAGGCAGGGACTTGGATGGAGTTAAAGGAGGGGTTTGAGGATCGGACTAGAAACTGAACTCTGTGTGTTTGGGGATGTCCTGTCCCAGGGGACTGCCGGTATAAATAAATCAGAGTCTGGTTCATTGTCTTCCACCTGATGCCATGGATATGAGAACTGGATCTTAAACCAGGAGACACTGTAGGGTGCATTCCTTTGGCAGTGCTAATGGGCAGTGTGCTTCCTGCTTGTTACTCATGAGGCGGGGGGTGGGGGGAGTGAATGTACTGAATAGATGTGGGAGGCTAAGCAATCAATACAACCAAGATTCTCCCGGAGCAGCATAGAGGACTGCATCAAAGGCCCCAGTGCTTTACCTCTCCCGGTGTCATGAGCACTGGTCATGCCTCTCCCTGCACAGGCAGTCAGTCCCCCTGCCTTCGCGCCTGTGCTCAGCCACATAACGTATTTTGGACAAACAGAATGAGATGGAAATCACAGTGTGCAAATTCCAAGCCTGCTCCTCAAAACACCGTGCATGTTTCTGCTTGTTCTCTTGTGCTCGTGCCATGAGGAGAATATGCGTCAGCTAGTTCTCTGCCCCGTGAGTGGGTGAGCGACACGGGCTAGAGTTGTCCAGTCAACATCAGAGCCCCCAGCCAGCCCCACGATGCATGAGTGAACCCAAACGAAGGGCAGACCACTCCTCAATGTGTGCATTATACTAATAAATGATCGTTGGTGTAAGCCACAGAGCTTTGGGGTAATTTGCTGGAGTCCCAGCATTCAAGTTGATAGACCTTTTTACAAACACTTTCCATTAACCTGCAGCAACTCCCCAATTCTGCTTCTCTGTTTCTAGCTCTAAATTCCTGAGAGGAACAAGTAGCTGGGGAGGACGCGTATAATCTCAAAGAAGATAGTTTTCTTTGTGGTCAGGGGACAGAAAACCTTTCCAAAGATATCTGCCACCACCAGGCCATCTTCCCAGGTTAAACAAACACTGCGAGTGGTTCCTCCTTCAATCTGTATCTCCATGCACTGCTGACTATTAAACATCTCACTCGGTTCCAAACACAAAGTCAGCAATCGAGAAGAGTAAATGATAATAAGAACAAAGCAGCATCAGGGCGCCTGGGTGGCTCAGTCAGCTGAGCGTCTGACTTCAGCTCAGGTCATGATCTCACGGTCCGTGAGTTCAAGCCCTGTGTCAGGTTCTGATCTTGGACAGTTGGCTTTACCTCCCTGAACCTCAGTCTCTTCTTCTGTAAACTAATGCTTTACTTTACTGGGTGGTTGTGTTCATTGAGTGAAATAACGTATGTAAAGCTCTTAGCACAGGTCCTGGCACAAAGCAAGGGTGCAATAAATAGAGCTGTTACATCTCAGCTCAGAACCTGGAGCCTGCTTCGGATTCTGTGTCTTCCTTTCTCTCTGCCCCTCCCCCCTGCACACTCTGTCTCTCAACAATGAATAAAGGTTAAAAAAATTTTAAAGTTTGCTTCCTTGGATAAGCTGGGACGTGGTCCTTTGTACCCCGAAAGGCAGCCGTTCTGTGTCCTTCAGATGCTCCACATGGCTTATGCAGACTTGAGCCTGTCACAGGCTTCATTTGAAAGCCTTATCATATCCTTTAAAATCCAAGTAAACTACTTTCATAAAGTCCTGTGAAATGATGCCATTTTTGTTTACTCTTTTCAAGAATTTAATAGCTAGACTGATTTTCCCTTCCAGAAAAGGTTCTGTTTGTGTTTACCTCTTTTTTTCCCTACATTGTAGTGTGAGGTCTTGAAATAATATCTGAACAACAGTTTTTCTGGAGCTTGGGGTAAAACTCACCACTCTATCATATTGGGGAACCATCTTATTCTCTTTTCAGAATATAGAATTAATTTTGGTCTCTTGGCCACTTTAAATAACATTTTCTTCTTTTTAAGTATTTTTTAATGTTTACTTAGTTTTGAGAGAGAGAGACAGGGAGACAGAGAGAGGAAGAGAGAGAGAGAGAGACAGAGAGAGAGAGAAGGAGAGGGGGAGGGGCAGAGAGAGAGAGGGGGACAGAGGATCAAAGCAGGCTCTACACGGATAGCAGGGGCTCTATCTTACACACTGTGCGATCATGACCTGAGCCAAAGTCGGACTCTTAACCAACTGAGCCACCCAGGTGCCCCCATTTTCTTTTTTTTTTTTTATGAGAATAAACGAGTATTTCCAACTTTGAGTTCCCTGCATTCATATTTTAACTTAGATTGTTTGTCTTAATGGATTTGAGACCAAAAGAAATTTTGACTGTTAATAAAAAAAATTTAAGGGCTTAAAGTTTTTAAAAAAAAACCCAAACATTTGAAAAATGGACACAAGAAGTGCACCATAAAAAAAGATGCATGATAAATGGACGTGCCTTCATATCAGATTTTTATTTACTCTACTACAAACTGGAAAGCAAATACTTAGACTTGCCTCACTTAAGCCATTCAGTCAGTAACTCTTGAAAAGCTGTGCTACTTTTCCACAATGTCTTCTCTGTAACCCACCTCCTATTTTGGGGACATATAGCAACTCTTCACTTAAAAACATAGGAGTTGGGGTGCTCGGAAGAGCTCCGAAGGCTAGATGTTTGACTTCAGTGCAGGTCACGATGTCACGGTTTGTGAGTTCAAGCCACATGTAGGGCTCGGCCCTGACAGCTCAGAGCCTGGAGCCTGCTTCAGATTCTGTCTCCCTCTCCCTCCCCACCCCGCCCCCCTGCTCGTGTTCTCTCTCCTCTTCTCTCTCAAAAATAAATAAATAAACATTTAAAAAATGAATAAATATGCTATAAGGAGTGATATTGCAACTTTATCGTTAAAATAAATGTTTTTATGTTTATTTTTGAGAGAGAGAGAGGGAGACTGAGCAAGAGCAGGGGAGGGACAGGGAGAGAGAGGGAGACACAGAATCTATAGTGCCCAACGCAGGGCTTGAACCCATAAATCTCCAGATCATGACCCGAGCTGAAGTCTAATACTCAACCAACAGAGCCACCCAGGAGCCCCCATCAACTTTATCATTTTAGACAAAGACATGCTAACCAATTTGCTAAACAGTTTCTGTTCATAAAATATCATATGAAACAACTCTGAGCTGTACACTGTGTGTAGATGAACCCAGGGCTCAGGTTCGCCCATATGCTAAGTGACAATGAAGAGGTGGCCTCATCTACAACTCTGCAATCTGTTGTCCTTGTGTGCAATTTTGCATGTTTGGAAACACTCACATGTTCAGTCTTTACTTGGCTCCAAAGGTGTTTCTCTGTTCTACAATTCTATTTTTAAAGACTTTATTTTTAAGTAATCTCTACACCAGTGTGGGGCTCCAACTTACAACCCCAAGATGGAGAGTCGCATGCTCTACCGACTGAGCCAGCCAGGCGCCCCTATAAATTTATTTTTAAGGTTAGTTTGGCTTCAAGATAACCACGAGTTCCTAAAAGCTTGAACACTCAGTGAAAGTCAAGGTGCAGAAAGAACACATGTTCCAAAAATAACTTCCTCTTCTCATTCCTCCACCACCAGGAGTGGGAAAAGGCACGGATGTGCCATTTTCGCCCGGGGCCAGGCCCAGCGGTCACCGGGGAAGCTCGTCAGTAGATGAGAAGCAAGAAGTGTTGGCACTTATGTTTTAGGCAACAATTAGCCAGGAACACCAATAAGCTCTGCAAATGGCTGCAGGGCACAAACTCAGCTGTGCGCTTATAAAGCAGATCGGGCAGGGCTCAGCGGTCCTGCATCTCGCTCTAGCCTCAGGCCTTCGCACGGTTGGTCGTCACCTTGACTTCAAATAGTAAGAGAAGAAATGCAGACTGGGCAGATCGCATGCACTGGGTTAGGCAGCCAGACGGCCTGTGTCGTGTGGAAGACAACAGTTCCGGAGCCAGGCTGAATCGGAGCTGAAACGTGGCGACCAGACTGGGCAAGTTACAGAACGTCTTTGTGTCTCCGTTTCCTCATCTGTCGAACGTGAACAGTAGCAATGCCCATCTCGCTGAGTGGCTGTGAGGATTACGTGTGTTATTTCAAGCCTCTGCACATAGCACGGTGCCAGGCACATAATAAGCGTGGAGTAATGTCAACTGCCACCATTCATGGAAAGTGGCGTGTCAAAGCAATTACACACCGAGTCTGATTTTCAAACTCTAGATAATTAAGGCTTTCAAAATGCCATTTCCATCCATCAGAAATTTTCTTTCTCTTGAAAACAACTTTCAGTTGGAAAAAAAAAAACCAACTCAGGGGCGTCTGGGTGGCTCAGTCGGTTAAGCTTCCGACTCTTGACTTCAGCTCAGGTCATGATCTCATCATTCATGAGTTCGAGCCCCATGTCAGGCTCTACATTGACAGTGCGGAACCTGCTTCAGATTCTCTCTCTCCCTCTCTCTCCGCTCCTCCCCTACTCATGCTCTCTATAAATTAAAAACAAATTAATTAAAAATTAATAAATTAATTAAAATAAATAAAAATTTTAAACTCAGATAAAGCTTTTCGTGATTCTCCACCATAAACTTCCCATGGTTGTTACTCTGAAATAACACAGAATGTGTGTCAGAGTAGTAGATGTTATCTGCACATCTCCCATCACCTTGTCACTGTGTCAGCCTGCTCATCTCAGTCCACTGTCGTGTGCACAGCAGGCCAGAAGCCTGGGGAGTTACCATCCTTCAGAAGAAGCCCTTAACCAGGGGCCGGTGGGAACAGGTATATCCTCACCCCCTCAGTGGGATAGCCCTGAGGCATGTGCCCTATGCTGGCTCCCAGAGTTCCCCAGCAGGACTGACCTCCAGTTGCCAATGCGGGTAGCTTGCTGATAACACACCTTCAGTGGCTTCTTGCCTTCCCTGCGTCACTCCCCCACCTTCCTACTGTACTGTGTCGTCTTGCACAAATGATCTGTGTAAGCTATCCCAAATAAACCACTTGAGCCCAAATTTTGCCTGATTCTGGGGGAAACTCCAACCAAGACTGCCAGCGATATAAATACACACGCTACAAAAATGTGTTCTTAAACATATTTGCCTTGAAATAAAAAAAAATTATTGGGGCACATGAGTGGCTCATTTGGCTGAGCATCAGACTCTTGATGTTGCCTCAGGTCATGATCTCATGGTTCATTAGATCGAGCCCTGCGTCGGGCTCTGCGCTGGGTGTGGAGTCTGCTTAAGATTCTGTCTCCCTCTGCCCCTTTCTCCCGTGTGCATGCACTCAATCTCTCTCTCTCTCCCTCTCAAAAATATTAATACACACCAAGAAAATTTCTCAAGAAATTCCAACTTATCTGACTTTCTGTAGAATTTATTTTGAGCCTTAGATATTTAATGGTTTTTGAAGAACTTTTTATTTCTTTTAAAAATCTTTGGCTCACAAATGCTATCACACAGTGAACATTTCTATTCTTTATTTCAATCTCATTTGAGACTGGAAGAATAGCTTTGACCTTGTTTAGAGTCACTTGAACTCTATGGACTTCAAGCTAACTTTTTCTCCCACACCCCAAGATCCATTTACTGCCAACAAAACACGACTTTCTGGTTCAAATAAAAATATCTTTAAAAAGCTTTATAAAAAGGTTCATAAGATGTGTTGCTGTTTCAAATGGGTCTGCGGTGTATAAATGAATCAGGAACACACAGATTAAGTTTCCTTTGAAATATAGTTTCCAAAAGAAAAGAGTCTTTGGGAGAAATTATTTATGAGAGTTTACTGCTTTGTTTTGTTTGTTTGTTGTTTTACTTAAAACAGTTAAAGGATTGTTGAAAAATTTCTCTTCAATAAAATTACCCTTGAATTATCTTTAATTTTTTTTAATATTTATTTTTGAGAGACAGAGACAGAGTGTGAGCAGGGGATGGGCAAAGAGAGAGAGGGAGACACAGAATATGAAGCAGGCTCCAGGCTGTGAGCTGTCAGCACGGAGTCCATCACGGGGCTCAAAACCATGAACTGTAAGATCATGACCTGAGCCAAAGTCAGACGCTTAACTGACTGACCCATCCAGTTGCCTCTTCTCCAAATTATCTTTATTTTTTTTTCCAAATTATCTTTAAATTGCTGTTTAGAGACAATCATTTTTCTGGAGAATAAATATTTAAAGTTCTTGCTACTTAGAGAACCAAATTCTTGAGGTTCTGTCAATCCAAAAAATGTTTTAATGTTCTTAAATCAAATATCTTTAAGAATTATGCATTTAACATGAACAGATTTCAGCATATATTTACATTTATGCCAAATTTATAAGGTCATTAGCATTACAGTTCATAAAAAAATCATTTGTAAGAAAGATTGAAATTTCTTTACTTTTAAAATTCATTTGCTTGCTTTCCATTAAAGTTAATGTTTTTGGTAAATCATTATCATATTCAGGTGTCTCTATGTTTTAAACACTTCATATTGATTAAATATGCACCAAAGAGTGATTTTAAAAAATTTGTTTTTAATGTTTGTTTATTTTTGAGAGAGAGAGAGAGAGAGTGAGAGTGAGCAGGGGAGGGGCAGAGAAAGAGGGACACACAGAATCCAAAGCCGGCTCCAGGCTCCAAGTTGTCAGCACAAAGCCTGATGTGGGGCTCGAACCCACGAACCTTGAGATCATGACCTGAGCCAAAGTTGGACGCATAACTGACTAAGCCACCCAGGTGCCCCAAAGAGAGATTTAAAAAAAACTGCCTTTGCCTACGCGCAACTAGACTAATAAAAAAATTCTGTAGGGATTTAAAGAACTCGTTTTCATAACCTATGCAATACAGTAAACACATTTAGAACTGAGAAAAAAAAATCATTATAAATGATACTACATATGCCTGGTCCTCAAGTATTTTAAATTAATTTGATTTGATAAAAATGTACAGCAGTAGGTTTCTGGGGAAAGTATGTATTAAGTGCATTGCCTTTTGGTTATTTGTAATATTTTGCCTCATAATTTGAATAGCCTCTTATTTTTATTTAAGAAGAAAAACACGTATAGTAATTTTTTTCAGTACTAATCTTTTTCTTTAAATAACATACTGTTATTCCTTCCCACAAACAAATCCTAGTCTTTAAATAGTTGTCCTTTCTCCTTTCTAGTTATAGCTCCATGGCAATCTATTCTCTTCCCCCTACACACACACACACACGCACACACACACACGTGCAAGTGCACATGCTACAGGATTTCTTCTTTGCGTCTCTCTGTTTCTGTGTCTCTTTCTGGCTTCCTCTCTGATTCTTTCCCGCTACGCTACTCCCTCCTTCCCCTATGTCTCCCTCTCTATAAAATCTACTTTTCTGAATTAAAGCACAAATAAAATAATTCATTAATTTGCCAAGAATATGTTTATAAAAGAGAGCAAGCAAGCAAGAAAAATCAGACACCTTTATATCAAGAGAACGCCAGTCGCTGCCAACACCAGAACTCCAGGAGAATGTGCAGGAGCTCTTGTTTACGTGATAATTTAAAATGTTAAACGTGAGTTTAAGTTCTGCATTGTGCCTCTCAGAGGGGTGTTTACCTATTAAAGTAAAGATAAACTTGTTTAACTGAGGTGAAATGCAAGATTAAAAAATTCAGATGTCTATGAAATGCAAACACAATTTCATTTATTTATGATCACGAACATGCTGTAATCAAAGCAGAACTCATTATTCAGTGATCATTCGATTCATTGTGACATGTGTTTCCTCCAGCAAGAGACGGAAAAGGAGGTGAAACTTGCAGCAGAGAATGACAGAACATTTAGGAAACAGAGTTTTATTTGTTCTTCTATTGGGAGAGCTAATTACTCATCGATTTGAGACCTAATGTCTTGATAAACATATATTGATTGAGTCTGATTATTTCCTGGAATGTCAGAAACATTCACACATATTTGTGTTACTACAAAAGCTATGTAATTTATTGGTGGGCACTAATGGCTTTAATGAAGTCAGAAAGCTCCAAGTGGCAGAAGTAATGAAAGGAGGATTGCAATCAGTGAATTGTCTAATTCTTCATTCCAGCTACAAATATTAGCCTATTTTGACTCATTAGCTGCGTTCCTGTTTATATCATGAGTCATTTACATGAACAGGTCTGTTTAAAGTACACCAGTATCTGGTGCCCTGTTCAAACTCAGAAAACAAGGGAAAGTGGGGTCCAAGCCCCTGAGACAGATTTAAATGTGTAGTTAGACTGGTGAGAAATACAATGAGCCAACCAGCAAAATCTGCAACAAATGGTGGACTCAGCCTTAGCCATATTGTCCCTGTTGAATGTGCCACATCCTTCCAGTCTCATGGCCTTTGAACCAGTCTCATGGCCTTTGAACTGGCCATTTTCTTTGCCTGGGATGCTCCTTCACAGGTACATGCATAGTTCTCTGCTCATATGTCTTTCAGACATTTGATAGGACATTTGATATCAAACATCATGCCTTCCTGACACCCAATCTCAAATATATAAAGTAGCATCCCCATCTTTTATTGTTCCTCTGAGCTTCATATTTTCACTGACCTGGTCCATATCTATATTTTCAATTACTATATGTCTTATTCACTAGCATTTACTTTGTTCTTTTTTGTTTACTGCTTTCCTAGAAGAGCGTCTGGTGGACATTACATATTTGTTGATTTGACTAGAAGGTACTTGTGAAGTATTAACATCATTTATTTTGACTAATATCTCAATATCATGCAGGTCACTGTGAGAAATGAAAGATATGATTCTTCTTTTTAAGATGCTTATAATCTATTTGTTGAGAAAAGCCTGTCACACATGGTATTAGTTATCTGTTGCTGTGTAACAAATTAGTAACTTCAAACATTACTAACTTCAAACATTAGTAACTTCAAAAAATGAAGATTTATTATCACACAAGTTTCTGTGGGTCAGGAATTGAGGAGTGCTTAGCTGGGTGGTTCTGGCTCACAGTGTCTCATGAGGTTGCAGTCAAGATACTGGCCTGGGCTGTGGTCATCTGAAGGCTTGACTGGTGCAGGTGTGTCACTTCCACAAGAGCTCAGTCATGTGGCCATCACGTTAGTGCTGATGTTGGGAGAAGGCTTCAGTGCCACCACGTGGGCCTCTTTATAAGGCTGCTTGAGTGTCCTCACGACATACAGTTGGATTCTTCTGGATGAGTGATCCAAAAAGGGAATAAAGTGGAATCCACAATGTCTTTTAGGACCCAGCCTTGGAGGTCAGAGTCCCTCATGTTTGAGATACTTTAATGTTACACAGGTGAACCCTGTTCAGTGTGGAAGGGAGCTAGACAAGAGTGTGAATCCCAGGTGAGAATCGTCTTGGAGACTGGCTACCAAGTCTTTATACCAAGAAATAAATAATGGGGTATCCATGCCCATGTGTAATTAAGTGCTACATGGTTCTATCAATTTTGAGAACCTGGACTTATATAATTAGAAAGGCTAAGTTAGATGGCAAATTTAATCCTCATTTGGGCAAGGGTGTTTAAACATTCATAAATAATATTTATTAAGGCCGTGTTTTCTGTGCTAGGTCGACGGATTATGAATAAAGCCCAGACTCTGGGAAGGGGGCACTCATAGTCCATTGTGTGGAAGGTCAAAATTTTGGAGCAATAATCATTTTGAATGAATTTAAATACATTGTGCAGGAGGGCAAGAATTATCATCCAAAACCAGGTTTTCTCTGGGCACTAAAAACAAAAATTACAGATACACAAAATAAGCACATATGTCGATGGAAAATAAAAGTCTTCATGTTCTCATTATAAGCAATTTTAAGACAAGAAAGGCGGATTTTAGGATTCATTACCTAAGCAATCTAACATCAAAAATCACCAATCATGATTATAATACACCAGCGGAAGCCATGTGACTACCTTAATGAAAGTATTCAGTGGAAACTGATCTCACTCTCTAAAGCACCTCGATTTCCCCACTCCTCCCAAATTGGAATGTAATTTCCTAGATTTTTAATTTTGTCAGTCCACCAAAACATTTTCCAGCCCAAAGACTCTGCACTAGTATTCGTCACAACAATGACTGACCAGACAATTAATGTCTAAATCAAATGGCCATTGTTTCTTTTAAAATTTGCCCATCACCTGGTTTATTACTCTTATCTCAGTCACTTTTCAGCCAGAGTCTATGGCCTATGTTAATGATAGTTTTCAGCCCTCTCTAAGGAATTAGGAAAAACAAACAAACTACCATATCATAGTCATTTAGTCAACGTTCTTTGAGAAAGAGATTAACCCAGTGCACTGTTTTAAGTAACATAAAATTCTAGTAGAAACCAAACCCCAGTCTAACAGAGAAATAGACATTCACACACTTCTGGTGGAAGATAAATAGATGATAGCCACAAAAAGCCTTTCAACTGTGTAGACTCTGACTTATTAATTCCTCTTCTAGGAAAGACTTGAAAGAAAATTCATGTACACGAAGATAAAATGATAAGGATGTTCATGACAGAGTGGTTTATAATTGTTTAATTGAAAATGTGGAGGGGTGCCTGGTGGCTCAGTCAGTTAAGCATCTGACGTCAGCTCAGGTCATGATCTCAAGGTCCGTGAGTTTGAGCCCCGAGTCGGGCTCTGTGCTGACAGCTTGGAGCCTGGAGCCTGCTTCGGATTCTGTGTCTCCCTCTCTCCCTGCCCCTCCTCCACTCATGCTCTGTCTCTGTCTCTGTCTCTGTCTCTCAAAATAATAAACATTAAATGTTTTTTAAAAATTAGAAAAAAAAGAAAAGAAAATGTGGAAACAAATTAAATGTCCATCAAGAGAGTATTTTGATGTATGGATAAAAATACAATGAAATACTAAGCAATCATTAAAAATCATGTTGTAGAACTATATCTCACGGCATGGGACTACGTTCACAATACATGGTTAAGAGAAAAAAGGCTATGGAAATAACTATGTGATTGTTGTTCCATATGTGCATTTAAGGGTACATATTTACTTGGAAATAAGATTGTAAGAAAAGTTTAAACGTCAACAGTGATTTATCTGTAGTTGGTGGAACTGCAGGTGATTTGCATTTTCTTATTGGAATTTTCTCTTACTCTTGTTCCTCTGCAATCTCCAGGAGAACATGCCTGGGCTAGTGTGTTGCAAGATGACAGGTGACATAAAGCAGAACTGAGGTGCCCCATTTGCCCATCCGAGACTATTAGCTGGTCCTCGATAGGTAAGTGAGCTCGCCTAGTATGCGCCACAGAAGACCCATGCCTGGGTAGACCCGCAGCTGACCACAGACACACAAGTGAGAGCACCTGAAAGTAGCCAAGTTGGCTGAACTTTGCAGGCTCCCAAACTAACAAACGTGCGTTGTTGTTTGCCACTGGCATTTCGTGGTCGCCTACCACCCTGCATCCCTGTAGCAATAGATAAGGGATAGAGCTAGAGCTTGTCACGGTTTGGGGAATTAGAAGAAAAAGGCAACAACCACCTGAGATTCAGTCCAAAGGCGCTTCAGTATAGAGCTTGTTAGAAAACGTTTCTGAACAGGCGAGACTGGGCAGAAAGTTCAACATCAACCTAAAAATAGAACTGCTGTTCTCACACGTGCAAGGCACTAATGCTATGGTCTGGGTGGGTCACAAGTGGAAAGACACGTAGCCCCTACCTCCTGGAGTTCACAACTGCAACAGCAGCAATTTCTGGACCCAGATGCCGCCCCCAGAGCGTTAGCAACAATTGTATGAATACACCACAGCACCAAAGAGCTTCAATTTGCTGAAGTTGGTTAAAAATGCATTAGCTCTTCTCCAACATGATTCTGAAAGCACAGGAAAATCAAAAAGTCTGCTCCAGCTGCCCGATGAACTTGAAGTAATGAGGTCTATAAGTTGACTTGAACAGAAGAAAATGATATTAAGCTTTCATGGAGGACAAATGAAAGTGTCTACCTGTAACCTTGCTGACAGCCAGAGACCCTTTGCCATTTAAAACTCTGCTGCTGCGGTGCATTATTCCCGGGCAGCTGAGAGTTTAATAAGACTTCGCAGAGACACCTAACCTTCCAGTCCCTGGCTGCCTGCTGGCAACCCTAAGGCACTCGCTGTGGAAGCTGACAATCCGAGCTAACATCAGGGCACGGATTTCCTCAGACACAGGGGCACAGGTTGGCATAGCAATGTCTACCCGCTGCCCCTCCGTGCACGCAAATCGCAGAATGGTCTGATTCCAAGCCAGTCATGTTGCCCATTGCCCAGCACCCTTGGGTGTTTGATCTTGGAGATTCTGGTGGTCATTGCTCTTCATTATTTCAATAAACCTGGCTTCCCTGCTGAATGAGAGCTGCCCATTTAGTGTGATATACAAGGCTTTCCCTGAGCAAAGCCCAGCTGGCCTGGTCCAGCCTTAACTCCCAATATTCTTCGCATCACACCCTCCACCCCCTGCACTCTGGTAACTCGGCTTAAGTATTTGCTGTTCCTGCTTTTCTCACCTCTGTGCTTTGTTCAGACTGACTTTCATCGTCTCCAGCCAGCCCACTCTTCCACCTTCAAATTCTGGCTTTGCTTCACAGGTCTCTCTCCCCAACGAGATTGTAAAAATAGTAGTGATACTTACATAACATGCAACGTGCCAGGGACTTTGCTAGGCACCTTGCCCATCTTAACCTCATTTTATTCTGTTCAACAAGTCTAGGAGGTTAGTACTGTTATTACTATTATTATCATCACCATCATCCCAATTTTCAGATGAAGAAAGTGAGGCTAGAGCAAACTGCTCAAAGTCAGAATCAGTTCCACAGGTTTGGAGATCATGTGTCTTGTTCACTGTTGTATTACTAGTGCCTACCACAAAACCTGGCCCAAAGTATTGAATGAAGGAATGAATAAAATGCCACCATGAAGCCGTTTCTGCAGTCAGAATTGATCTCCCTCTCCTCTCCTGTCCTTTCCTCTACCCCAGTACTTAACACATAAGTACCTAACACATAACCTCATAAGGTTGGACCCCCATTTCCAAATAATCTGCACTCTCACACTTCGCTGTACATCCACACTCTAACCCTCCTTTGCTTGGAAGAAGTCAGGCTTTCATAGATCAGGTAGTTTCCAGCTCTGGTGCTGCCTGAGAGCAGCTGCTGCTGAGAGATGAAACTGGGAGTCCATGGGAGAGGTGGAGGAAAGATGGTGGGCAGGAGTTGGAGGCTGTGTGGCCAGTCCCTCACCCTGAAGAAGCACAGGGCTGCCCTTCTCTGTAGTGAAAGGGCTCCAAGAACTTGCTGGCTCATTTAGAACTCCCATCCGAGAGGAGTGTCCCTTGCCGATCTCCCCTCTGTGCCTCCCGCACTTTGGCTTCATCCACAGTAACAGGGGAAGTTATGGAGGTCACAGAGGGACAGAGGGGCAATGGATTGCAGCCAGGTGACTCAACAGGAAGTGGAGAGGGTAAATGATGGTGATCCCATTCAGGACCTGGGGTCTGATCCAATTGTGTTGGTAAAAGCACTGAGTTGGTAAAAGACCTTATGGGGTTTAAAGATCAGGTGTCATGGTCATTGGCCCTCTCTGCAATTCAAGAGGAACCAAAGGAGGGGGTTGGGCGGGGAGCCCTAGCTCTGGCTTAACTCTCTCCACGAATAGCTGTTGGCTGCTGAGGGCTAAAGCTGTCTGTGGACGTCAGACTCTGTAAGGTAGTTTCTCACTTCTGGCAGGGGGCACTTGAGACTGAAGGAATTAGATTAAGGGATTTTGTAATTAGTGACTCTCAGCTATCTGGAAAGAGAACTCCCTTCTGCTTTCAGACGTTCCATCTTCAAAAGCACTTTCTGCTTTGTGGACCACCTATATTTGTTTACAAATATTCTCCCATTCTCCCATCACTAGATTGTAAGCAGCAGAAGAGAGGGACATGACCATGTTCATATTTCTCTCCTGCCTGCTCCTTTCCCTCTGCAAACTGCAAGAGGGTTGTTGTACAAAATTTTAAATTTATGCAATTTAATTGTATGTCATAATAAGCAAGTGTCACTGCCAAAATAGACTAATTCTGGCCAAATATTTTGGTGAGCTTCCTGGCTTTCAAAAGGTCTTTGGAGCCAGGGCTGAAATTCTGACTTGCTGGAGGAGGACATGTTGAAATACAACCTGCACTCTCTGTGAGGCATCCTTACGTTTATTGGAAAGCATCTAAAACGCCATAGAATCCTACCACTACCCATCAATATTGATCTTCCCGCCCCCCCCCAGCTTTTCTTTTTTAACTAAATGAAGAAAACAAGGTGATTTAAAGCCATAGATAAAATTCAACAGTGAGGGGCGCCTGGGTGGCTCAGTCGGTTAAGTGTCCGACTTCAGCTCAAGTCATGATCTTGAGGTTCGTGAGTTCAAGCCCTGTGTCTGGCTTGTGCTGACAGCTCAGAGCCTAGAGCCCATTTCGGATTCTGTGTCTCCCTCTCTCTCTGCCTCTCCCCTGCTCACAGTCTCTCTCTCCTTCAAAAATAAATAAACATTAAAAAAAATTTAAATTCAACAGTTGCTGTTAACACACCCATCAGAGAGAGGATCACATGCTGCTACTGATGGTTTCCAATGGTTAATTTAATAAAAAAGAAAAACAGAATTCTGATATTGATGACTAGTAGATGGAGTAATACAAGAGTAAGATAAGTGATCATTTCAAATGCAGAATTACATTAATCTCAGTAATAATTAATTGCAATGTTCTTAAGCACAAACTCAGTTTCCTTCAGAAAGAATAAATAGAAGATAGAGTTGATTTAGAAAGCATTTTCACATAAAATGTCTCATTTATTCTTCACAACAATGCTTTTGTTTAGATAGTTCCATCCCCATTTTACATATGAGGAAACTAGATGATCATTCCACCACCCACCTAGTAACCAGATTATTTAACAATATAAACATTTATCAAGGGAATGGGATCTGGAACAAATAGAAATGTATTCAGATTCTGGCCTTTCCATTTATTGGTCATGTGACTTAGGCTAGTAAAATCTGAACCCAAAACTAGATTTTGCAACTTAAAATCCTTTGATACAATACCAAAGGGGTAAGGAAGACTTGGAAGACGTGAAGAACAGAAAAGGGATGGAAATATATGCATACTTTTTTTTTTTTCCAAATGAGGTATTTCACCATTATGGGCCTATCTCTACCTTTTATAATGGTTATAGAGTCTAAAAATACTTAGAAAAGAAGTGACCCATAGTGATATGGGTGATATTGGTATCCTATTAACTTAAAATATCTCTGTATATGCCGCCTCCATGATAAAGCAATCTGAGGCCGGTCACAATAAAACTCATCACTCTGGGCCGGGCAGGGAATGGGCTAAGCCCCATAAGTATCAGTTGAGGAGCCAGTCTGGGCCTGACCCCAAAAAAAGCTGGGAGGGTCGCTGGGCATAAGGTCTTGGGCTAGCACGCTGGGTCCAACACAGGAGACAGGGCTATTGTCATAGTAGCTTCACCCTAAGCAGAAAACATCCCATGTGCCAGATATAGCTGGAAAGCTGCCCTCATACATGATCTGTGAAACTGTTGCTGGAACCAAGAAATCAAGTGTATCTTGGCTAACTATTGCCACAAAACTGCTGTGTAACAAACTCAGTAGCTAAAAACAATAATACTGTTTTCTACTCTGGGTCTGCAGATCACCTGGGGCAGCTCTGCTTCATTCGGCAGGCGTCTGGGTCTGGGTCTTCCCCCTGGACTTTCATCCTCCCTGAATCAGAGGGCTTGCCACGGCACATTCTTTTCAAGACAATGGCAGAGGTGTAAGAGGTCAAGAAGAAACACCAAAAGCCTCTTAAGGCCTTGACTATAAATTGGCCCCATCACTTGAGCTCTATTTCATTGATCAAAGCAAGAGGCCAAGCCCAAAGTCACAAGGCAGGTACACTCTGCCTTTGACAGAGCCATGATAATTATACAGTGCAGGGACATACAAAGAACTTGGATCAGCAATTCAATGACTGTCCACCTGCTTGGCTACATTATTCACATCTCTCCAATATGAAAACAGCCCATCCCCATCAAAGGACACCAGAAGTCTCACCCAATCATGTATCAGGCTCAACATTTAGGACTTCATGATTTATATCTGGTCCAGATATGAACTGAACCTATAAACTGAGAAGACAAATCACAGGCCCATCTCCTCTCCACATCCACACAACATGCAGCAGTACAAGGGAGACAGGAAAATCACAGTAAACACCTCATTCAAAATGAGGAAACTTGTTCCGTAGTGATTCTGAAATCCCTCTAGGCAAATTAGCCAAGTTTCCCTGCCAAAGGAGTAGGATATATTTCTTAATCAGACCTTGGTTCTGTTCCCAAGGGAAGGGAAGGCAAGCTGGGGGTGGGGTGGAGTCTGGTAGGGTGGGAGGAAGATCTTTGGCCCATTCTAGCTCTGTCCTCCTCAGAGACCTCCTTTTCCATATCTTCCTCATTTGCTTCTGAAGAGGACATTGAAACTGATACTTCTTTTGGGTGGCTAAGATTTCCTAGCCTATTTCCTACATAGAAAACTGCAGGCTCAGGGGTCTTTTTTCCCTCTCAAACGGTTTCAGTCTCTTTTAGTTCAGGCTATTAGTACTTAAGGCAGTGTCAGTTTTTCTACTACTTAGTGGGTTTTCTATGTGTTTGATTCCAGTCCATTCTATGTATCAAAACCACAATTTTTTTTCAAGACAGGCTTTTCTCTCCAGATCTAATTACTAGCACTTTGGGCTTGTCAGGTGGCTGCAGTATTACACCTTTAAGCTTTATAGGAAGTTTAGGAGTCACTTTGTAATAGTTTGTAATGTTATTAGCCACACCCCTGATTCGGTCCTCTCCCTGAGGCCATGTTTTCTGGCAAGCCACCTAGATTTGGTCTTTGTCTCTCTTGCTGTGATTCAACAACCAACCCCTGGACTTGATCATTGTCCCCAGGCTACATTTTAATTTGAGAATCTTTTTCTGGATGGGGAGACTGAAAATTAAAAAGTTTTATTTTTTAACCCAGTAACTTCTGGGATGCTTGCAAAATGTGTTTTACTTTGTTTGGTTCTGAGCATATGTCCTTTCTCATAGTATTTTCCTATATGCATTTAAAAGAAAACAACCCATTCTTTCAAAATTTTTCTTGGAAATGAGGTTCTCCTCTCTCCCCACCCTTCCATTTGCTGCTCACTCCTCTGCATGCTTATACCATGCAACCAATCAGTGGGTGTAAAAATCCTAGTATTTAGATTTGTGTACATAGACTATCCCACTGGACCTTAACATCAAATTTGTCTTTACTAAACAACTCTTCCAGAATTCTACTAAGTGACAACAGGAGTTGGCTCAGCCCTAAAAAAGAACTTAGAATTTTTTAATTGCACTGTGTTTAGATCTCTTCTTGGAACCATACACTGGAAGAAATAATAGAGCAGGATTTGGATATTTCCATTTTGTATTTTCAAAATCTTACCTTTGTCCCTTGGAGGATCCACACATATGCAAATTCTACTGGCCTGGAAGTGTCTGGAAGAGAACTATACCAATTCTTAACCCCAATAAATGGTGGAGTTATGGAATGCCAGCTATTCGGTAGAGGCATTAGATGGTAGAATGGTTTGCTTCCATCAAAAGCAATACACAGTTCACTTCAGTTTCATGAATAAAAGGTTCTTCCATAAAGAGCTAACTGCCAATTTTTTCCACAAAGCCTCTAGATAATTTATGATAGTGCTTAGGTCTATTAGTGGACTTGTTAACTATCTGTGGCTCATCACCCTCTACTGCAGAGCCAGGAACTTCAAGGCTGTAGACACTACAAACTTTTGCAAGTGCAAGTGTGCACTCCCCTCTTTATCCCACTGGTGGCAACAAATCAAACTGCATAGGCTGTCTCCACTAAAGATAGAGCTAAGCTTCTTACCACTGGAAATCCCTGCATAAATTCAGCTTCTGAAAGAGGCAAACGGACCAGGACTTCCCAGAATATAGGGCAACAGAGTTGGCTTTGGTGCTTAACTCTCCACAGTCTGTAGATCTAACTGGGGACCCAGCTTCCAGTGGACTCAGCCCTTCCATAGGTTCATGGAGGCTATAGACTAGCTGGGCTTGGCTCAATTCATTCCAAAAACGATCAGTTAGCCATTCCTCAAACTAGACAAAGAGGGGGTCTTATTCCAACCCAAAGGCTCAGGCAGAAGGTCCTGACATTTTGCCATATAGATCCCATATCAACATTGATATAACTAGTATGCTTAGAATTTAATCTCTCTTGATGGGCAGATACAATTTCCTTATGATGTCCTCGTCTCGGCCTAGCAAGAGGCTCTAGCTATAGAGGCAGGGTATTGTCCACCTCCAGCCCTGCCCTAGGAGTCAGCATAGTCACAGAAGTCTTTGGTCCCAGTCCCCTGGAAGCAGGTGTATCATCCCATGTTCTGCCTAAAGAAGTGTGTTAGTCCTTTAGGCCTAGGAGACACAGGCAGGGACAGTCAGAAGAGAAATGCTTTTGAGACAACAATCATGGTCATAACTTGCATAATTTTCAGTATGTTAAGATTGTTCTATTTATTTTATGTCTATTAATGCATTTCCTTTCACAGCAACTTCTACTCTATAGATGGAAAAAAAAACCTTGGCTCAGAGAAGTTAAGTAACTTGCCTCAGGTCTCCCAATGAGTAGTCGGCAGCACCAGGACCTGAAGGCAGGCATCGTGTTTCCATAGTCCCACTGCTATGCCCTGGTGTATGCTCTATGGCCTGCCCCTGGCCTTTACACCTGGTCTTTACCAGCAGGAAGGGTTTGCCAGCCAGGCATGATTCGCAGCCTTGAGGATAGAAATGTTAGTTGACTGTTCCTTCATCCGTTTTCCTGAGCACATTCTATCTGGAAATTTGAAAGTCTATATTCTCACATGGACAGAGGCTCCTCTCTGTCCTCTTGTTGGGAAAGGCCTTTTCCCTAAGAGCCTCTTCTTGGAAGGAGATTGAAGTTTCCTCTGCAGACAGAGCCAACCCAAATGTTTGTCCTTAGAACCAATGTGAACTGCCCAAGTGCACAAAGACTTCAGTGAAAATTCTGGGTTTCTGCAACTTAGAACACGGCAGAGATTAATTCAGTCTGGAAATTTCAGTGTCTTACCTATGGAATCTGACTTGGAAGGGCACTGGCTGTTCCACCAACAGGAATTAGCTGTGAGTGATCTAATTAATCTACTACCTGAGGGCTTAGCTCAAACACTTGAATTGTGGATGAAGTCTTTCAAATAGAATTGTAGTCATTTTATTGTTGATTCTAAGACGTAACAGGAAAATGGGATTGATTACTTCGTCAGACATTTTGTAGGCTGTGAATATAAAATCATAGTGCCGAGACAAAGTGGCAAAGTTTTTCTGAAATGCTATGGAGTAAACTCTGTTAGAAGAAAAAGAGGAAGCCTTAGTTTCCACTGTTTTATACCATTTAGAAGTAAACATGATACATTGAGAGACTAGTCATAGTCACTCTGGTTCACGGCATGGTTCTGAAAGGCAGGCTCTGTAAAAGCATAAATAGTTTAGAACCTCTGCTGAACTCACACAGTTTGGCCCAAACTTGATATCTGCCCCACGCTTCTCATCTGCACCTATTCTGACCTTCAGTGAACAGCGCCGTGAATACAAGAACCCTGGAGTCGACCCCACCTCCCCCTACTGTCACATCCCTATATCCAATCTCAAAATCCTAAGAATCCATTGATGTTAATGCGGCTGGCAGCCATTCTGCTCTCTCCAAGTAGCACCACCATGTTCAGGCTCTCATAATCTTGCAATTGAACTTCCCAAGCAGCCTCCTAACAGGCCCCCCCATCTCCAGTGCTCTCTTGCTCACTCCATTCTCTCTGCTGATGCTGGTGTGCTCTTTCTGAAATGTAAAAGGGATTCCACAGTCTAAAACTCTTCACTTGGCCCCTCCAGTTACAAGCTCCTTAGCCTGTGTACACAGTGCTACTCATCTGCTGTGGTTACCTTCACACCAGCACGTGGTTACTCCAGCTAATTCAACTAGTAATAGGTCCAAGATGCGGAATTGCTTTCTCTTCTCTCTTCAATCTTTGGTGTTTTTTTTTTTCTATGTGCTTCAATGCCCCTTCCCTGACCCCATACTCCCAGGAGACAGATAGGCATGGAGAGGGAGCAAGAGCGGGCACTAGAGATGGACGTGCATTATAACATGATATAGAAAGACACCCACTGAAACTCTTCATCGGAATCCCTATGGAATGGGATTTCAGGGAAGGTGTTAAGGGAGTGGTATTGTATGATGTACTTTTTGTTTTCCTATATTGCTTAGATTTTTTTCTTATTGTGAATACGCTTGACTTAATCTTATATTTTTCATAAAGTTTTCCATCCTCACCTTCAGAGATACTGATTCAATAGGGACATGTCTGGGATTCTGATCTTCCACATCCTCCCACCTCCCACTAAACTCCATTAATCAGTTTTGGGAATCATGGTTGAAATGGTTATTTCCAATATAAGGCAACTGACACCTTTAAGAAAAGCTCGAACTCTATTATACAATAATTGTTTATTATTTCCTTTCATTTCATAGTAGCTTAATTCCAATACCAATACACATACTCAAGTCGCTACTATGCTTGAATTATCTGGAAGAATTATAATAGCCTTGACTGCCATCTAAATAGCCACATTTGAATAAACAGCCTAAATATCATTTTAAATCACATTGTACTGTGGTTTTGCAGTAAGTTTCATAAACCATTTAAAATTAAGGCAAACAAGAAAAGAAATATGCAAATATCAGGGTTTCTTAAATGCTAAAAATTTTCTTAAATCCTAAATTTTAACACTAATTAAATACCATTTGATTGGCTCTCAACACAATGGATATTCTCAAAGTATAAAATAGGAAGTTATTATAAATAGCAGCTTTGGCATAACATATACCTATTTTCCTAAGCATTTTCAAGTTTTTGACTTTGGGAAAATATAAACATGTAAATGTTTTTATAATTAACTTTTGAAAATATCTATAATACCTTAAAATTCTGACATTAGAGCATCTATTTCTTTAAACTTGTTAGTTATATTTTCAATACATTCTCCAGCTTTTAATTTTATCCCATCAATTACAAGATAGTCCTCTTCATAGTGGTTTTCAAATGGACCGCCTGCTGGAACTTCAGAGCTGCATGTAGATAACTGTAAAAATAACCGTACAATTCATCAGAACAATATCAAATTTACTGGAACACCAGGCTTAATTATTTGAACCAAATGTAAAGTAGTCAGTAACTCTACAAGCCACGGCAGTTACCCAGAGTGTTCTGTTATGCTGGTGGTCAAAGAATGATCCCCACGCAGTATAATGTACAGTAAATGTGTTCATATAAGAAGAACTTATTATTCAGGTCCTAATTCTGTCCTCCAACATTATACATTTTTTTAGTTTTAATATTAGGCTTTGGAAAAACATGATCAGTTTCATTCTATGACCTTTCTACATTTGTTTATTTTTATAATAATTATTATAGGGAATACAACTTAAAATTGTTTGAGTCACACCTTCTGTGCCTATCTTCTCACAAACCTCTGCATGACTTACAAATAGCGATAGCTTAATCTAGCAAGTATACATAAACACATACAAGATTTATAACTTCAAGGTTCATTAAAGGTAGAGTTAGCTTCCATGAAATTAAGAAAAAAAAACATGTAATTTATACAAGTATTTTCATATAACATATCAAAAATGTACCTTTTAATACAAATAATTATTCAGCAAACTCTGCCTTATTTGTATATGGCTTATCTAATTTGTGAATTATTCTGGCAGATTTTATAAAAATCAGATATTAATTTCTTCTTGCTTGCAAAGTTGGGCGTGAAAACCAATGTTAATATTAGCTAAGGAAGAGCATAATTAGGAAGGTGACTCTACTGAGGAAGATAATCTCATAAAACATTTCAATGACAAATAGAAAAGAATTTTGATTATCCGTGTGTGTATGCTTTATTTTTATGTTGTTACTCTCGCCCATTGGTATAAATGCTTGAGAGTAATCAACCTAAAATCTCATACATGAAATGAAAGATGAAAACACCATCAAATTTACAACTTTGAAAATAGCTTAATCGAATCTGCTCAGAGAATAAACATGCTTAGAACCTTAAAATTATCAGGTGGTTCTTTCTGGTGTGTTAGCTTGTAAGAGGCCACTTTGTCCTACAAATAAAACACAGCTCCAGTTTTAAGCGGTGTTAACTTTGGAAGTCATACTAATTTTCCCTATTAACTAAAAGAAAGAAAGAAAGAAAGAAAGAAAGAAAGAAAGAAAGAAAGAAAGAAAGAAAGAAAAGGAACTCCTGAGGTGATCATTTCTTTTCTTTTAAACTGGAAATTGTCCCAGCTTTCATAGTTGGTTTCATTGCTATTCTCCTCATTTAAAAGTGAACAAGGCCCTAAATATACTGAACCTGGTGTGAATGCCAGACTTACAAAGCTCAGTGTGGAGAATGGCTTATGAACCAGTCTGCAGGAGGCACTCACCTGCCTTCCAGCAAGTTAAAATGGTTAATTTTTACAATTCCTAAGTGGCTCTTGAAAGCTTAAAATATTACAAGAATCTAAAACAAAAAACAAGCTCCTGCCTGGTGATATATTAAAACTATGTATTTTACCTTAAGAAATAAAAATCAAAGTAATTTTCTGTTCTATCAGAAGTTACCAGTTATAATGGTAAAATAGAAGCCAATTCTGTGGCTGTAAAAGCTCCAGGACATCGCTATAAAAATCAACCTGGCTGTATTTTTGAGAGGACAAACAGCAAACACTGAAAACACATTGCACAAAACCATATGGTGCTCAAACAAAGCACACACTTGCTAGAAAAGACTAATTTGTATATTCATTCTATGTCTATAACATGTATGTCACTAATCTACAGATCTTGTTTGACAAAAGGTAAGATCTATCAAGAGAAAACAAGGTTTTTCAAAAAGGAACTCTGACTGGAAAAATGGCATCACAACTGGTACAAATTCAGGTACAAGTTGATATTGCTGGTGCTAGTTAAGAAAACTATGTTTTTTAGTGTGGTAAGAGTTTTTAGCATTAATTTTGTTTTCTTTTAGCATATTGCTCCCTTTCACTGTAAATCTTGTATATTTTGATTTCCAGCTCAGTAAAGGAGCTGTTTACCAATCATCTTTATTCTTGCTGGAGTTCTGAATGAACTCATGCAATTGGGCAGTCTGCCAAAGTGCGTAAACAACCTTGTCCATGTACAAATCCCCCTTTTCCAGTGTCTGAGAAGAGACAGACTTGGGAATGGGCAGTTGCTCAACAGGAGAATGTGGGGAATAGAGAAGAAGTGAGGAAGTCTCCGCATTTTCTCCAGGGACCGCCATTGCCAATTCTCATCTGTAATAACAGCTAACCTTAGATGGCAGTTACTACGCAAAGTCCTTTTCCTGGTTTGCCTTATTTAACCCACAAAAAAAATCCTCTTGGGCAAGTGATAAGCAGCTGTGTCAAATTATGCAAGCCCTCCCTGGCAGGACACAGATTGGGACGTTGGTTCTCTGTCCCAGAGTAGGTGCTCGCAATCGTTGTGCCCTCCTGACTCCCAGCACAGTGTATATCTAAATGAATGAATGAGAGAATGAATGAAATCTTAAGTATACATGACTCGTTGCTGCCATTTTTCTTTCTATTTGGAGAACAGCTGTACTGCCTTGCACAAGTGTCTGCCTTATGACTTATTTTTCTCACACCTACCACACTGCTGCTCTATATTAATGACCTGGGCTTGTACCCAGATTTTATTTGCACAAACATAGAGCTGATGTGCTGGGCAGTTGGATCATTTATGTTATCACATATAAGAACTCAATCAAGTAAGCATACATGGCCTTTCTCAGTCCAACTTGGCTAGCCAAAAGGAAAACAAACGAAAGACAAATCTAGTTATGAATGGTGAAATGTATTCCAATGAAAAATTCTACCTCCGGTGTGTTAATCCTGAGGTTTGTCCCTACAGAAGTTGTCTCTGTGCGTGAACCAGGCAGGGCAGATTTCCTAGCAGGCTGCTCGCATCCCGGCCCCCTTTCCGGACTGTGAAGATTGACAGTGGTGAAGTTCTCTCTACAGTGACACCCCATCAACTACTGTGAGCTCCTTCCATTCTTTCTTCATTCCAACCTCAAAGGTCCAAAATACAAAGGGCTCCTCCACTCACAGATTTTTTTCAAAAACTGATAGATGTATTCTGACTTTTCAACAGGCTACTAGTTTATTATTCACCTCAGGATAATCAAGGGCTCAAATTTCAAAAGGGAAAAATGTTTTCCATATAATTAAAATGTACATCCAGAAACAATTTCTGCCATTTACAGAATCTGAAGTTCTATTTAGGCTTGATAAAGATTACCAGTGCTACCTTTTCTCCTGTGTTTACTTCCTGTCCACGCTCTTCTTCAAACTCATCAGGTGCTCCTGTGGGCTCTAGTGCCTGCTGTAGCATTTGCTCCAGCTCTTTCAGTAAAACTTCTGTCTCAGAGACAACTAAGAAACACCATTAATATAGTAGAAAAAAAATGCTACATTTTAATTAATTCAATCTAATCCATAATCTTAACCAACTCAAAAGAGAAAATCTAAATGTTACGAGATAAAAAATAAATATTCTGTTATAGTTCTCACATATGGCCTCTGCTTAATGCAAAAAAATTAAGGATTTCCAGGTGAATATTTTACAATTATTCCTTTAAAAATGTAGGTGATATATTTGCTATGTACAGATCATAAAAAGCTCACTAGAAGTGTCTTTTGTTTTGTTTTGTTTAGAAATCAGGGCCAAACGAAATTGTTTTTTATAAACCTGAGGTCAGCAAACTTTTCCTGTGAAGGGTCAGAGAGTAAATATTGCAGGCTTTGTGGTCTCTTGCTGCCATAGTGCAAACCATACATGTGTACCTAAATAAATGAGAGTGGCTATGTGCCAATAAAACTTTATTAACAAAAACAAGTGGACTGTGGGCCACAGTTTGCCATGCCTACAATTAACTATTAAAATTACTGTGTAAAAGGAGAGATCATGTAATTAAGTGGCTAGGCTAAACACAGGCTAGTCTATTCCTAATCCAAATACCAACACATCTTAATTGCCTAATATATATGTTATATATATTTTTTAAATACAACACTTAAACATGTGTGTGTGTGTGTGTGTGTGTGTACTATTGTGACATGAATTCATTGAATTTGCTGTGATAAAGTAATATCCCCACAGAAGAAATGAACTCCTGTTAAATAACACTATAGACTCAACTACTGACTACTAACATGTCGTTGAATTCCTGACTTAAATAAAATAAACATTTTTGTTTCATATAGTCTTGCTGAAGTAAAAATCAAGGCAAGGAAGCCACGTGTGGCCTGCTGTCCTGCACAATAGACAGATGGCGCATCTGAGAAGTCGTTCCAAAGGCAACATGATTCAAAGAGAAAGGCCATGTATCCACACCCCATCATTTTCCACTCTGGCGACAAAAACTGGACATCCCGCCCCCTATTATTCACTATTCTTTGGCAGGTCACCAAAAATCACACTACATAGAACATCTAAAAGTTCATGGGACATGAATGCAGACCCATGCAGGCATATGCTTTTGAGCTGACCTAGGAGCAATGGGCATTGAAGCAGGGTGTTCTCAGCACTAACTTTAGGTTTTAATCTAACTGTTGAACATATTTAAAATTCTTCTAATTAATTATGTTTAGGAAGATTGCATAGGATATATGCATCTCTTTATTTGTGTATGTGTGAACACAAGCACACCACACACACACACACACACACACACACACACACACAGAAAGGTATCCTTGTAAACTAAGCATGTTGAAAGGTAAAAAAATTATTAATGTGAAAAGTCTTATGCACTGTTTCCTTCAGTTCAAAACAATCCATGTTTTATTAGAATCTTCTTTATTGGTAATTTCCTCTTATCTATTACTCATAAGAAAGAAAATTTAAAATTCTGCTAGAACATTATTAAATAATAGTGTCAAAAAAACTAATGGGAGGTTATAAAATAGAAAACTTCCCCTTTCTTGGTTGTCACTACAGTATTAAAAAACAAATTTTAGTTAACATTTTTCACACCACAGTTTTGTCTACAGAAATAATTTTTCTGTCAGTACTTATCACTTGCCCCAAGTACTTTTTTATTCACAAAGTCCCTTGAGGGCAAGGGACTCAAGAGTAGGCACAGTCGGCCGAGTCATCCTGGCCAATCTTAGGTTTCCTCTATGGAAGACTTCTTTCGAAACAGTCTGAAAGTAGCTTTCTGATAAGCCATTTGCATACCTTAGAACCAGTTCCTATGTTTAGAAACAGAACAAAAACTGTAACTGACATTTTAGTTGTGTCCACATAGATATGTGTTCTGTGGTTATTGCTAAGGTATAAGAACAGAGTTTGAATTATTACATTTTAAAACAATGGTATTCAAAATTTGATGGGCGTAAGAATCACCTGGAAAATTTACTAAAAAAATGAATGGAACCCATGTTTATTGAATCGGAATTTTCTAGAGGAATGTACATTTTTATTGATTGAAGTAATTTTGTTAAAGGAATGAACCTCTCTTTATGACAGATTTCTTACTAGTAACCTGTTACTGAACAGACAACAACTTGTGGTTGTCTCCAGACTGACTGTCCAGTCCCACTCACAGATGTTGTGTTTTCCTACTTCACGTTCTAAGTCTATGGAAATTGATACTGACATTTAATGCACTGTTGAGAAGATGAATTTCGAGCTATGCTGTAAAGGAAAAATGGCATACAAACATCTTCATGCTTCTAAGGCTAGGCTAAAATACAATCAATTTATGATAATGAATGTCATTGCCAAATGGCATTGTAGGCTCTCTGTTTTCAAGAGATCTGGAAAATATGTACACTGCCTTTTGATCAAAGGGTAGACAAAGTAATGGATGACTTCATAAATCAACCAGGGTTCATAACACCAACTTGATTGATGTCAAATTCTGTTTCCAGAGCAATGGGAGGCTTGCTTTTCTAAATAGGTATTCCTATATTGTAAACTAATAGAGTTCAAAAATAATTCTCAAGAAATAGCAGTTACCGTAATATACAAACTAGGTTATCAAAATTGGCCAATGATATCCTCCAAAGATAGAGACAGAATGAATGCCTTTGCTGATTGCATGACCAATCATCTTCTATCAATACTGATATCCTGTAGTTTACCTGACTTGTTTCAATTTGTTGTTTAGAGTAAAGTGGTAGCATTACAGTTATTTCATCACTCAGAAAAAGTTTTTTAAAAAAGGTAAGAAAAATATATTGCTTATACTGAAGTCCACACCTGGCTTTTAAAAATTAACTTTTATAAAATAATCTGTGTAGTTTTTCCATTCCTGATAAGAAATAACTTACTGTTTGTCTCAATAAATCAGTCGCTATTTTAAAAGCCTTCAAGGTATATTTATGGGTTTTCTCCAATCTCTATTTTTCTACTAAATGTTTAAAGAAGCTCTTTATTTCCTTATATAAAGAAGCAACTGGTTAGGTTACCCCAAAGCTGGTACTGAAAAATATAATCTGAAATAAATTTGCAGGGTCATTTCAATATTCAAATTTTGAAGGCATTCTTACAGAGGAGGCTGAGGAGGAGGAAAAAGTACTTGGTTTTGTTTTGTTATTAAGTAACTACAAACATTCCTCTTGTGTGCTTACAATTTAAATGTAGAGATGAGTAAAATACAAGTTGTAATGTAATGAAGAAGAGAGTACCATTCCTGGAGACACAAACAAATAGGAGGCAAGGAGCTTTCTAGGAAAGGGGCATGTGGGCCAACCCCACCTTTTACCCAAGAGGCTAAAGCTAACTCCAAACCAAGAGTAAGTGGGCAAAGTTTGTCCTGAGAAGCAAGAAATCACCTGTCTCCCTGTCCCCTTTCTACCTCCCAGCCCCCAAGGCCTTCACGCTGCCCTGGGGCTCACCCCATGATCCAGACCTTTCCTAAATTAACCATTTCCATGCTTATCTGTCTCAGGTGGCTGATGAATACATCCTTTCTAATTTGATAATGAATGTCACAGATTTTTAGTTGGTCCTGGGTAAAATGCCAATCTTTTTTAATTTAAACTTTTATAGACTGTTTACTACCCAAAAATGAAGGAGGTATTTACTAATATAAACAAATGATACAACAAAACAAATGACTAAAAGCCAAAGATCAAAAGAAGTCAAAACCAATTCATTAAGGGGGAAATGAAGGGCAATAATGAGATTTTAAAAGTGCTTAGATCAACTACCAATACTGTACCCAACCCCCCTTATATTTCACTTTAAGTTTCCTGGTACTCAAAGCAACCAAGGAAACAGCTGCACCCTTTGATTAATTTTAAGAAGATTGTGACTAGGGCACCTGAGTGGCTCAGTCAGTTAAGCATCCGACCTCAGCTCAGGTCATGATCTCACAGTTTGTGGGTTTGAGCCCCGCATCGGGCTCTGTGCTGACAGCTCAGAGCCTGGAGCCTGCTTCGGATTCTGTGTCTCCCCCTCTCTCTGTCCTTCCTCCACTCATGCTCTGTCTCTCTCTCTCTCTTAAAATAAATAAACATTTTTAAAAAAGGAAGATACATGACTGAGAAAAACCATATAACTACTTAAGTGCCTCAGTTTCCCCATGGATAAAATGAGGGATATAATAATATCTACCTATTTACCTTATATAGCTCTCGTAAAGGCTAAATAAATTCATATATATGCAGTGTTTAGAACAGTGAAGACAGAATAACTGTTACAGGTGTTGGCATTATTATTTCATCATCACAGATGAATTTTCTTGTCCCTAAACACTGAAAAAAATGAGGTTATAGGGACATATATAATACATAATATTCCTGGTACTAATTTTCCCCAAAACAGACATGCTCCACAAATAGTTATTTCTTAGGTTAAATCTATATAGCCATGGGCATATAGTTTAAAATATTTAATGATTTCTATTGATTTTCTATTAATTTTTTCTATTAATTTCCAGAAATTCTCTCCGTGTTGGATAAGAGGACTTATACTGCATGTCTTTATTACAGATGAAGCAACTGATAAAGTAGCTACTTAATCAGCTCTCCTTCTGATCTCTAACTAAAGGACAGAGAAAAGAAATGGGTAGAGCTTAGAAAAGAACAGCAAATCTGGGTAGTAGGCTGCTGGGAGACTTTAGCATTTGGGAGTGTAAGGAAAGTGGCTCCAAAACATGGGGCAGACATTCAAGAAGAAGATGGTAGAATTTTCACTTGATCAAGGACTCATCCTACCTCAGGCTAAGAAGAAAAGGAGTGATATCAGAGACTTAGATCAACGGATCCATGGAAATATGGGTCGGGATAAAAAACTGAGGAGGGTTAATCTACTGAAGAAGAAGCACTCTTTCGAGAAGTAGTCAGTTCTTACAAAGAACACAGTAAACTAGATGTTTCTGGTTTTTAGTTGTTCAAAATAGAATGAAGGAGTAAGACACAGATCAGATTAACGGTCTGAACAATTAACTATTGAGACTTGAGAGCCATACAGAATATGAGACGCCTAAAAGGGTGTCAGTGGATAGCTAATGGAGATGTATTCACTCATTTACACAGAAGAGTGATTTCCAGTCAATGGAGTCCTGGCTGCAATGGGTTTCTTCCCAGGTGGCCCATGTGAGTCGGAGGGGGGAAGGAACCCGGCATTGGAACCCTCAGCGGCAGTGCCAAGGTCTTCTACGGGGAACTCAGTCCAGGGATAAGCAGATGTTTGCCTTTCCACAGCAATATATCTGAACTATTCACGGGAGGCAAAGGGACAACTTAGCCAAGAAAAGGCACCTGAGTTAGCAGGAAAGCAGCAGCAGAATAAATTTAAGAAGAGATAGAAACAACAGAATTTTGTGGTGGTTTAGGACAGGAACAAAAGGATTTAAAAAAAAATAACAACTCTGTCCTTCTTCTGACTGCTTTCCTTTCTTTTAATAAGACTAAAAATGAATGGCTTATTTAGTGAGTTGAAAGGCAGTGCTATAGGACCTGGGGGTGGCCACAAAGGAGAGGGAATATGGCGTGGATAACTTCTTGGGGTTTAATGGGCTTTGAAACCTCTTTGTGTGGCTGCCAAAGTTCCATCTTTCAAATAAGCATTTGCCTACTTTTCAAGACTAACAAAAATGAAGGAAGAGTGAAGTGGTTTTGGGAACTAAAACTTTCTCCCTGTGTTCCACATTCACCCTACTGTGTTCTAATACCAATGACAATTAATTCGGCTGGAAGCCCCAAGCTGCTGCTTTTCTCCTTTCTCTCCCTTTGGCACCCCGAGGACCCCAATAATTTTGGAATGGAGAGGTCTGGATTTTAATGTATTGATGGAGGTATTTCCTCCCACAACTGCTGGTGCTTTCTTTTTAAAAGAAATTAAATACATGACAGAGCCAAATCTAATTCAAGAGAATAGAAACCTAAAGACAACTGAAAATACCTAGTATGAAAATCAATACCAAAAATGACTCACTAATAGTTCTCTTATGTGTGTGTGTGTGTGTGTGTGTGTGTGTGTGTATACATACACAACATTTTGTTTTCCTCAAAGAACTATGACCACATTAGGTAGAATTAAACAGAGGTAGAAGAACCAGAAGCAGGACAGGCCTTCACATACCCATGTTTTCCTTTGATATGGCATCATCTGAACAAACATTTTCAAAAGAGCATTTTAAAATAGCTTTCCTAGAAAAAGAATTTGACAGATTTAGTTGCAGAAGATCAATCCCATATATTTAAATGGCCATTTATGTATATTCATTGATAACTGTAAATTATGAATGTATTTCTTTATCTTGAGGTGATTTTCCTTGGTTGCTTTATACAGTAGGGCAGCATGATACAGTGAAAAACCAAAGAGGAATAATATTGATCTGAGCCCTCACTAGGTGAAAAGCACTAATGATCTACCAAGCACCTTACATAGGCTTTTTATGTAATCCTCTCCCCAACCCCAAACCTACTAAGTAATTGCTACTCTCAATTTTCTTTATAAAGAAACTGAGGCTCTGTGAAATTGAGAAATTTGACAATGTAGGTAATGATTGAACATGACAGAGCTAAATTCTCTTAGGCTGCAAAATCCATGCTTTTTCCACTACACTGTGTCACTGATTTAGAGTCAGAAAACATTTGTTCAAATGTATTTTCTCTAACCATAAGATCTTGAGAAAGCCACTTAATTTCTATATGTCCTAAATTTTTCATCTTTTAAATAGAGATGATGATGATATACCCCCTACCTATTTGATGGGGTTACTGTGAAATGTAACTAAGATAAGGCAGTAAGTATTTTTAAAAATTTAATTATTCATCCTCTGAAAAAGGACAGAGTAAGAGAAGGACTATCATATCAGAGCCACTCTTTGTCTCTGAGCAGGACTCCTTTTAATACAGCACTAACTATCATTCATCAAAAAAAAAAAAAAAAGTAAATAAACTGTATGGTCGGTTCAGTGATAAACACTAAAACTTGTCATCGGTGGCTTATCAATTCATCATAAAGGCCTGTTTCTGGTTTGCACTATTTTAAACTAAACACCTGCTTCTCATCTGGTTGCGCACATGATATTAATCTTACACAGCTCTGGTTCAACATATTTATATAAACACAAAACTTTCTCCATACTTCTAAGAATACTACATTAATTCTTTTAGAAAACGTTAATGCTTCCCTAGAGAAAAAGAAACAAGAATCAGGGGGAAATGTCATAATAATTAAATCCTAATATTATATACGTTTCAATACGTTTCAAGCGTTTCGTCATAATACTTTTCAATTAAGAAAAAAAACCCATACCTTTTCCTTCTTCTAAATTTGGGTTTCTTCTTTATAGTAGTGTTTCTGGAAACTTGCATCTATAACAACAAGAAGATGAATTAGTTCAAATGAGACTAGATGAGTTCAGTAAGATAATGAGTCCTATATGGTCCAAGTAATTTAGTCCAGAAGAAAAACTCTGACACATAGGTATCAACCACACCTGCAACTCTAAGTCAACCACTTCATAATCACTACAATTACACCAGTCTGCTCAAATTCCAGGAATGGCAGACTAATCCAATATGAATGCCCATCTCCCATATCTACTTCCCTTCCTCACTTCACAGACACATAATAATACTCGGTAAAACAATTTTTAAGTTTTCATACATATATGACCTTTAAAGAAAGAAAAATAACTATTTAGATGCCAGAAACATGTGGAATGCAAAACTATATCGATAAGAACTGACATGGTGTAGGCCTACTAAAACTGTATCCCAGGATAGGTCAAAAGGGCTTGGGATTTTAATGTCTAAGCAAAGACGAGATGAAGGATGTGGAGAAACTGGAATCTCCATACATTGTTGGCGCGAACGTGAAATGGTGGAGCCACTCTGGAATACAATTTGAAAGTTCTTCAAGATGCTAAATGTAGAATTACTATATGATTCAGCAATTCCACTCCTAGGTATATACCCAAAAGAAATGAAAATATTATGTCCATACAAGAAATTGTATATAAATATTCACAGCAGCATTATTCATAATAGTTAAAAAGTAAAAACAACCCATCAACGGATAGATAATATGTAATCTATTCATACAATGGAATATTATTTAACCTTTAAAAACAATGAGTAATTATACTGACAAATACTAAACATGGGTGAATCTTGAAACCATTATGCTCAGTGAAAAGTGAAAAAAGTCAGACACAAAGACCACATGTTGTAGGATTCCATTTATCCAAAATGTCCGTAAAAAGGCAAATCCATAGGGACAGAGATAGATTAGTAGTTTCCACGGACTAGGAAAAGGTGGGAAATAGGCAGCGACTGCCAATGGGGATGAGGTTTCCTTTTAGAGTGATGAAAAAATGTTCTAAAATTATAAAGTGGTCTTGGTTGCAGAACTGTGATTATACTAAAAACCACTGAACTATATACTTTAAAAGAGTGAACAAATTACATCTCAATAAAGGTATAATATTTTTAAAAAATTCGGTGACATGGAAAAATGGAAAGCAAAGAGACAGAATATATCAATGACAACAAAAGGAACCCAATGTAGCAATATTACTGTTAGAAGGAAGCATAATCGGAGATTTGGAAAGGTACGACCTAATGCAAAAAGAAACAATCCACCCAGGAAGCGTAACGGCCCTGCCTGGTATACACCTGAATCTTTGCATAAACATATAAAGCAAAACAGAAAAGAATTACAAGGAGAAACTGATAAATTTACGGTTAAAATGGTATATTTTAATTTACTTCCCGTAAAAAATTTACAAAGCAAAAAAAAAAATTAGCAAAGAAACAGGAGGGTTCAACAATACAAATAATAAGTTTAATCTAATAAACACATATCGAAACTGGAACTGAATAATTTATAGATACATATTGTTTTCAAGCCTGAAACATTTACAAATTTGACCACCTTCCTAGGTCACAAAGGAAGCCTCAAGAATAGTAAAGTAACCACTATTTTAGAGACCATATTCACTGACTAAAATGCATTAAAATAAGAAATCAAAACATAAAAGATAGCTGAATAAAATTTGTAATCAATTCATAGATGTAGAAGAATATACACTGTCCCATGAACTTTTCTCTGATAAGAGTTATGATCTATGTCATTTACGTCAGAGTTCTTGTCTCATACTTTATTTACTGGTATATGTGACTTAGCTTCTCACTGATTAATACATTTGTCTCCATGCCATATCTTGCATTCCATAGTTGCACATGAAGTGTCCGTGGAATAAATGAATAAGTGTTCAGATAGAGATACAATAAACACAAATATCACAAGGAAAATACAGTGTCAGTGTTCCCGTCCATTCTGTACTGTCATGTTTGTCAATTTAGGCTTTTAAGGAATTCATACAATTCACCCTCATCTCCTAAGACAGAACCTCAAGGCCACTTTCACCTCTATGTTTGTTAGCTTCTTTGTCTTTTCACTTTTACCTGCTGAAGTGAGCAGTGTTTCAGCCCATTTTGTCTAAATCTTTCATAGTTACACTGACCTGAATTTCACTGATCTTGAATTAAGCATCCACACTGCAAGGGTGCGAACACTTTTTTTTTTTAACATACTAAATGTTTAGCAGCTAGTAGAGTGCCATTCATATTGTTCTGCTCAAAAGCATTAACTATAATAAGATGAAGGTTGAATTTAATAACTCTCAAGGCATTATTAAACAGCTTAAATACCTTAATAATCATTCAAGGGAAGTTTGTATAAAACACTCAGGGAATTCATATTATTATGGTGCTAAAAAATAAGTGGGTTTTTTGTGATCTTCAACCTCAAATTAATATTCAAATATGTTTTCCAGCATTGTTTTATATATATATGATAGTAAATAAGGTAAAAAAGCATATGGAACTAGATGGTCCAAATCATTGATCTACATCTCTAAAGACAATGTAGAGCTATTATTTCTATTTCGTTGTTAAGGATCAGCTTAAATTATGTGCATAGTTGAGTTTAAAGTGAAAGGTTGCTACAAGGGGTAATAAGATTAAGGTAACGAAGTACAAACTACTTCATAGGTATTAATAGAAAGAAATACTGTTAAATAGCTACCATAAATCAGGAAGATTTCTGTTAGAGATAATAAATTCCTTCCTACTTTGTTAAATATTCCACAGCAGCCAAAATGAACTAGTTAGTATTGCCAAATGCCCTGTGCTTTCCTGCTCCAAGTCTGTGATAAAATATGATGTGATGGAGAAGAACACTAAATTTGGAATGACAGGATCACAGTTTGAATTTAATCCCTGGTACTTACTATCTGTATCACTTTTGGTAACTCATTGACCACTGGAATATCTAGCAAGAGCCCAGTATGAAGTCAATACCTAGTAAGTATTTTCCAACTAAATGACCATTCTGCATTTCAGGACATTCTTTTACAACTGTTGCTAGAGAAAAATAACTACCTCAGAGCATTTGAGGGTCAGATGAAATTAAATAGCATTCCAGAAAGTATCTAACAGTACTCAACAATTAGTCCATGTTCAATCATTGTTTAAACTGTTAGACTAGTCCACTGGGCTAGTGTTAGAATTCTATCCTTTTTCCTTAGAGCATATGACAGATTCTGGAACTTAGCACTTTGGTATGGTTGGACTTATGGCCCATTAGTTTCCCAAGGTTGCCATAACAAATTACCACGAACTTGGTAAAGCATCAGAAATTGATTTTGTTACAGGTCTGTAGGATATAAGTCTATCTCTTATGGGCAGACTCTGTTTTGTTTTTGAAAAAAAAATGTTTATTTATTTGGGGGGGGGCATGAGCAGGGGAGGGGCAGAGAGAGAGAGAGAGAGAGAGAGAGAAAGAGAGAGAGAATCCTAAGCATGCGCCACACTGTCAGCACAGAGCCCGATGTGGCGTTCAATCCCACGAATCATGAGATCATGACCTGAACTGAAATCAACAGTCGGATGCTTAACTGATTGAGCCACTCAGGTGCCCCTGGACAGACTCTTAAGGACAACTGTCACTGGGTTAGGGTCCACCTAATCCAGGATGATTTTATATAAAAATCCTTACCTTAATTACATCTGCAAAGATCCTTATTCCAAATAAGGTCATATTCTGAGGTTCCTGGTGAACATATCTTTTGGGGGCTACTATTCAACCCACAAATAGATACTATAATCTTTATCATCCCTTCCACTTCTCTTCCTATGTTACACTGCTGATTCTCCTATGTTGTTGAGCCCCATGCTATTCAGAGTCAGGACCACCATGTGCAGAATCACAAACCTGAGAGTTTGTTAGACATGCTAATTCTCATGCCCATCCTAGCCCCACTGAATCAGAAACTCAAGGAGTGGGGCCCAGAAATCCATATTTAAATAAGCTCTCTAGGTGACTTGTATGCATACTGGAGTTTTTCAGGCATTAGTCTAGCCTACACCTATCCATACAAATACAATGTTATATATTGTCACTGATTATAAGGAAATCAAAGCAAGTATTCTTTTCTTGTTAGATGTAAAAAAACCAAGAGCCATATATAAAGAGAGAAAATGCCATTTGCTGTGAAAAAATACGTGTGTGTGTGTGTATACACATATATAATGATAATTAGGATTGCTGGCTAGAATGGCAAGTGATAGAATTGTCTTTAATTGCCAAGGTCAGATAATCCATAGGAATTGCGTTTACATCAGATTTATATAATCTTCATAGAGTGACTTCATTTCCTTAAGTCACTATTCATCTAAATGAAAATCATTTTATTTTTAAGAAGAACAAGTTTGTTAGCTGTGTTAAATCCAAGGGCATAAAATTTTGATTTAGCATTTTATGCTCATAGAAGACATAAATATGTTTTGTAACCTTCCATTGAGAGTAATTATCAGTCAATGATCACTAAAGAGCTGCCTACTTTGACAGAATTTGCAAACATGAATCTGTGTCTTGAATAATATACACAACCTCCTTGTCAAAAGTTATCATATAGGAGGAAATGCCAATATTCTCATTTCCCTTTGGAAAATCTATTGGGAAAATATGCTTGGAATAAGGATGAAAACCAGTTTTATGCAGCATTGTAAATGATGGTTATTACTTAATCTGAGTATCTGGAGAGTACAAATAATAAAGTCAAGTCTTCGGACCTAGATCTAATGATTGTTTTTCACTCTTCTTTGAAAAGGGGGAAAGTTAAATAATCATTTTCTAGCTCTATTTTAAACATGATTTTAACAGAGAGAATAGAAATCTAGTGCTTCTTACATAAATGTTAGTCAATTACCATATACTCCAGTCTGGTCACTCTCAGTAGAGCTCAGTATTCCTGCAACATTTGGACAATATCAGAGATCAGTCCTTGGCAACATGACTTATAAATATCTTGCTGTCCTCTGCACTATCTTTAGCCATGTGTAAGTTCTCACTGAAGCACTGTGGATTTCTCTGCTTTGAGGGGCTTAGCAGAGAAAACACTGGAGTGTGTATTCAAGCAGTGAGCTGAGACACAGGAGAATATTTTCCCTAAAAATAGAAGTTGACCACTAGACCACCTTAAATAGAAGGCATGAAAGACTTTTTATTAACACCTTCCAATCACGGCTGAGGATACAAGTAACAGCATACTTCAAGAAATTCTATGATTAGCTACTTCACTGATCGTTTTTAAAGTCTTGGACTTAATTATTTTTAATAGTCTTTGACTATAGCAAGAATATAATATATAAAATTCTGTATGGTTTTAAAAAATAAGAAAGATTTCAATTATATCTAAAAAGAGATTAAGAATACTAAAAGCTAATAAAAGCAAGGTCTCTAGGGAGTAAAGACCCCCATGAAAAGCAGAACTTATGTCACAGTTGTTTATCTGATTAATTAGTACCAGTAAAATAGATTATTTGATCTCTATTTGGAGATTCTAAAAATACAAGTGAATTGCAAACAATTCCTATTTGCACATTATTTTTCCTAAAGCAACAGGAATGTTATGAGAACATAAAGTTTCTAAGGAAGACTTCCTAGAACCGACATCAGGCCTACCTTGAAGATCTTATAGGTTCACTTCCAGACCACCCCAACAAAGTCAATATTGCAATAAAGTGAGTCAAATGAAGTTTTTGGTTTCCCAGTACAGAAACTATGATTACACTATACAGTAGTCTATTAAGCATACAAGAACATTGTGCCTATGAAAACAATGTACATACCTTAATTAAAATATACTTTAGGGGCACCTGGGCAGCTCAGTCTGTTAAGCACCTGACTTGATTTACGGCTCAGGTAATGATCCAACAGTTCATGAGATCCAGTCTCGCATAGGGGTCTGTGCTGATAGTGAGGAGACTTCTTGGGATTCTCTCTCTACCTCTCTCTCTGCCCCTCTCCCGACTTGTGTGTGCACACATGTGCTCCCCCTCTCAAAATAAACAAATAAACATTAAAAAATACTTTATTGCTAAAAAATGCTAACCATCATCTGAGTTTTCAGTGAGACCTAATCTTTTTCCTGGTGGAGGGTCTTGCCTCGATGTTGATGGCTGCAGACTGATCAGGGTAGTGATTGTTGAAGGGTGAGATGACTGTGGCAATTTCTTAAAATAAGGCAACAATGAAGTTTGCCACATCAATTGACTCTTCCTTTCACAACAATTTCTCTGTAGTATGTGATGCTGTTTGACAGCATTTTACCCGTAACAGAACTTTCAAAATTGGAGTCAATCCTCTCAAGCCTTGCCACTGCTTTATCAGCTGCATTTATCTACTATTCTAAATCCTTTGTTGTCATTTCAACAATCTTCACAGCATCTATGCCAGGAGTAGATTCTATCTCAAGAAACCACTTTCTCTGCTCATCTATAACAAGCAACTCTTCACTCGTTCAAGTTTTATCATGTGATTGAAGCATTTCAGTCCCATCTTCAGGATCCACTTCTAATTCTAGTCCTTTTGCTATTTCTACTATATCTGCAGTGACTTCCCCCACTGAGGTCTTGAATTAACTCAATGTCACCCATGAGGATTGTAATCAACTTCTTCCAAACTCCTGTTAATGTTGATATTTTGACCTCTTCCCATGAATCACAAATGTTTTAATGACATTCAGAATGGTAAATCTTTCCCAGAAGGTTTTCAATTTACTTTGCCCAGATCCATCAGAGGAATCACCCTCTATGGCAATGATAGCCTTTTGAAATATATACCTTAAGTAATAAGACTTGAAAGTTGAAAATACTCTTTGACCCACGGGCTACAGAATGGATGTTGAATTAGCAGGCATGAAATCAACATTACTGTCATTGCACATCTCCATTATAGCTCTTGGGTGACTATGTGCATTGTCAATGAGCAGTAATATTTTTTATTATTTTTTTTTGATGTTTATTTATTATTGAGACAGAGAAGCAGAGCATGAATGGGGGAGGGGCAGAGAGAGAGAGAGAGAGGGGAAACACAGAATCTGAAGCAGGCTCCAGGCTCTGAGTTGTCAGCATACAGCCCGATGCGGGGCTTGAACCCACAAACCATGAGATCATGACCTGAGCCGAAGTCGGACGCTTAACCAACTGAGCCACCCAGGTGCCCCTGAGCAATAATATTTTAAAAGGAATAATTTTTTCTGAGCAGTAGGTCTCAATAGTGGGCTTCAAATATTCAGTAAAACATGTTGTAAATAGATGTGCTGTCATCCAGGCTTTGTTGTTCCATTTATAGAGCACAGGCAGAACAGATAATTTAGCATAATTCTTATGGGCTCTACTGGTAAGTGAACATTGGTTTCAACTGAAAGTCACCAGGCACAATAGCCTCGAAGAAGAGAGTCAGCCTACCCTTTGAAGCTTTGAAGCCAGGCATTGACTTCTCTCCAGCTATGCAAGTCCTAGATGGCATCTTCTTCCACTATAAGAGTATTTCACCTACAGTGAAAATCAGTTGTGTAATGGAGCCATCTTCATAAATTATGTTAGCTAGATCCTCTAGATAACTTGCTATGGCTTCTACATCAGCACTTACTGCTTTACCTTGCAATTGTATGTTATAAAGACACCTTCTTTCCTTCAACCTTATCAACCAATCTCTGCTAGTTTCAAATTTTTTCTTTATATCTTCCTCCCCTCTCTCAGCCTTCATAGAATTGAAGACAGGGCCTTCCTCTGGATTAGGCTTTGGCTCAAGGGAATGTTATGACTGGTTTGATCTATCCAGACCACTAAATTTTCTACATATCTGCAATTAAGACTTTTATTTTCTTATCATTCATGTGTTCACTGGGGTAGCATTTTTAATTTCCTTCAAAAATTCTTCCTTTGCATTCGCAACTTGGCTGTTTGGTGTAAGAGGCCAAAACTTTGGCCTGTCTCAGCTTTTGACATACCCTTCTCATTAAGCTAAATCATTTGTAGCTTTGAGTTAAGGTGAGAGACATGTAATTCTACCTTGCACTTGAACACTTAGAGGCCACTATAGGTTTATTAACTGGCCTAATTTCAATATCATAGGTATCAGGGAATAGGGAGGTCCAAGGACAGGGAGAGAGACAGGGTAATGGATGGTCAACAGAGCAGTCAGAACACATTTGTCAATTAAGTTTACCATCTTACATAGGCATGATTTGTGACACCCCAAAACAATTACAATAGTAACATCAAAGATCACTGAACACAGATCAACGTAACAAATACAATAATAATGAGAAAGTTTAAATATTGCAAGGATTACCAAAATGTGACACAGAGATATGCAGGGAACAAATGCTGTTGGCAAATCAGTGCCAATAGACTTACACAATGCAAGGTTGCCACAAACCTTCAATATGTTAAAAAACACAACATCTGTGATGTGCAACAGAAAAAGTGCAATAAAATGAGGTATGCTTGTATTTCAGTTAAATGCTAAAAAAGCTGATGTACAAGACCATTCAATGATTATAGTACCCATTTTACACTTCTTTCTGGATAAAAGAATGAACACTGAGAGCTTCATTACTGCTTCTTCGCTCCATCAACTTGAGTAGTAAAGATAACCAGCCTGATTCTTTGACCCATGGACACTGTTAAGTCTTCTGAGCCTTTATCCTCAGCATTGTGCAAAAGATGATCTCTCTTCTATGTTGAAATGCATAGACTCTACACAAGCCCGTAATTAAAAAAACATATATTCTTTAAGAAATTGTATCTAGATCCAAGACTTTAAATCAACTCTCTGAGGATTCCAGAGGTTGAAATGGAAGACATTCTTGCACTTAGGTATATGGGAGGACATGCAAGGTATATTTCCCTTTAATCTGTATGACTATGTTCCCCACTATGTAGGGGACATACAGATTTAAGATGTGTACCTAATATGTGCATTTCATGATACAGCAAATTATTTTTGGATCAAAGTGAAGGTATTAAATACATAAGCAAAAAGAAAGATAAATATCATTTCAAAGTCATTATAATTTTAAGGGATTAAAAGGTAATAATTTATAGGTCTTCAAGAAAGGCAATAGGGTTGTGTTGTCTAATATAAATGAAAAGTTGGAAGGCTTGTTGGAAGAAGCCAAATGTTTATAAATTTGAAATTACAGATGAATTCTAATAAGTTATAAGTAAATTCTACTAATTTTCACTGACATTGTATTTTTTCCAGTGATGACTCTTTCCTTTTGCAAATAGAAAAACAGTAGTTATTACTATTAGGCATAGAAAGATCATTTAATATCTAGTGCAATAGCTACAGTCTATAAAATACAAACTCGTTATTCAAATTCCTATTGCACATTAAATCAATAACCACTCTCTATTTATTAGTAACATTGTTTTTGGTTTTAATGGAATGGGATAAGGAAGGTGATGGTGGATGAGAAATATTCCAAGCTTTAGAGGAAAAACAGATTCATCTTGGATATAGCTTGATGTTGGAGAGGTGACTGATGGGTCTTTGAATCAGAGAGAAAGGATAATACTTGTAATGAATATAATCAGCAAAATAAGTGGAAGAAAGGTGCATAACATAACCTTTAGTTCCAAATAACAAAGGACAACACCTGGAAACTTCTTCACGTGATAACCAGGACTCAACATGAAGAGATTTTTGTTTCTTAACAAAAGAGCAATCACATTTTGTAGAATTATCTCTATTGCCTTCTGGCTCAACATTAAAATATATAATAGAAAACATAGAGAGTTATAGTTGAAAAGTTTTGAATTTCTGGAGTCTGTGACACCAGCTTTTAAGTATTTAATCACTCGAATTCCAAGTGAATTAATATCTGGAGTGAATTTTTAAATCGGCATTATATATAGAGAAACAAAAACTATTCTGTTCACTTCTATTATTTTCGTGTCAACATTCAAAAATGATACTTTTTGTTTGTTTTCAGTAATTAGGAAGAAAACAATTCTTAAAAGAGAAAACTACTGATAAACATAAATCTCTGTTTACCAAGTACCATATCTGCATAACAAACCTTGAATTTTCTCAGATAATCACTGCACTGGAGAAATCACTGGTTTAAGAAAGCATCACCAAAACTCTTCTCCACTTGCACCTTCTACCACACCCCTCAGAACTACCACCCCAGCAACAACAGGCAGCCCAGCAGCCCTGTGATGGTAAAAATGCCTTGAATAGCCAGCTGCTAGCCAACACTTCTTCCACGGCAAGCAAGCCCTGTGAACTTGGAGAATAGCACGCATGACCTTCACCCTAGGACACTGTTGCTTCATCTCCAGGGAAGATAAGGCACATTTTCCCTCTTATCCCTCAACTCCCACTGACCATCTTCTGGAAATGACAAGGACACAAATTTGGCTAAAGTCAGATCCATGGACTGAAAGTCAGAGCAAAGAAAGGGTTAAGCAAATATGTAAGTCCCAAAGTAAACTTTTAAAAAAAATTTAAAGAGCAAATACAATCATTCACACCAGAAAACAGGTACTCTGAGTCAAAGGATCTTTGTTTGCTCTCATAACTGGTATATAAAAATCTCTGGGGGGTGTCTGGGTGGCTCAGTTCTTTGAGGGTCCAACTCTTGGTTTTGGCTCGGGTCATGATCTAAGGTCGTGGGATTGAGCCCCACATCAAGATGGGCATGGAGTCTGCTTAAGATCCTCATTCTCTCCCTCTCTGTCTCTCTCTCTCTCTTTTTCTCTCTCCCTCTACTTCTCTCCCCAGCGGGTGCACTCTCTCTGGCTCTCAAATTTAAAAAAAAAAAAAAAGCTCTGGATATCCAAGATCAATCCATTTTGTCTAATTTTAGTATTTTACTAATAGTTATCCTATAGAACTCCCATAGATTGTAATTCAAGATAAAAGAGGAATATCTTGCAACCTAATTAAGCATGTTTAGTTATTAAGTTACTAAAGAGTATCTTGTTAAAAACCAGGGACACCTGGCTGGCTCAGTCCAGGGAGCATGAAGCTCTTGATTTAGGGGTTGTGAGTTTGAGCCCCATATTGGGGGTAGAGATTACTTAAAAATAAAATCTTAAAAAAAAAGAATCACTTCCCTATAAGTCCATTTCACAACACTGCTTTATAGTGGTATGGGATAATTGAAATTAGTAAGAAAAGATGATTTACATGGTTGATTTTCTACATTAATATATATTTATATGTATTTGAAAAATGCAATGCACAATAAAACAGTACAATTACATTTTAAATTAGGAAATGTTTCGGGGTGATAAAAATATATTCCTCTTTTTTTTTAATATGTATTGATTTTTGGGGGAGTGCAAGCAGGGGAGGGGCAGAGAAAGGGGGAAAGAGGATAGAAGCGGGCTCTGCACTGACAGCAGTGAGCCGATGTGGGGCTTGAGTTCACAAACCATGAGATGATGACCTGAGTCCAAAGTCAGACGCTCAACCAACTGAGCCACCCAGGTGCCCCTATATTCTCTATTTGGATCATGGATGATAGTTACAGGATTGTATGCACTTAAAAACTCATGAAACTCTACACTTAAAGATCTTCCACTGTGTTTAAATTTTTCCTCAATAAAAAATTAAATTTAGAAAAATGTTAAGTCAAATAAAGAAAACTATAGTAACTAACAATAAAGAAAATGGCAAAATGGTGATAAAATACCTGAATGATTTCAAGTTTCGGGAACACTGGCCTATCTATGGAAAGGTGAATGACACCCACAAAGAATCCAAAAGGAAACCAAATGAGTTTTGAATTCTGACTGTGACTCTTCCCAAGGGGTTCTTCTGCTTACTATTCTTTTTAGAGATTTCTCTCTGCCTGGGGCTAGAAGACAGTAGTAAGGATCTATTATAATATTTATCTTTGGGGGAAAGATGCATATAAAGCTGGTGAATCAAGTGAGTTGCAGTACATGAATTCCATATTAACAGTAAGCTTATTAACACAAATATCTAGACACCTAGTCATAAAATATAAGCAACTTATTCTGTAACTGGGCTAATGAAAATTTCCTTCTTTAGTATGAAGAATTTTTGCAATAATTTTAGGGGAAAGTATTTTTTCATCAGAAAATATAATAGTCTAATTTCCTCATACATAAATGTATAAATCAAGAGAGTGATCATTAATTTTGTCTTTCAAAGTGTTACAAGTTAAACTCTTGGCAATAATAAAAAGCAAAGTGTTATGGGAAAAAAACAAAGTGTTAGGGAAAAAAAGATACCCATGTATACACACATAATTTCTGTATATAAGCCAAATTAGAAAACCAAATAACAAAGAGATCCTTTTCCAATTAGTAACAATATCTGAGATAGCCTTAATTAGAAATACATAAAATTTTACATTAAAAAAAAAACAAAGAGAAATGAATAGAGAGGATAGTTATATTTCTACATGGGTATATTTAGTATTATAAACATATACTTTCTCCCTATATTAATGCATAGATTTTCTACAATGTCAATCATCATCTCAACAGAATTTTTCTCGGGACTTCACTCAATAATTCTAAAGTTCATTTGTGTGTAGTTGAAACTATTTAAATTGTGCCTTTATTGGGGCTGCTAAAGGAAAGGCAAGGTAGGGTAGGGCGAACCATTCAGGCCTGGCTAGTTTGAATAATTCTGGAGGGCTCTGGCCTATAGGAATGGCCTCCAGTTGCCTTGTACTTGATTCTGGGATGATTTAGGGCAATGTTAATAATGGTTTCCCGTTTCAGAGTTTGGTAAAAAGGTGGTTGAGGGAAGTGGGTTTGGGACTGGTTGGTTTGCATATGAAAGATGCACCCTTTGTTATCCAGAAGGGCTAGTCCTTCCCCAGCTAGAAAGGTTTTTCTTTTTTTTTCTTTTTTTTTTTTTTAATGTTTTATTTATTTTTGAGAGCAAGAGAGAGAGAGAGAGAATATGAGCGGGTGACGGATGGGCAAAGAGAGAGGGAGACACAGAATCCGAAGCAGGCTCCAGGCTGAGCTGTCAGCACAGAGCCTGATGCGGGGCTCAAACTTACGGACCGTAAGATCATGACCTGAGCTGAAGTCGGACGCTTAGCCGACTGAGCCACCCAGGCACCACTAGAAAGGTTTTTCAAAATGGCAAAATATCATAATATACAGAAAAAATGCACATACATACATACACACACATGTATACACAGACAATACAATCTGAAAAAGTAAACAGACAAAAACCATGAAAAAATTTTTTGAAAAATTATAGTCATGAAGGATCATGAATCCACACATTAAAGAAAAGATAAACAATAATTAGAGCAATTTGAAATTTGTTTTAAGACCAGATAGATTGGGATGCCTGCGTGGCTCAGCTGGTTGAGCATTTGACTCTTGATCTTGGCTCAGGTTATGATCTCACAGTTGGTGAGTTTGACCCCTGTCTTGGGCTCTGCACTGACAATGCAGAGCCTGCTTGAGATTCTCTCTCTTCCTCTCTCTTTGCCCCTCCCCTGCTTGTACTGGTGTGTGCACTCTCTCTCTCTCTCTCTCTCTTTCAAAACTAAAGAAATAAATTTAAAATACAGAGACCAGATAGATGAATAGATATAGAAATAGGTATTTTGACATGTTAAATGTCATGTGTTACTTCATTAAGAAGACATATTATATGTTATAAAGAAGTTTATTAAAAAGAAGTAAAAGAAGGGAAAGATTAAGTGTTAGTCAATAAATGGTATTGGAGGGGTGCCCAGGTGGCTCAGTTGGTTAAGCGTCCGACTCCTGGTTTTGGCTCAGTACATGATTTCATGGTTTCATGAGTTCAAGCCCCATATCAGGGCCTGTGCTGACATCATGGAGCCTGCTTGGATTCTCTCTCTCCCCCTCTCTGCCCCACCCCAACTCATACTGTCTCCGTCTCTCTCAAAATAAATAAACTTTAAAAAAAATTAAATAAATGGTACTGGAATAACTAGCAGTGTAGGGGAGGAAAAATGTCTTTTTCCTCTATCCTTCTAAGTTCTCAGTTGGGGCCCTGTAACAAAAAAAATAGATTAATAAGAGAAAAGCATATGGATTTATCTAATATAAGTTTCATGTGACCTGGGAGTCTTCATTAAGAACATGAAGACCCAAAGAAGCAGCGAAACCTGAGAGTTTTTATACGAGGCTTGAAGAGCAGAAGGTTGAGGGAATATGTGACAAGACAGGAAAGGGGAGGAGCTAACTGTAGTAAACTGTGGGAAGCAGTAAGGCTTATTCCCTCAGATTCCTCCAGGGCTCCCTTTGTCTTCAGAGGTAAGAATGCTCCTTTTCTTCCAGTATAGGGATGACATCTCACATGAGGCTCTTATAACTCGCTCCAGAGAAAGTCAGAAAATCCTTCCTGCACCTGCCGTTTCACAAATTCCTTCTGCTTGAAATACTCAATATACTAAGATGCCATATTTGGGGGTAGCATGTCCTGAACCCCATCATTAGCCCAGTTGCATAAAACTTTTACATCCTATCCTTGTACCTTATGTAAAAATATCCGTATTCCCATAATAATCCATATTCCCATAATAGCTAACATTTATGAAATGCATAAAGCACATAGCACTGTGCTCTGTGCTTTATACAAATTGTCAGAGCAGTCTTACTTTGCAGTACTTCCATTCTTCCCACTTAACAGGAGGAGACCGAAAGCTTATAGCGGTAAGCAGCTAACTTAAGACCATACTGCTAGTAAGTGACAGAGCCAGGATACCTTGACAGTCTACCTCTACATGTCCTCCTTCTTACTCACTCTACTGCATTATTATCTATGAAGAAGTCTATGCTAAGTAATAAATAAAAAAATCTCAGAAATGTAGATGTGAGCACACCACATACAAATACTTCTGTATTTCCAGGAAAAAAAAATAATGGAAAAGCATATATTGAAACTATGACAAAAAATTAACACTCTCATTACTAGTATATAAAATGTTCATATAAATTTGCAAGAAAATATTAAGAACTCAGACACAATTTACCTCAAGTCAAAGAAATCTAAATTAAAAGAACAAAGTATGAAGTATACTGGCAGCAACACCTTTATGTAAAAACACCTGTCGATGACTGTGGCATTTGCGTGCACTGCTGGTGAGACCGAACAGCCCGACGTGTCCCTACGACTGTCCCCGGGATCCTTCTACTGGGACTTGTCGGAAAGAAACAAAACATGTGGTGGGAAAGGAAGCAATATTCATAGAGATTTGCATCAAAGTGTGACCAACAGCAATAGGAGAAAAGTGAAATGAATCATATTTTGTTTTAATGAAAAGGCGGACTTTTAAAGCATGTCCCAAAAGCTCTAAGTCCTAAAAGAAAACTTTTACTATATAAGTACAGCAAAAGAACTAGAAAAAAACTTAAAAGGAAAACTGAAAAAATGATTGCAGCATATTAACAAAGTATTAAGGATCAATAACTAGAGAGCACCTACAAATCAATCGAGAGAGAGAGGGAGAGAAAGACAGAGAGAGAGAGGGGCCAGCCTATGGAAGAAACAGGAAAGAGTATAAATAGGCAGTTTTCAAAAGAAATATAATGTCCAATAAGTACTTTAAACGTTGCTCAGCTTCATTAAAAAATAAATAACAGCAAATGAAAATAACAATGACATGTTTTTCTCCTTTTAAATGTTGGCAAATATGTACAGACTGGGGATATCTAAAGCTGGCAAGACAGTGAGAAAAGCATTGGTAAGAATATTCAGACATAGCTGTTTTGAAAAGAATTTGACAATACTTGCCTAGAATTTTTAACTTTTATTTTGAAATAATTTTAGATTTACAGAAAATTGCATATATAGCTCAAAAGAGTTCCCAGATATCCTTCACTCTGCTTCCCCTAACGTTAACATTACACATATCATAGTACAATTATCAAAACAAAAAATTAATATTGCTGCAAAATTCTTAACTAGATAAAGATCTTATTCAAATTTCATCAGTTTTTTCATTGATGTCCTTTTTCTGTTTCAGGATCCAACTAGGATCTCACATTACATTTGGTTGTTATGCCTCTTTTGTTTCAATATGTAACAATATTTCAATCTTACCTTATATATAACCAGATTTTAAACACTCACATCAGTTACCCCAGCAATTTCACTTATAGGAATTATTCGTTGAAATTCATGCATAAATGTGCAAAAATGGACATAATTTCCAGATTTTGAAATAGTGAAATGTTAGAGGTTGGGTAACAAGGGGGAAAAAA
>CM053573.1:136072854-136100212 GCA_028646485.1 Cryptoprocta ferox | reverse complement strand
TTAATGGCTAGAGCTGGCATGTTAAAACAGTCTAGATATTCTCTTACACTAATAACAGGACTGTAATGGGTACAATAATGTTGGGGATATTTTGGATGGGAGATGTTTAACAATTGGCAAAATTTAAAATATGCCTACTGTTTGAACCAGCAAGCCCACTTCTAGCAATTTTTAGTGTAGAAATATTTACAGAAACATTTAAAGAGATTTATATACAATGATGTTGCTACATTTTTATTTATAATTTTGCTAATTCAGAATCAACCTAATGTCCAAGAGAGTGCTCTAAATGAAGATACCTCCATAAAATTATATGCTATGCAACTGGGTAAGATCTCGTAAATCTTTGACTTGAAAAGATGTCAAAATATATTATTATTTAAAATTTTTTAAATGTTTATTTATTTTTGAGAGAGACAGAGAGACAGAGTGTGAGTGGTGTAGGAGCAGAGAGAGAGGAAGACACAGAATCTGAAGCAGGCTCCAGGCTCTGAGCTGTCAGCACAGAGCCAACGCGGGGCTTGAACCCATGAACTGTGAGATCCTGACATGAGCTGAAGTAGGACCCTTAACCGAATGAACCACCCAGGTGTCCACACAATATATTATTGAATGAAAAAAGTTTAATTCATTCCATTTATGTTAATAAAGTACATATATGTATACATATATTATATTTTGTTTATTCATAAACATTTATTTGCACACATAATACATATATTTATACATACATAAAGTATACTAAACTATTAACAGTTGTTTTTCTTTTAAAACTGAAATTATAGCTGGGAAAGGATTTATATATTTTTTTGTTTTTTTTTTAATTTTTGAAATATTTATTTATTTTCGAGAAAGAGAGCATGAGTGGGGGAGCAGCAGAGAAAGAGGGAGACACAGAATCTGAAGCAGGCTCCAGGTTCTGAGATGTCAACACAGAGCTCAATGAGGGGCTTGAACCCATAAACCATGATATCATGACCTGAGCTGAAGGCGGATGCTTAATTGACTGAGCCACCCAGGTGCTCCTGTTTTTTGTTTTTTTCACAATGCTACTCCTCTAATTAAAAAAAGAAAAAACTCTTAAAAGTACTAAGAACCATAAATCAACATGAAAAAGATTTGTGATATAATACATTAATGAAAACAATAATGGTACATTACTCAATGATTAAAACTTTGCAAATAAACATAGGCATATAGAAATAACTTAAAAATGCATAAAATTAATAAAAAATTTTAATTGAGGGGACGGATTTGGGATGATTTAAAAATTCTGTCCTCCAAATACAATGTTATTATATTACTTTGAAAAAATTAAATTATGATTAAAATGTTGGACTTCCTTAAAAAAAAGACTTACATAATCTTAACTGTCTAATAGACTATGATGCTACTGTAAGTCTGAAAATTTTAAATATTCTTAAATCCTTCCTATTTCATTCTAAGAAGAAATGAGAGAAGTACTAGGCATTTATTACACAAGTACCTACTACAATGTAGTAAACTCTTTGCTATTATAATTGCTTTTCATGTTAACCTTTATAATAACCATACAAGGTAATTCTTATTGTTCCCAAATCAGAGATTAATCCAATGAGGCACAAAGATGTCAACTTGCCTAAGGTCACACAACTAAGTAGCAGAACTAGCCCTTGAAGGCAGATCTGGCTCATTCATCAGTTTCTACTCCTTCTACCACAGTATGCTATCTTCCTGAATCTTTGTTTTTATATTCAAACATCTCTCAGAATCTGTAACAGGCAACACCATCAGCTACTCCACCCGTCTTCCCCATACACTACTATTTTTATTCTTTCATTTCTTTATTTCTCGGGCCAAGCGACCCAGATATTTACTCTGGTCTCCACAGGTCCTTTGACATTCTAAAATTACTTACTGAGCTGTTATAAATATTTCATGGAATATTAGAGCAGGAAGGGACTTAGGAGACAATCTAGATCTTCCCCTTCTTTTTTTTTTTTTTTTTTCAAGCAGAACTGAGAGGTAGGTGAGACTTACTCTAATTCTCTTTCATTCAGTCTGCTACCTTTGGGCAGAGCAGTGATCAGGTGAAAAGGTGTGGGCACCTTTACTGCTCACCTCTATCTTAACATGTGGCTGAAGTGCTAAAAGAAGGAGCCTATGGGAATGGCAGAGGCTTGCAGACAGAGCTCTCATACTTGACGCAAGAAGCACTTTCCTAATAGGCACTTAGGAACAGTATTCAAGGTGGGAACATTCTTACATTTCATTCAAAGAAGTTGTAGAGACTGCCACTGCAACTCAGCACACGCCAACACCTAAGTGTGACAACTTATTCCTCAAGGTCATTTCATGATTCAAGGGGGGCAAGTGACACTGTGGTTAGCTTTAATCTATCAAGCCCATATGGGGAATTTATCCTATAAAAATAATGGCATCAGTATTTAAAAATATATGTATAAAGATGTTTATTAAAGCATTGCATGTAGCAGTATCAAACCACAACAGCAACTTGAAAAACTCCCAAACATTCATCAACATAGAGCTTACTGATTAAAACTGATGTATCTCTTATGGTATGCTATGCAGAAGGCTAAAAACAGATCTGTATCTGCTTAAGTAGTTAAATCTGTAGAATAATATATATAATAAAATCTCACTGTTGTAAAAACAAGACAATCACAAAACATTTATACATGTACATATATACCTTTGTTTATATAAATAAATAAAATAGACTATTAAGACTTGCAACCCAGGGTAAGGGGCTGCACAGATAACTACCTTACTTGTTTTTATCATTCATCTTTGTATTGTATTTTGGCAGTGGTGAACATCTCTATGCCTATTTTCTTTATTCATGAACCACAGACAACAATGATTATATCACATAATTGTTGTTGAATCAAATGAATTAATGTATGTGTATCCCTGGCCTTTATAGGCATTTAATACATCATATTGTTATTTTTTTAAATTTTTTATTTATTTAATTTTGGGAGAGAGTGACTGAGTGTAAGCAGGGGAGGGGCAGAGAGAGGAGACACAAAATCTGAAGCAGGCTCCAGGCTCTGAGGCTCTAAGCTGTGAGCACAGAGCCCGAATCAGGGCTCAAATTCATGAACCGCAAGATCAGAACCTGAGCCAAACGCTTAACCAACTGAGCCACCCAGGTGCCCCACATCATACTATCATCAGCATCCTCCTCCTCCTCCTCCTCCTCATCTTTTGCTTTCACACCAGCAACTTTCTTTTGTCCATCTATAGTATTTTATATAAAATAGTTCTATCTTTAAAAAATACTGCCTTCAATATCCATAGATCCAAAATGTATAAAAAAATAAAAGCTACCATATTAGTTGAAATTAACGCTCAAACTCTAATAGGACTGGCTTGCTAATACTTTATTTATTTATTTATTTATTTATTTGTCTTTATTTTATTTTGAGAGAGAGAGACAGGGAGTGAGCAGGGGAGGGGTAGAGAGAGAGGGAGACACAGAATGTGAAGCAGCCTCCAGGCTCTGAGCTGTCAGCACAGAGCCCGACACAGGGCTCGAACCCACGGACTGTGAGATCATGACCTGAGCCACAGTCGGACGCTTAACTGACTGAGCCACCCAGGCGCCCCTAGCTTGCTAATACTTTAATAAAAACTAAGGAAAATGAAGATTAAGTAAAATTATCTAAGGAGCATTGTGTGAATATGGCGAATTCCTTAACTTCTCTAACAATAAATGATCTCTTTCGTAAATACAGATGATGATGATAAGGTCTGCTATGCCTTCTTCCCAAGGGTCAAAAGTAAAGATGATGTTTGTGGAAATGCTTTGTAATCTGAAAGTACTATTATAGATGAAGAATTGTTTTAAAGCTAGGATTATACCCATTTGTAAGCATGAAGTTCAAGATTATTTAAGAGTCAAATACATGAAGTGTTTCAGATACTTAAAAAAAGATACTAAAAAATGATTTGTTATCTGAAAGATTTAAAAAGACAGAGTGTTAAAAGAAGTTGTTGTATTATGGTCCATCAGAATTGGAATCCTACCCTGGCTCTGACACTCCTGTTAGTCACTTAATACCTGCAGAGTAGTTTTCTGTAAGAACAGTTATGATAACACCTATTTCTCACTGGCATTGTAAGAGTCAAACGAGACAGTCGAGACAGTCGACATTAGTGTTTCTCAACTCTATCAGACCTAATCACTCCCTTTTATAAGAAATACTACTATGAAACATAACATTCTCTATTGTAAAATGAAAGTCTTAGACCACTGAGTATCTAGACTGGTCCAGTTAGAAGCTGCATTCCCCTCCTTCCCTTTGCCACTGAGTGTGGCCTTGTTACTAAATTTTACCAATGGGATGTAAGAAAAATGACATGTGCACCTTCAACTTTATGATTTTCTTATTCAGCCTTTTCAGTATGTATTCCTTTTCCACTTCCCTTCTTTTCATGGGCCAGAATGTAGATGCGATCAACTTCTGACCACATAGGTTAGAACACCCTCGGGGCTGGCATAACAAAAACTTGGGAGTCTAAATGATCTTGTGGGGCCAAGCCTCCTCCTACCCTGGACCACCGGCCCACCTTTGGTCAGGTGTACGATAAAGAGGTCGATAAACTTTTAGCTTGTATGACTCACTGTAATTTGGAGTTTCTTTGTTACAGCAATTATAACCTGTGCCCCAATTAACATAGCTGACTACATGAATAATTTCAAAATACTCTAACTGTATAATATAAAGGAAAAATAAAATATATTTATAGTAAAATAAAATCTATTTCTATATGTTCATGCTTGGGAAACAGCAACATTTGAAGACATAATCAGTAAGATAAATGCTAGTCATCCCTATCATGAATAAATTTGGACATAAGTGAACTAAGATGGTCAAAGTCATTCTGTACAGGACTTACAGAAAAACGTAGCAGCCGAAGTAGTGGTGGACCTAAGAAAAAAACTACTTTTAAGTTAAGTAGCAATATATCAGGCATTTTATATGATGATGGAAAAGAAACTAATCTTAACTGAAATAGAGATAATATTCCAAAATACATTATAGACTGCCCAAGCATAGAAAATGAGAAGTATTATATTCTCCAAAATGAAATTGGCAAAATAATTCCCTATAGGTAAAATAATTCTCTGTGTGCTATGACATGAGATGATCTAGTCACAAAATATCACAGAAAATATATCTCCTTTCTTGAAATCCCACAACATTCAGGGCCACATTCAGGGTCTAGTACTTGAAAATAACTTGACCATAACTTTTAATAGGTGAGAAAGAATATCTTGATGATAAGTTGGAAAAAGAAGCAATAATATCTTTATGTAATAAAGAATTTTAAGGTAGACTTTGGGGACAATATCAGAGTAAGACTGGAAAACAGCAGACTAAAAATAATCTCAATATGTAAATATTTAAACATAGATTTCTTACCATTATTGTAAAGTGTTTACAAATATAAAGGGTAGCAATACTATGAAATATTTCTAAATGGTTATTGTTTTGAAATACAAAGAGATCAATACATTTCATGTATCTGTATTTAGTAATATTGGATTTTAAGACTGTTAAAAGGCATCTCAAATTTCCTGTTACAGATCTGTAAATGGTTCCCATGATTTCTCAGTAACTGTACTTCTAGTCTTATAGCCAAATATGCAGTTAAATACGTCAAAATATGTTGAGGAGAAAGTAAGTAAATTATTCAATAATTTCGAGAACACTGTGTTTATTCCATTTCAGTTTTGTACTCCATAAAAAGTCTTCTAAATTCCTTGGCTTTTTGTCTCACATGTTATGTTTCAGTATTATTTTGTATTAAATCACTATACAATTACAACTGACCCTTAAAGAACACAGGTTTGAACTGCCCTTACATGCAGTTTTTTTTTTTAACAGTACAGTACTGTAAATGTAGATTCTCTTATGATTTTAACATTTTCTCTAGTTTAATATATTGTAAGAATATAGTATATATTACATAGAACATACAAAATCTGTATTAGTCGATTATTTATGTTTTTAGTAAGGCCTTCAGTTGACAATAGGCTATTAGTAGTTAAATTTTGTGGGAGTCACAAGTTATAAATGGGTTTCTGACTACAGCAGTGTCCCAAACCTCTGTCGTTCAAGGGTCAATTGTATATCTGTAGTTTGCTGAGTCTAGCAGCGCATTCCAAAGTCATGCCAAATGTTGGACAGTTTTTGTGATACAGTTCTGTTCCATGCATTGTTAGATATCTACTTTCCTTACCTCTGCCCAATAAAATGCCCTGCATTCCCCCAAATTACTATAACTCAAGACACCTCTACAAATTCATAACACATCTCATAGGACAATGTCTCTCAAATTATCTGTGTTAAAGAACTAGTTTTGTCCCCAATTTGCCAAAGATCTATACTTTTACACAAAATTAAAACAAAAACAAAGAAAAGTTACCAGGAAAAAAGTGAAATAGAAAACAAAAATAAAATATAAATTCTATTTTATCATTAGATTCAACAGAAAAAAAATGACTCTGTGGAATTACTATACACGTTTCTAAACGGTTCCTCTCACTTTTGGCTCTTATCTCAATAATAAATAGTTTATAGACCAGCTCTGGTCCATGGACCACACTTTAAATAGCACTGTCCTAAAGACAGTAGTATCACTTTCATTGAGAATCACTGGTAAATATAAAGCAGTATATAAAAATGTTAGTTACTATTCTTACCATTTTTTGATTCTAAATATCCTTTAGTAGAGACTAAAATAAACAATTCTACCCATATTAACAATCCTGTACTATCTCAAAAATTCCTGTCTAAATCTTCAGACATACACACAAGTCCTATTTCCTTTTTTTTAAACATTTATTTATTAATTATGAGGAGGGGGGGAGAGAGAGAGAGAGACAGAGAGAGAGAGAGAGAGAGAGGGCCCCCACGCACAAGCAGGGGAGGTGAAGAGAGAAAGGGAGAAAGAAAGAGAATCCCAAGTAGGTTCTGTGTCATCAGCACAGAGCTTAATGCAGGGCTCAGTTCCACAAACTGTGAGATCGTGACCTGAGCCAAAAGCAAGAATTGGATGCTCAACCAACTTAGCCATCCAGGCACTCCTCCTTTCTTTTCTAAAAGGCAACGTTGACTTCCTCTCTGCAAAGGTGCAGCACCATTATTTAGATAGTGAAAAGAACAGACTACTTTTATAAGCCAAAAAGGAAACGAGTAAAACACAATCTGATTGTAAAAGGACCCATGATCTATACATATTCAGAATACAAAAACAATGCTTACTTCGTTGCCTGTTCATCTATAGGTTTGTGTCCAACATCATTCCAGGTTACACTCAGCCTTTCCTGGGGCCACCCTGCACCGACACCACCATTCAACACAGGAAATACCACAGGGATAGCCTTTCCTCTCAATCACAATTCTTTTTATGACACCAATATATTATTTGTCTCAAAGAATTTATTTTAAGCATTGGCTCTTTCTCTTTTTCAGTACTGTCCTGTTAAATATACTGTCACTTGAGGAGAATATCAAAGGTTCATTCTATCCCAGTCAAGTTTTGACAATAGGTAGAGTTAAACATCTCCCTGCACATACAGAATGATGTGTTAAAATTCTTTTAAAATTCTCTTGACTTTACAAATTTTAGGGGTGCTTGGGTGGCTCAGTTGGTTAAGTGTCCAACTTCGGCTCAGGTCATGATCTCATGGCTCATGAGTTTGAGTCCCACATTGGGCTCTGTGCTGACAGCTCAGAGCCTGGAGCCTGCTTCGGATTCTGTCTCTCTCTCTGCCCCTCCCCTGCTTGCGCTCTGTCTCTCTCTGTCTCTCTCTCTCCCCTTTCTCTCTCTCTCTTAAAAATAAACATTAAAAAATGTTAAAAAAAAACAAATTTATTTAAAGATTCTATGTTTAGATTTACACAAATGGCTGATACTGTTCTCAGCTTCAAGGTAAAGTCCACATTAAGCTGTGAATTTTAATTATTTAAATCTTCCATGAGATTGCACATATTCCAATAACATGGTATACAAAAATATTTTAGTATATGAGGGTATGTATGTGAAATATAACTTTTCAAAACAAATTTTTTACCATTTACTTATTTTTAAGAGACACAGACAGAGCATGAGTTGGGGAGGAGTGGAGAGAGAGGGAGAAACAGAACCCAAAGCAGGCTCCAGGCTCTGAGCAATCAGCACAGAGCCTGATGTGGGACTCAAACCCACAAACCACAAGACTATGACCTGAGTCGAAGTCAGACACTTAACTGACTGAGACACCCAGGTGCCCCTGTATGTGAAGTATAATTTAAATAAAAGCAATTGCTTACTTGTTAACTTTAAATATTGCTATCATTCTAATTTCTGATAATTCTGTAACACTGATATAAGTGATCGTAAAAATTAAATTTCTAGTGTCAACCTAAAAAAGGAAACATGCACTCAACTGACATTTAGAAGAAAATACTGATTATATGTCATTTTGCTTTTAAATATTAATTCAATTTTCTTTTAAAAATAGCTTTAATCAAATGGAATTTGAAGTCTGCATATTTTATATAATGAAACATGATCTTACCCTTTTCTTGGCTGCCACAGCAACTTTGCCATCTGCTTTGGATTTATCTGTAAGATAATAAAGTATGGCTGTTTCAAAAAAGTGCCTACACTCCTGTTCAAAAAAAAAAAATGCAACATTACACAGTTAGAATTTTATACTCTCTCATACTGTTATATGTGTTTTCAATGATTTTTTAATCATAATGCTATTAAACTCAACTTCTCAGAGTTGAGAAGAACAAAATCATCCAAAAGTAATAATATTAGGGACCCGTATACTTATTTGACAAGCCTCCTTCCTTAAATCTAATTGGTTGACTGGACATTTTCAAGTTAGCATCTAGTGTATCTTATTCTAGGTTCTGGTCAGCTAATGTGCTCTGGAGTATACAGGATCTGGAATGAAATCCCAGCTATCTCTACTTGCACGTCTACTCCATGCCAGACATGGATGAAGACCTTATATACTCAGTATCTTATTTAAACCTCATGATAAACTTGCAAAAAAGTATGTTGTCCATTTCACAGCTAAGAAAGTTAAGGATAAGTACCCTGCCTGAGGCCATGCGGTGGGGCCAGACCCATCTGACTGCAAGTCATTAATCTTTATGTCTGCAGCCTCCATGTTGGACCCTTAAGCAACACTCAGCAAGAAGGAGGATGATAAGCAAATAGCAAAAAGAAAACTATGTTAGGATATAATTTTGATATATGTAAAACTGTGTATGAATTAGTAAAAATTATTGGCAAAAATAATTAAGAAACTGTATTTTTGTGGCTTCAATGTAGAATTCCAACTAAATGAGTTGTACATAAATATTTATTCATACATATATTTTATTAACCTTATATTGTGGTAATGAAAAATGAAGAGAGTTATAGACAATAATAAGGTTTTAGGGTTACATTTAAAATTTAAAAATATATATACATATATATATAAACTTAATTTATCAATGTAGGACTATAATTCACAATGAAAACTTATAGCAAACAAAAAGAATAAATATCCATTGATATGAGAGTAAATAAATGCTGGCTATCTAAAAGCATTATTGGCATAAAGCATACAAATCCAGAGAAGCAGGTTGTTATATTTATACCCATCATTAGTTGGCCACACGTAAACTGCCCTCTTTCCCATGTTCAGCTGTGTGCTTGAAATAATCCCTTCTTCTGGAATACCCTTTCTCTCCCCACTGATGAATGTACAAGACCATCCACCATCACAGATAATTTTTCCAACTGGGAGAAATAACCACCTTTGTTGCAAAACCACTGTCATCCCAGAACACAGAACTTTCTCCCTTGTCTTACGGTTACTTCTACATATGTCTAAGCACCCTGTAAGCCTAGAGTTTGCCTTAAAAGCAGGGGCCATGTTTTATATGCAGTAGGTGCTCTGTATTTTTTTGTAATGAATAAATGTACATGTATTTTATTCAAAATCTCATATGGATCTGAAATACATTTTACCTGAACAAATTAAAATAACTTATTAGTTAAAATACATAGAATGTTTACATGGTATAAGTTACTAGACAATGTAAGATATAAAACACTGTATATGTTCTCAGACCCTTAGTGTCTTTATTGATAAACCAGGAGTACTATTAACCTTATTGGTATATTGTGAGATTCAAGTAATAGAATTTATGTAAATAAAACTCCTAAAACAATGTCTGGTAGATAATAGATAGTTAACAATGTTCTTTTACATTTAGCTAATAAAGACATTGTGAGGTGCGGGTGTGGGTGAGTGAGAGAGAGAGAGGGAGAGAGGCAGAGACACACAGAGAGAGAGAGAGATCTTAACCCTTGCAAAATTAGGAAAAAGAGTTTAGTGATTATACATTTTACTATTGCATCACCTAGTTAAGTGATTCTACCATTCTACCATTTAAATAACTGTTTTAGTCTTTTCAACATAGTTGGAAATAAAATGATAAGTAATGATAAAATAGCAAGGATTACTAAAATTCTATAATGCATTTCAGATTTATAAAAGGGCCCTGATGATAATTACAATATAGAATTTTGTTGTATCTAAAATTTTTTTCTCTTTCTTCTTTTGAAGACCTCTGATAACAATGAAAGTCATGGTGAAATGTCAATCTGTACACATATTAAAAATGCACAAAAAAAAAACCAACTCAAAACTAAAATTGGATCCAATGGACCCTGGTCATATACTGGCCTTTTTCCCAGTTAGTGAAAGAAGAATACAATTTTGTTATTTTTCTCCTCAAAATATACATCATTCTTATGTAAAATTTCCAGTAGGGAGGCAAATTGGGAACCAAAATATCCAAACTGTATTCAAGGAACTTTTTATGTTGAAAAGTTGCACAACCATCTCCCAGTGCAACACAGAAGTGTTTCGGGGGGTATCAACAGCCACTCTGATTTTCAAAGGGATTGGCCAAAGGGAAAGTCTGAGGTAATGCTGAAAAACATTACAATCATTAGCAATTTTCCTATTAATAACAGTAGGCCCGTGTTCAACTTCAGCAACATTAAACACTTTCTAAGAGCTGAATTTTCCCTAGTGAGAAAGGTTTAATTTCCTCCCTTCAGAAATCTCTGCATGTAGGGACCCTCACACAGAGTGAAAAGCAGTTAACAGGAAATGTAGATGTGGATAATTAAAAGGGCCTTTACTCCTCTTCTGGGCTACATCCACATCATAGTTTGAAAGTGCAAAAGAGGAGCTGCAGGTAGAAAATGAAAATGTTCCAAATCAGTGGAGGTGGTTATGCCTCATGACTCATAACAGATGTTAAAATTTTTTATTTACAACCATATTAGAAAGGAGTACAAGTATTAATATAAATCAATGGCTTCTTTAAAAAAATTTTTTAAGCCTATCCATTGATGGCCTCAGAAAATCTGTCAGTTTATGCTTCTTAAAAGGTTACAGCTGAAAGCATTTTCTTAAAAAGGTAGAGGATAGTCCAGTTTCCTATCTGGCATGTAAAGAGCTTAGAAGTCACACTCCATCCTCACAAGAAGTAAAAAGCTGAACAAATTGAAAATCAATAACTCTTCTTAGATCCCTTAGAGAAGTGAGGTCACAGGGCAAACCGTTGCCCCCAAATTTGGAGAGACAGGTGAATACAAAGAATCACAACTTAATGGAGCATAAACCTCCACAGGAATGAGTGCTGGGGTAGGAACACATGAACTGTAATTGATGAATTGCTGGAGCCTCGATGTGAACAAGCCTGAGAGAGAAAAATTCTTGGGGGACCCAGTCATGCAGGAGGGAGGCACACTTTTGTGAGTTTACCTCCAAGAACTATATCGGGTTCTCATAATAAAAACTGGAGATAAACACCTTTGCGTTTCCTCAGTGGGAGGAAAAAAGTAACCATTTTGAAATATGCCAGAGCATTCAGTTCTTAGCAGTTTGCCTTTAAGAGAAACTATTGTACCAGAGCCTAACCTATTCTGGTTTTCTCAGAGCCTGGCCCATTAGTGGGGGAGGGAAATCCCCAAATCTAGCCTGCTATGGTCTTCCATGCAAGGGAAGGGAAATACCAGCTCTGGCTCCCTTCTATCCATTAGGTACTATGTAAGGGGGTGAAAAAAAATGGGAAGCACTTGCGCAGTTCAAAGCCCAGGACTGAGATCTAATGAAGCTATAGAATGCTTGGAGCACCTGGGTGACTCAGTTGGTTAAGGGTTCAACTCTTGATCTTGGCTCAGGTCCTGGTCTCAGTGGTTCATGAGATTGAGCCCCGGGTCAGGCTCTGCACTGACAGCGCAGAGCCTGCTTGGGATTCTCTCTCTCCCTCTCTCTCTGCCCCTCGCCCACTTACACTAGCATACTTTCTCTCTCTCTCAAAATAAATAAACTTAAAAAAAAAAAAAGAACCATAGAATGCCTTCCCTAACCCCACATGCCTTACCACTGTTAAAGGTCTACTTACCTTTAACCTTTAATCTTTAACCTTTAAGGTCTACTTACCACAGTTTCCTTAACCTGGTACATCATGGCTGCCTTTCCACAAAAAAACTACAAAGCATACCGAAAGGCAAAAAACAGTTTGAAGTGACAGAGCAAGTATCAAAAATAGACCCATATATGTCAGAGATGTTGGAATGTTCAGATTGTGAATTTAAAGCAACTATGTTTAATATACTAAGGGCTCTAGTGTTAAAAGTAGGCAATATTCAAGAACAAATGGGTATTGTAAGTGGAGAGATGGAAATTCTAAGAAATAATAAAAAAGAAATGCTGGAGATTAAAAATGCTATAACAGAAATGAAGAATACCTTTGACAGGTTCATCACTAGATTGGATACAGCTGAGGAAAGAATTTGTGCTCTTGAGGATATATTAATAGAAAACTTCAAAAACTGAAAGCAAAGAGAAAAAAGATTGGGAAACAAAACAAAACAAAAAAGCATATCCAAGATCTATGGGAAAACCACAAAAGTATAATATATATGTAATGGGAATACCAGACAGAAAAGAATTAGAGAAAGGAACAAAAGAAATAACTGAAGCAATAATGACTGAAAATTTCTCCTGATTTAATGTCAGATACCAAATAATGATCCAGGAAGCTCAAAGAACAACAAGCTGGATAAATGTCAAAGGTAAGCAATGATGGAAAATTATTGAAAGAAGCCTGGGGGGTGGGTGTGTCTTATCTGTAAAGGAGCAAAGACAAGAATTTCATCCAATTCCTCTCAGAACCCATGCAAGCAAGAGGGGAGTGAGTGAAATAATTAGTGTTGAGAGAAAAAAAACCCCACCAAATTAGAATTCTGTACTTGTGAAATTTTCCTTCGAAAATAAAGGGGTATATACTTTATCAGGCAAAGAAAAATTGAGGGGATTTGTTACCAGTAGACATACCTTACAAGGAATGTGAAAAGTGGGAGGAAAATGATATAGAGCAGAAACTTGGATCTACATAAAGAAAGGAACAGCATCAGAGAATGACTAAGTGAAGGTAAAATATAAACTTTTAATTTTCTTATTCTTACTCTATCTAACTGAAAACAATTTGTTCAAAATAATAATAGCAACAATATGTTCAATTTAGGAAAACCGTCTTCTTAAAAAGTTTTTTTCTTAAAAGAATTAAAAAGAAAGCATAATTGATATTCTAAGAAAGAAAAGAAAACAGAATCATATAAAATGTTCAATTAAAACCACAAAAGGCAGAAAAAGAAAAATAGGAACAAAGAAAAACAAATGAAAAACAGTAACACATATGGTAGCTATTAATCCAACTAAATCAATAACCATTTTAAATTTCAATGTCGAATTATACCAATTAAAAACCAAAGACTGTTAGAGTGGATCAACTATACGCTGTCTACAAAAAGACTCGCTTTTAAATATAAAGACACATAGAGGTTTAAAGTAAAAAAAATAGAGAAAGATATAGCATGTTAACACTAATCAAAAGAAAGCTATATTAATTTCAGACAGCAGGCTTCAGAGCAAGAAAAGTTATCAGGGATAAAGAGAAGTATTAACTAATAATAAAGTGGTCAATACTCTAAGAAGACATAATGATTATTAATATGAATGTGTCTACCAACAGTGTCAAAGCATGTAACACAAAAATTGATAGAACTCAAGGAAAATAGATAAACCCACTATTATAATTAGAGACTTTATCAGAAATAAACAGGTCTGGCAAGCAAAAAATCAGAAGGACATACAGTAGTTCCCCTTTATCTGTGGAGGATATGTTCCCTGACCCCCAGTAGATGTCTAAAACCATGGATAGTAATAAAATCTATATATACTGCTTTTTCCTATATATACATACTTATGATACAGTTTAATTTAGAAGTTAGACACAGTAAGAGATGTTAATAACAACAGAATAATTATAACAATATACTATGATAAAAGTTATATGAATGTGATCTCTCAAAATCTCTTATTGTAATGTACTCATCCTTCTTGTTATATGAGATAAAACGCCTACATGATGAGATGAAGTGAGATGAATGACAGAGGCATTGTGATATACTATTAGGCTACTATTGACCTTCTGATGATACCTCAAAGGAGGATCATCTGCTTCCGGACCACAGCTGCCCACGGAGAATTAAACTGTGGAAGGTGAAACTACAGATAAGAGGAAATTATTGTAGTTAAATTCAACACCATCAATCAACTGAATATAATCCACATCTGTAGACTACAACCACAATAGCAGTATACACACTCTTCTCATGTTCACTTGGAACATTCACCAAGAGAGAGTATGTTCTGGGTCATAAAATACACCCTAACTCATTTTTTAAAAACATACAATAGTCTGCTCTCAGACCACAGTGGAATTAAACTAGATATAAAAATCAGAAAGATAACTATAAAACCCTCAAATACTTGGAGATTAAACAACACATTTCTAAATAACACATGGGTCAAAAAAGAAATCTTAGGAGAAATTTTAAAATACTTTGGACTAAATGAAAATGAAAATACAGTTTATGAAAATTTGTAAGATGCAGAGAAAGCAGTATTTAGAGGGGAATTTACAGAGTTAAAATGTGTGTATTATGAAAGAACAAAAACCTAAAATCAATAAGCTAAGTTTCCATCTTAGGAAATTAGAAAAAGAAAAGCAAGTTAAATATGAAGTTAGCACAAAAAATAAAAATAAGAGCAGAAACCAATGAAATTGAAAACAGGATATCAATTGAGGAAATAAAACCAAAAGCTGTTTCTTTGAAAAGATCAATAAAAATAAGAAGACAACTAGCCAGACTAACTAGAAAAAAAAGACAGAAAACATAAATTACTAATATCAAAAATAAAAGACAGGTCATCATTACATATCTGAAGATATTAAAAGGATAATAAAAGGAAATGCTGTGAATAACTCTATGCCCACAAATCTGATAACCTAGATGAAATGGACCAATTCTTTAAAAGACATAATCTGCCAAAAGTCACACAAGAATAAACAACCTAAGAAGCCTATATATTTTTATAACATTGAATCAATATAATAACCTTACAAAACAAAAATACCAAGCCCAGATGGGTTCACTGGTGATTTCTACCAAATATTTATGGAAGAAATTATAGTAATTCTCTATAAATTCTTCCAGAAGATAGAAGCAGAAGGAATACTCCCTAATTCATTCACCGAGGACAGTATAACAAAACCAAATAAAGACATTACAAGAAAACTACAGACCGATTTCTCTAATGAACATAGATAAAAAAATTCTCAACATATAACAAATCAAATCCAACAATGTGTAAAAAAATTATACACCATAAGCAAGTGAGATTTATCGGAGGTATACAAGGCTGCTTCAACATTTAAAGTCAATTAATGTAATCAATGACATCAACAGGTTAAAAAGGAAAGTCAGGTGATCATATCAATTGTGCAGATAAAGCACTTAAGAAAATCCAACACCTTTGCATGATAAAAACTCCCAGCAAACTAGGAATAGAAGGAAACATCCTCAATTTGATAAGGAGAATCTACAAAAATCTACAGCTAACATCATATTCCATGGTGAGAAACTCAAAGCTTTCCCACTAAGATTAGGAATAAGTCAAAGATGTTCCTGCCTCACAACTCTTCTCAATATTGTACTGGAACTCCTAGCTAATGCAATAAGGAAAAAAAAAAAGGAAGAAGGCATATATTGAGAAGCAATAAAACTGCCTTTCTTAGTAGATGACATGAACATCTATGCAGTAAATCCAAAATGGAACAAATAAATGATTATAGAATTGTAGGGCACAAGGTTAATACACAAAAGTCAATCACTTTCCTATTTACCAGCAATGAAAAAGTAGGATTTGAAATTAAAAACACATTACCATTTACACTAGCATCTCCCAAAATGAAATACTTAGGCATAAACTTAACAAAAGATGGACAAGATTATATGAGGAAAACTACAAAACTCTGATGAACAAAATCAAAGAACTAAATAAATGTGGATATGTTCCATATTTATGGATGGGAAGACTCGATATTGTCAAGATGTCAGTTCTTCCCAACTTGATCTATAGATTCAGCGCAATCTCAATGAAAATTCCAACAAGGTATTTAGTGGATCTTAAAAAACTGAATCTAAAGTTTCTATGAAGAGAAAAGATGCAGAATAGCAACACAATATTGAAGAGGGACAGTCAGAGGACTTCACCCTACCTGACTTCAAGACTTCCTTTAAAGCTACAATAATCAAGACAGTATAATACTGGGAAAAGAATAAAAAATAGATCAATGGAAAGAATAGAAAGCCCAGAAACAGACTCTATAAATATAGTCAACTTATCTTTTACAAAAGACCAAAGACAATATAATGAAGAAAGATGGTGTTTTCAGTTGAACAACTAGATGTCTATGTGCTGAAAATGGATCTATATATAGACTTTACACCTTTTATAAAAATTAACTCAAAACCACACATCTAAATGAAAAATGCAAAATTATAAAACTCCTAGACGGTAACACAGGAGAAAACGTAGATGACCTAGGATATGTTAATGGCTTCAGATATAACATCAAAGGCAAGGCCCACGAAAGAAATAATTAGTAAGTTGTATGTCATTAAAATTAGAATTTCTGCCCTGCAAAAAACACTGTCAAGAGAATGAGAAGATAATCCAGAGTGAGAAAAAATATTTGCAAAATATGTATCTGACAAAGGACTGTTATCTGAAATATACAAAGAACTCTTAAAACTCAACAATAAGATGAACAATTGAATTAAAAAGCAGGCAATGATGGCACAAAAACGGACACTCAGATCAATGGAATAGAGAACCCAGAAATGGACCCACAAATATATGGCCAACTAATCTTTGACAAAGCAGGAAAGACTATCCAATGGAATAAAGACAGTTTCTTTAGCAAGTGGTGCTGGGAAAACTGAACAGCAACATGCAGAAAAATGAATCTGGGCCACTTTCTTACACCATACACAAACATAAACTCAAAATGGATGAAAGACCTAATTGTAAGATAGGAAGCCATCAAAATACTCAAGGAGAAAGCAGGCAAAAACCTCTTTGACCTTGGCCACAGCAACTTCTTACTCAACACGTCTCCAGAGGCAAGGGAAACAAGAGCAAAAATGAACTATTGGGACCTCATCAAAATAAAAAGCTTCTGCACAGCAAAGGAAACAATCAGCAAAACTAAAAGGCAACTGACAGAATGGGAGAAGATATTTGCAAACCACATATCAGAAAATCTATATGATTTTCCAAAATCTCTAAAGAACTTATCAGACTCAACACCCAAAATACAAATTTCTTCTGCCAGTGAAGAAATGGGCAAAAGACATGAATAGACACTTCTCCAAAGAAGACATCTAGATGGCCAACTGACACATGAAAAAATGCTCAAGATCACTCATCATCAGGGAAATACAAATCAAAACTACAATGAGATACCACCTCACACCTGTCAGAATGGTTAACATTAACAACTCAACTAACAACAGATGTTGGTGAGGATGAGGAGAAAGAAGATCTCTTTTGTACTGCTGGTGGAATTGCAAACTGGTGCAGCCGCTCTGGAAAACAGTATGGAGGTTCCTCAAAAAATTAAAAATAGAACTACCCTACATTCCAGCAATTGCACTACTAGGTATTTATCCAAAGGATACCGATATACTATTTTGAAGGGTCACATGCACCCCAATGTTTATAGCATCACTATCAACAATAGCCAAAGTCTGGAAAGAGCCCAAATGTCCGTCGATGGATGAATAGATCAAGAAGATGTGGTATATATATACAGTGGAGTATTAGTCGGCAATCAAAAAGAAGGAAATCTTGCCATTTGCAACTACATGGATGGAACTAGAAGGTATTATGCTAAGCAAAATTAGTTAGAGAAAGACAAATATCATATGAGCTCACTCATATGAGGATTTTAAGACACAGAACAGATGAACATAAGGGAAGAGAAGCAAAAATAATATAAAAACAGGGAGGGGGACAAAACATAAGAGATTCTTAAATATGGAGAACAGATAGTTACTGGAGGGGTTGTGGGAGGGGGGATGGGCTAAATGGGTAAGAGGCATTAAGGAATCTACTCCTGAAATCACTGTTGCACTACAGGCTAACTAACTTGGATGTAAATTAAAAAAATAAATTTAAAAAAAAAGCAGGCAATGAATAGATACCTCAGCAAAGAAGACTTATAGGTGGCAAATAAGCCTATGAAAGGATGTTCATCATCATTGTATGTCATTCTCTAATGGCATTTAATTGCAAATTAAAACACCACTGCAGACCTATTAGACTGGCCAAAATCCAGAAATCTGACAACACCAAATGCTGACAAGTATGTGGAACAACAGGAACTGTCATTCATTTCTGGTGGGAATGTACAAATGATGCAGCCACTTTGGAAAATAGTTTGGCAGTTTCTTATAAAACTAAACGTACTCTTGCCATATGATCCAACAATTCTGCTCCTTTGGTATTTACCCAAAACTTATGTGCACACAAAAACCTCTGTTGCATGTTCATGGCAGCTTTATTCATAATTGTCAAAACCTAGAAACAACCAAGATGTCCTTCTATTGGTTAATGGAAACATAAACTGTGTTACATACAAACAATGGAATATTTTCAGTGCTAAAAATCTATAAAGACATGGTGAAATGTAAACATATATTACTAAGTGAAAGAAGCCAATCTGAAAGGGCTACATACTGTACGACTCCAACTATAGGATGTTCTGGAAAAAGTAAAACTATGAAGACTGTAAGAAGATCAGTGGTTGTGAGGTGTTGGCAGAGGGGTGGGAGTGGGGGAGAAATGAACAGGTGAAACACAAAATTTTTAGACCAGTGAAACAATTCTGTATGATACTACAACAGTGAATACACATCATCATATGTTTGTCAAAATCCACAGAATGTACAACACAAAGAGTGAACCCAATGAAAACTCTGAATGTTGGGTGATAATAATGTGTCAGTGTTGGTTTCATGCTGCTCTGGTGCACAGGTTGATAGAGGAAGATATTGTATGGGTGTAGGGTGGGGACATATGGGAACTCTTTTCCTGCTCTAAAAAAAAATTCTATCTAAAATGAAACAATGCTAGAAAAAAAAGGTAGAAACAGGTACATCTACTCTAAGATGTAGAGGATGTAGGAAAATATTAATCCTACAAATAATACAAAATCCTAAAGCTAAATTATAAAGAGACTATATGAATAATACACTATTCACTTTAAAAAATACAATTATAATGAATGTTCCTACATAAGAAAAATCTTTCTATACTCAGAAGAAGAATTACTCACTTGGAGTAATAGTTAAGACAACAAAAACAGGGGAACCAAATTATGCGGACGGAACTTTGAAATCTCTTACAGTTATAAGCAGGTCTGTATTTTTTACATATCATTTACTGACCCAGCAGATTTCAACACTGAAAGAGTTGCATCAAACATGATAGTGTGCCAGTGTCTGCAGTGTAGGAAGAATTCAGGCCAAGAAATGAGTAATCATTATTTCTGGGTTGGAAAAAGAAATTTTGAGGTGAAGAAATTCCCAAAGCTGCTGGGATGAGATAAATTGTTTGCCTCTAAGCTACTCACCTTTTGTAAATATCTGAATAATGGCTATTTACCTCTCAAAACTACTTTTGAACAAAGTTAGAAGCTGGATACGTACTAGAATTCACCCTGGAAGCTAAGCAAGGACTACATTGTCTCTTTTGGAGATAGTAAAGAGTCTGAAGTGAGCGAGCCTATTATGGCAAAGACTGAATTCCCACAAGTCTTCTGATGCCCCCATCTACAAATGCAGATGACCTAGGTTGCTGATGACTTTAGATACAACATCAAAGACAAGGGCCACAAAAGAAATAAATAATAAGCTGAACTTCATTAAAATTAAAATTTCTACTCTGCAAAAACCACTGTCAAGAGAATAAGAAGATAACTCGGAGAGAAATATTTGCAAAATACATATCTGACAAAGGACCGTTATCTGAAATACACTAAGAACTCTTAAAACTCAACAATAAGATAAACAAGTTGAAAGTCGCTAGGCATGGATTCTCTACATTCAGACTAAGTCACATCAAATTCTACAGGCAAAAATCATCAGTCTTTCAGCAAAAAAATGGTCTGCTTCAAAACCAATGAGAAATAACCCCTCTCCATAGTCTCTGGACAAGTTAAGAATGCCAAAGGACCCAGACATAAATACGGCGGCACACACAACAACGATAAAGACATAGTTCCACATTTATTGAAAGAGTGTATCCATTGCTAGTGTGAAATGGCTGTAATATAACTTTAAAAAATAACTGACTGTATTAGTTCAAAGTATTTATATTAAAAAAAACCCTAAAAAACCTAAATATTTCAAAGTTTATTTTGGTTACACAAGAAAAATTTTAATCCATGAAAAGAATAAAATTGCATGTGTGACAATACAGTGAGTTCAACCTTCACTGCTAATAAACAGAGACGTATTTCCAACACAAGGAATAAAAATTACATTCATGGTAATAAATGTCCCTTTTCCCAGTCTCAGAGTAAACCAGAGTAATGTACTTGTCATTCTTTTCCATTCTTTTTAAATATACTTATGTCCTTTAAAATCTAAACTTAGGTAGCTGAGTTAATATTTAAATTTTTCTCAGATAAAATGTTTTCACATATAAGTTTTTAAAAATATATATTAAACTTCTCCAAAGGAGGAAAAACTACTGCTCTTACTTTCAAATTCAGTCAGCACTGAAGGCCAGATCCTTCCATAATCCTTAGAACTTAAGGTGATAATTATTATTACTAAGCAGAAAAATTTAAGAACATATTTAAATTTATTGAAAATCATCATTTTTATGTGACAATCATATTCAGAGTTAAAAATGTATCCTACCTGCAATAATCATTATGATGAATTCATTAAAAAAGCTATCCATAAACCATAATATTTATGATTCGAGAGAACGTTCTTTGAAAATGACCTGAAATCTTACCATGTTTTTTCACCTAATTAAAAAAAAAAGTTGATGACTGTTTTTATCTCTGCCTTGAATGTATTTAAAAATAAAACATTTTGAAGAATACTTTGGTCTAAAATAATACAGCACATGCAAATGAAAGTTTCATCCCACAAATATATTTTAAAGGCATAGCTTCTAATTGTGAAGTACATATTTTGAAATACACAAAAGAACTTATGTAGATAGTCTAAGAGTAAAGAAGATGATAGAAGCGTTAATTAAAACCCCCGCATTTAAATAGAGTGTATGTTTAGCCACTGAAAATCGTTTCAGAAGGTGAAATACATACTAATCCACAGAAAACCAACTTTTCAGTGGACAAAGATATATTCTATCCCTATGAAAAGAAATAGAGATTTTTCAAATGTGTAAATATATTTCAGAAAGCATGCATCTGAATAAATTCTCATTTTGGAGTGGTGAAGAATAAAAAAACTCAAATACCCTGTTTGGATAGGCGGCACACTTTCAGTCTTTGCTCATGAGAATGTCCATAGAGAAGGTATGCTTCTTGTAGTGCGCTTTTATACCATTTCTTTTTCTTCTTACATTTTCCTGGCTAAAGAAACACAGAAAAATAATAAGACTCATTTCTAAATATATAATTTGTTTGAATACCTACTTGATTCTGCTGTTGGGCTGAAACTGATCTGATTTAAGCACTGTAACATATATTATATAGATTCTGGTACATAATTATTATTTTATTATTATTTTAGAGTATAGCAAATTTGTGGAAATGATGTACATTAAAGCCAAAGGGTTAGATTCTTGATTTATTTACTAAGATAACATTTTACTATAATTCATCTAGCACTTGTTACAATAGTTAAGACCACCAGTGTAACAAAGTAGTCAGTATTAATATATTTTAATAGAATAATTTGACTCTTTTAAGTAACATAACAATGATACTGAAGTGGCATAAACTGAAAAGCCAAGTTTCCTGTTGTAAGAAAATTAATTCTATTCACAATCAGTTTTCAGTTATGGCAGAAAAGTGACATATTCATACAAGTTTCTTAAACTTTTGCCCCAATTTCTTCATCTCTAAAATGTGGATAACAGCATATACTAATCATAAAGTTTCATGAGTATTAAATAAAATAATAGATGACAGTTTTATGGCACAGCAAACACTCAATAAATATAATTCTACTTGAATTCAGTACTTTTTCTACATGTAATTTATTTTTACAAAACTTTTTAAAGACAAAAACAGAGTAAAAGAATCTCTAGGTTAAAAATGACTATAAAAATTATCTGATCCACTCATTTTTCCACTGTTATTTTAGAACTTGACTAAAAAGGTTTTTTTTTTTTAAGATTATATCTTTAAGAATCTCTACACCCAACGTGGGACTTGAATTTACAATCCTGAGTTCAAGAGTTACGTGCTTTACTGACTGAGCCAACCAAGCACCCAAGAATCTGCTTAAAAAGTTTTTTATACTGTTTTTAAATGTTACAAATTATAAAATCCATACCACCATGTTCCGAAACTTTAACATCAAAAAGAATACAGGTTTTTATTCTATTATTCCATATTTACCACTTACATATGATCATTATCTTTATCTCAGATACATAGAAAAGTAAATCTATAATATACCTATATTTAATTCATTTAGAGAATGAAACTATCTATATATTTAAAGCTCTTCTCAAACTCCACCTTATTCTTGGGAGTCCCCAAATTAGTACCAACTATCTCTTCCCATAATAATTAATATTTTCATTTAATCATTTACTACATTCTGAGTTGTATTATAGTTATTTGTATTCATGACTGTCCTTACCCATAAAATGAAAGGTCCCTGAAGACAGAGGCAATAAATAATATTTCATCTTTATATCCTCCATAGTACCCATTTGCCTAATCTCACTGCATATTATGTAAGCATTCAGAAAGTGCTTGTTAAATTGCAAGTTGTTCTAGACACTGACTTATTTTATAAAAAGCAGTCAGAATATAATCGAACAAAAACCTACTTTTTATTTTCAAAAAACTACTTTTGTGCACAGAATATTTAAACCTCACTTATTAATTTCATAGAAAAAGAGTTAGGCAGGTACAAGTCAATAAACATTAGAAAATTTTAACTAAGAGTATCTAAGTTAGTGCCTGAAGACTTAAGATATTTCTGCAACTCAAATGTTATAATGATGCTAAGTAAGAAATCAGTGAAAAATAGCTTCGAAGCTGATATGGCACTAAACAACTGAAGTTAAGAAAATTTCCTGAGAAAAACCAATACTGTAGAAAGCTAAAGTAAACTTTGGTGAGTTTCGGGAACCAAAAAGCTTTTTTAAAAACTTATGTCTGAGATTCTTTGAGAATTTATCAGTAAGTATGTGCCATCTAGTGGTAATATAATTAAACATCTTCAAAAAAACAAAAAGTTAAGACTATAAATGTATAAAGAATTTTGAATTCCACAATTAGGCTCAGTTATGCATTGTATTTTCCAACTAAAGTGGTGCGTGCACATCCTAAAGTGTGGAATGTGCCACCCTACCCATCCCTGGTATTGTTTCTCCCAAAGGTACCCATTATTACCAGTTTCTTCTATAGTCTTTCACACATACTGTATGGATCTACAAACATTTATATCATTTGTATGACTATATCTAATTTTACAGAGTGTTGTGAATAGTTATATGTATTTTGAGTTTTTCAATTTGTCTTGCAGATTGCTTCATTGACTGATTGATTCAACATATTCTAAACCCTTGGGATCTATCACTGAAGAAAGTAGATAAAGCTTACATTCATTCTAGCCAGTGAAACAGACAATCTACAATAAGCATAACAAATAAAGCCTACAGTATGTTATAGGAGGTTACAAATTCTATGTAATAAAGAAAAGTTAAGGCAATAAAGTAAGGTAACTCTCATTGAAAAGGCGACATTTAAGCAAGACCTGAAAGAGGACAGGGAGTTAACCATGTAGATATCCCAAGAAAGAGAACTTCAAACAGGGAAAAAAAATGTTCTAAGGTGGGAGAAAACAATTATTTTCAAGAAGCATCAAAGAAACCAGGTGGCTGAGGCTAAATGAAAAAGGAGAGTAATAGGGAATGAGGTCACAAAATTAACAGGGGCCAGATCATGGAGGTCCTTTCAAGCCATTGTAGGGATCTTGCCTTTTACTCTAATTAATATGGGACTCATCCATAGTTCTGAGCAGAAGAACATTTGATTTGATTCAGTTTTAAAACAATCATTCTGTTTTGACCAAAATAAACTATACAAAGGCATATAAGACGACGAGCTACTGCAATAATCTAGGCAAGAAATGATGGTGATATAGACCAGGATAGTGGCAGCCATTGTGATGAAAAGTGGTAGGATTCTGGACATAATTTGAAGGTATAGCAAAATAAATTTCTTGACCAACTGAAAACTGGTCATGAGAGAAACAGAGGATGACTCTAAGGCTTTTGGACTGAGCTAGCAGAAAGATGAAATTTGCTGTCTAGTGAGAAGAAGGCTCTCAAGGAAGTGAGATTTGAGGGGGAAGATCGAGAGTTCATACCTGTTGAGTACAGGATGTCTACTGTGACATCCAAGTGGAGACACCAAGTAAGAGTGTGGTAAGGAAATTAAGAGAACTGCAGATAATATTTAGGAATCACATGCGCACACACACACACACACACACACACACGGTATTTAAAGCCAAGAAACTGGATGAGATAACTAAAGGACTGAGGAAATAGATGAATGTATATCCACACACATGCTATATATGTACCATTATTTATTTGACAAATGCCCTAGATATGAACATTTCAGTTATTTCTAATATACAATTTGAAACAATGCTGCAATAAAAAAAATTGTCCATATATCACTTTGCCCATGTGAAAGTGTAAGAAAAATAAATTCCTAGATGTTGAATTACCAGGTCTGAAGTATGTATATTTTAAATTTTGGAAGTTATTGTGAATTCACTCTTGAATGAGGTGGTCACAATTTATAATGCCAGAAACAGTATGTTTCCTCACACCCTGGAGAAGACTTCTGTGACCACACTTTCAGATCTCTGTCAATATTTTAAGGGAAATACAGTATTTCTTTTTATTACCATTTTCATTTCTTAAATTTAGTAATTATGAGAAAATTTTAATATTTTTCCACCTTTATTGATATAATTGACATAGAACGGTAAATTTAAGGAGCACATAACTGGATACCTGTGTATCTTGTAAAGTTACTACAATAAAGTTAGTTAACATAATTGGATACCTGTGTATCTTGTAAAATTATTACAATAAAGTTAGTTAACACCTCCATCAACTCACATAATAACTCATGTGTGTGTATGCACACACGTGTGTGTGTGTGTATGGTGGCAACACTTAAGGTCTACTTTTTTTTTTTGCAACTTTCAAGCTAAAAGTTGAAAACCTCTATACAGTATTATTAACTTTAATAATACAGTATTATTAACTTTAGTTAATACAGTATTAATACAGTATTATTAACTTTAGTTACCATGCTGTACATTAGATCCCAGATCTTAATCATCAACTTTTCATTCTTAAAAGCCATTTATATTTTCGTTTCTACAAATGACTGTTCAAGTCCTATGTTAATATTTATATTGGTGTTTTTCTTATTGGTTTGTAAGAGACTTTTATAAATTAAGAAATTAATCCGTTGCTACATGTATTGCAAATATCTTCTGTTGACAGTTTTTTAGATATGATATTTGTATTTTCATTTTGTTCATTTAATCTTTCATCCTTCTAGTACTAATTAGGATGTGAGGTATGAGGTATAGCTTTTACTTTATGTTTTCCCCAATAAGCCATTTAATTTATTAAACAATTCAACTTTAATTATTTGAATACAATCGTAACCACTAACTATATTTCCAAGTACTTTGGAGTCTATTTTTGGACCTTATATTGTTCTATTTATCTGTCAAATCACTGTTAGCATGAAACAGCTTTACCTACTGAAGCTTTATTATAATTTTATATTTTATAGGCCTACCTCCCTCTTCTATGTTTAATTTTCCTATACATTTTAGCATTCATCCTAAGCCCTTTTTTAAAATTGAGTTTACATTAAAAATAATGTAGGGAGAACTGACATCTTTCCATATTAAATTTTCTAAATCAAGAAGAAGATCATATCTTTCCATTTACTTAGGTTTTATTTTCTGTCTCTTAGTAGCATTTTAAAGTTTTATTCATATAGCTCTTACATATGCTTCTTAAGCTTATTCTAGTGTGTTATGTACGTTTTGTAGCTATTATAAATGGGAACTTTTAAAAAAATTTTTTTAACATTTATTTATTTTTGAGAGATAGGGAGAGACAGATCATGAGCAGGGGAGGGGCAGAGAGAGAGGGACACACAGAATCAGAAGCAGGCTCCAGGCTCTGAGCTGCCAGCACAGAGCCCGACATGGGGCTCGAACCCCCGAACCGCGAGATCATGACCTAAGCCGAAGTTGGACGCTTAATCGACTGAGCCACCCAGGCACCCCTATAAAATGGGAACTTTTATCCCTTCATATTTTCATACTGGTTACCTCTGTATAGTAATTTTATTACTGCCATTTAACTGAATTTTCTTATTGTTTAAAATAGTTTTGGGAGGGAGGGCAAGATGGCGGAGAAGCAGGGAGCTCTGTAATCCGCGCACGCCCGTATGGATTGAACTGAGAAGGACTGAAGGGATAAAACTTGGATTTGCAAGTGGGGGAAAGAAGAAACAGACGCCAGAAAGAAGACAACCTCAAAGATGCCTGAGTGAGTGACTGTGATCTGGGAAATTAGGGGACGGGC